>JANBXA010000740.1:50970000-51330000 GCA_030556225.1 Cricetiscus sungorus
TATGACTTAAGATACTTAATAAATATCTGCCTGACACATAAATGATTAGAAAGTAGTATGACTATTAACCTTGGTTGTAAATTGGATTGGATCTGAAATCAAATAAGATACAACTCTGGGCTAGTATGTGAGAGACCTTATTAAGAGGGACAAAAAACTGTGTTCTACCTGGGCACAGGTGCACTAGCCCAAGAACTCACCAGAAGGATTAACTGAGGTGGAATATCTCCCTCCAGGGTGAGCAGCACTTTCCTAGAATAGCACAGATAGAAAGAAGTCTGGGGGAAATGCTTCTGCCTGCTCTCCTTTGGTTATTTGGTAAGTGCTTCTACCACTAGGTGGCTGCAATCCTTCACTGACACTAGAACACAGCAGCAGGCCTTCAGTACCATACTGGAACTTCTGAGGCATCCAGCTTTTTACATTGATCAAACATTTAGATTGATCAAAAATAGATTCTGTTAACTTCTACTTAGTATCTGGAAATGCTGCATCTTTTAATGCTCACTTTATCTTATCATACAAATTTAAGTTATTTGAAAGAGACAACACAGAATGCCTGTCATGCCTCTTTGACAATTATTTCTGAAAAGCTATTGAATAAAGTTTACCATACAAAGTAAACATTTTATAAAGAAATCACTATCAAGTTCTAAGTTTATGTAAATGAAAGAAGTGTTTAGCACTAAAATAGTTCTGGATTAAGATATCAAAAATGAGGACCTAGCTCCTATGAAACAAGCTTGCAATTTTTTAAGAAAAGATTATTAAATTAAGAATAGTTTCAGTTTTCTATGACTTGGAAACAATGTTGTTAGCCTCAACCTAAGGCCTGAAGAATAGATCAATATGTGGAGCTATTTAGAAATAAGTTAGGTACAACCCCATTTAGATGAAAAAGCTTTAATCCCTACACAAATCTATACAAATGCCATTAGAATAACATTCAAGGAGCAGTGGAAAAACAAGGTATTAAACCTGTTTTTCTTTGACTTGTTAAGACCTTATGATAAAGAGGGACAAAAACTGTATTCCAGCTGAGCGCAGGTGTTAATACTTCTTGATGGGGGATGTCCTTCTGTATGCTGAGAATATATGTTCCTTCTATTGGTTGATAAATAAAGCTGTTTTGGCCAACAGACAGGAAGGACTCAGCCAGGCAGGAAATCCAAACAGGGATAGAGAAAGGTAGTAGGCTGAGTCAAGGAGGTGGCACCAAAGAAGCAAGAGACCCAGGTATCACTGATAAGCTAAGACCACGTGAGAGTACACAGATTAATAGAAATGAGTTTAAAAACTAAGAAAGCTAGCCAGTAAGAAGCCTAAGCAATAGGCCAAAGAGTTTATAATTAACATAAGCCTCTGTATGTTTATTTTGGACTAAACCCAGGACCAGATAGGGCAGAAACTTCCAGCTACAACTTCTAACCCAAGGATTCAGCGCATAAGCAGGAGGACCAATTCAAGACCAGACTCTGTTACTGTCCTTGTCAGTTAGTTTTTTTTGTCAATTTCTCACAAGCTAAGGTCATTGGGGAAGAGAAAAGAATTTTAATTAAGAAAATGTCTCCATGAGACTGTCCTGTGGGCAAGTTTGAGGAGCAGTTTCTTGATTAATGATTAATATAGGAGATCCCAGCCTATTGTGGGTGGTACCAACCCTGGCAGATGGACTTGCAAAGTATAGAAAGAATCTAAACAAGCCATGAGGAGCAATCCAGTAAAAAGCAGTCTGTCATGGCCTCTGCTTCAGTTCCTGACATGACATCCTTTCAAGATGGACTATATGATGTAAGGTGAAATAAACCCTTTGCTCCCCAAGTTTGGTTTGACCATGGCGTTTATTGCAAGCAATAGAGATGAAACTAGAACAACTACAGAGTGAGTTCATGGCCATACACTTGAGAGCCAGTAGCCCAACAACAAAAAAACAAAAAAACCAACAACCAAACAAACCGCATTTCATTAAAGGATTAATAGGAAAGCTTATAAATAAGATGCATTAAGAGACTGCATATTTCCTCTTTAAAAAAAAAATTGTATCAGAAGACTTTGGCCTCCTCATCCATTTCCCAAAATGGGAAAGCAAATTTTATATCACCAAACGGTCCTGACCATCAGATATTGTACTCGTTAGTTTGGGGAGGGGAGGTCATCTGAGAAGAGGGAAACTCAATTGAGAAAAGGCCTCATCAAGTCTGTGGGACACTTTCTTGATCAATGGTTGATATGGAAAGACCAACCCACTGAGGGTAATGCCACCGCTGGACAGGTGGTTATTTAAAAAAAAAAAAAAAAAACAAACAAACAAAACAAAACCAAGCTAAGTATATTATTTACTTTTCTGCAGATGTGATAAAACACCATGACCGGGGCTGGAAAGATGGCTCAGAGGTTAAGAACACTGGCTGCTCTTCCAGAGGTTCTGAGTTCAATTCCCAGCAACCACATGGTGGCTCACAATATCTATCATGAGATCTGGTGCCCTCTTCTGGTATGAAGGCAGATATGCAGGCAGATGCTGTATATGTAATAAAAGTAAGCAAATAAATTTTAAAAATATTTTTTAAAAAAAACCATGACCAAAGCAACTTAAGGAAGATTTTGTTTGGTCTTATGGTTCCAGAGGGTTAAAGAGTCTATGATAAAAGGGAAATCATGGCAGCAGACATGGCTAGAACAGCAAACCAAGAGCCCACATTTTGAACTGCAGACATGAAGTAGAGAATAGATGAGACCCTAAGCTCTCAAAGCCTGCCTCCAAGTACATAGTTTCTTCAGGAAAGCTATACCTCCTAAACTACCCACACACACACACACCAAAACATCACCATAAAGTGGAGATCAAATGCCTAAAGACTACAGGGGACATTTTATTCAAATGACCACAGGTATTATCCTACTAAAGAAAATGTTCAAAAGCTATTCTTTGAAGTCAAATTTTAATATAAAGACTTCTTAAAAATCAGTGAAAACTCAAAGGTAAAATATATTTCTTCATATATAATTATCAAGTTGCCAACCTACAGAAGAAAAGGTAGACTCAACCCATCTGTCTAGTCTCACCTCTGCTCCAGAGCTACATCTACAATACTTCTACCCAACCAAATTCAATCAAGTTAACTGTATTAGTTACTTTGATGTTGCTATTATAAAAACAACTCAACTGAGGCAACTTTCAGAAGAAAGGGTTTATTTGGGTTTTTAGTTCCAGAAGCATAACAATCCATCATGGCAGGGAGGTATGGCAGCTGAAACAGGAAACTGAGAGCTCACATCCTTAAACACAAGCTTCACAGCATACAGAGCAAACTGCAAGTGATTTGAAGCTTGAAACTGTCAACCCCATTGACTTCTTCCTCCAAGAAGGCCACATCACCTAAGCCTCTCCAAACAGTCCCATACTACCAACTGAAAACCAAATGTTCAGATATGTAAGCCTATGAGGGACATTTTCACTCAAACCACTACACCAACATGACTAAGTATAAAATTGTAATGCTCTAACCACATGAACTGTTAATGAATGCAAATTGGAAAATGAAAAAAAAAAACAATTGTAATCAACACAGAGAAAATACTGTTTCCCTCAATAAGGTGTATTTCGTAGTTAATTCTAATAATAGCAAATTAAAAACATTGTGGTAAAACATGATTAGCAAAATCACTGCTTAAGTCTATCACAGACTTAACTGTCAAGAATATTTCATTCATTATCCTGTGATGGGGATGTCCTCCTGAATATGTTTCTCTTATTGGTTAATGAATAAAACACTCTTGGGCCAATGAGACAGGAAGACAGGGGGAATCTAGGAGACAAGGAGAATTCTGGGAAAGGTAGGCAGAGTGAACTCAACACAGAGTCCTGATGCTGCCGGAGGAGTAATACCATGCCATCACATTACAGGGTAAGCAATAGCCTTGTGGCAATACAGATTGATAGAAATGGGTTACTAGACAGAGCTAGCCAATAAGAAGCGCAAGCTAATCATACAGTTTTATGATGAATATAAAAGTCTGTGTGCTCATTTGGGGGCTCAAGGGCAGCAGGACTAGCCAGGACAAGAGAAAAAGAACCTCTCATTACAAAATGGCGCCAAAAACATGGTTTGCACAAATTTCCATGTAAATCCTGACAAAAACTTAAAAATGGATTCTAAAAACAAAATAACAGAGATAAGCAAGACTTCTTGGTAGCAGCATTTTCTCAGGTGGGCTATTTGCTGAAGATGAACGGAGGCTCTAGGCTCCTTTAAGAGTGGCTTCCTAACAGCATAAAATGCAAAAAAACCTCATGGCTCTTTTAGCCATGCTATTTAGCAGATAAAAGATAAAGATTTCAGTAAAGACAGATTCAGATGAAGAAAACCCTCTAAAGGGTTTACAATGTGTTTAAAAATATACATAGACTTAAGAGAGAAAAGAAAAAGAATAAAGTGGTTAAAAATGAGTAAAAAAGAAAGCCACATAAAGTACAGAGTCTGGATACTTTTATGTTATTGTCTTGTTTTTTAATTGTTTGATTGCTGAGGAAACATTAACAGCTTCGAAAATACATTTGATTATAAATGTTGCTGAATTAATCCAACTTACATATTTTGAAAATGCTTTGACTTCAAATTTTAAGTCTATACACATGCTACTTTGGAAAAGAGGCTTTATTTTTGTTTCCACAGAAAATGGAAAGTTGTGGATTCCTTCTAGACTAACATGGTTTGATCAAGCAAGATTCCCTGAAACAATGGCCCAGATGATCCAACATCCAAAAACAGCTGGGACAACGCAGCCTTGCAGACTACTATAACCAGGATTTGTCCAGGTTTCTGGGTTTTCTCATGATCCCCATGATATTGACAGCACCCCCAAACAGCAGGAAGCAGTTGGAGATAATGACAATTCCCAAATATTGTTTATAAATGGGATTGGTTATAAATGATTAATGATCACGGCCAAGCTCTTTCTAAGGAAAAAGGGGAATATGATATAGAAATGAATACTTTGCATTGGTATGGATTTTGATTGATTCATATAAATTTAAGGTCAATTTTGTTATATGTATATTTCTCCTCTTGTTTAGGTATTGTGTTTATACAGCTCATTTAAAATATAATGTACAATAAAATACAGATTACATATAGTCACCTATAATAGTCAAAACTTAGTTAGGTTTTCTAGATATACAGAGATATTTGAGATGGATTAGCAGTCTTCAAATCTTTCAAAGATCTACACAATATAGCATTTAAAATGGTTTAGGGTTTTTCATGACAGTGAGATACAACTAACTGCTCCTGGCAACACCAATTACTTCAGACAGGAAGAAGAGCATTGAAAAAACTTGTTATGCAGTTTGCCTTCAACTTGGCAAGACTAGCCATTTGGGCAAGAAACTGGTCTTGCCTGGACTGTATGCTGCATAAACTAGATATACAGGACCCACAGGAAAGTGACTGCTGAAACAAGATGGGACAATCCCTAAGGGTTCATACTTAATGGAAAAGTCTGCCAGACATTCTGCAGGACATAGAGAAAAATGACTGACAAACTGCCAATACAGGCAGACTGCTTAAAATTTTCCAGTTCACTGAGAAGTTTGCCAGACACACTGTGGCCTATGAGCTGAAGATGGATGCTCAAAATTACAGAAGAACTTTGGGTACTGACCAGCTAGTGAGATGTCTCTGTCAATTCTAGAGTTTATATATTATCCTTCTGTGGTTTCTGATGGAGTTGAGGAGAGATAACTATTGTTATGGTTTCATTAGTTATGATAAGTTACATATGACTTTAAACTCACAAAGATAGGATAGATGATAGAATATTTTCTTTAAATCTTGCTAAATATTAATGGACTAAATATTGTAACTATAGTTCTTATCTGTAAACTGTTTTGTTATATATAATTTTAATATGTTAAAGGTAAAACCCTTTTTTTTATTTAGACAGAAAAGAAGAGGTGATGGGGGTTATCCGTATGTATGTATGTATGTATGTATGTATGTATGTATGTATGTATGTTTCTCTTATTGGTTGGTGATAAAACACAGTGGCCAATAGAGGCAGGGAGAAAGGCAGGACTAAGAAATAAGGAGAATTCTGTAAAACATAGGTAGACACAGTCACCATGTAGCCCACCAAAAGAGTAGCAGGTTCAGACCCTTTTCAGGTAAGCCAAGACCATGTAGAAATACAAAGATTAATAGAAATGGGTTAATAATTAAGACAGAGCTAGCCAATAAGAAGCCCTAGTCATCAGCCAACAATTTGAAGACTAATTTAGCATCTGTGTGCTTATTTGGGGTTGAAGTGGTTGTGGGACCAGGCTGACAGGATGGAAATTTTCATCAACAATCCCGCTTTCATCATCATTTTTTTTCTAGTGTTGTTGTTGTTTGAGACATGGTTTTTCTGTAGCTTTGGAACTCGCTCAGTAGACCAAGCTGCCTGCGAACTCACAGAGATCTGCTTGTCTCTGCCTCCCTAATGCTGGGATTAAAAGCATGCACCACCACTACCATCTAGCACTTTCATCTTCTTAAAACAAACAATAGAAAAATATAACAAAGTTCCTTTACACTCATGAGTTTACTGAAGACTAAAGTCAGCCTGTAGCCAATAAAAATAAGTCACTTAAGAATAAGACTGTCATTGAAGATCAGTAATCTTACCCATGTTGTAAAAAAAAGTATGGGCTGTTTTCTTTATAATGATGACATTAACCAATCTATACACAATATAACCCTTAACAGTATCTTCAAATGAATTATACAGCAGAGCAAAGTATTCACAGACTGAATTAGACAATGAAAGGGCGGGGCTGAAGAGAATGGCCTGACAGTTAAGAGAATTGATTGCTCTTTCAGAGGTCCCAAGTTCAATTCCCAGCAACCACATAGTGGCTCACAACCACCCAATAATAAGATCTGATGCCCTATTCTGACATGCAGGTACACATGCAGAGTACTCATATATAAAATTATAGATAGATAGATAGATAGATAGATAGATAGATAGATAGCTAGATAGATAGATAAATGGAACGAAGGAGAGCCCTATTTTCCTGCAATACCCACACACAATGAGTTTGATTCTAAAGGTAATCATTTGAATTATTACCTTTTATCCTACCTTTCTTTTCAAACTTCAAATCATATACTTGTTTAACTTAAATGTTCATATGATACAACTTCATTGAAGGTGATTCCCAGAGAACAAACATATTCTGCAATATTAAGTAGCTATGTGATACCTTTTCCTTTCTTAGCACCAGTTGGAGAGAATCTTTGTGTTGTTGTTCTGCTCTATCATAACCACCCATCATTTCTCCATTTTCAGTTTCTACCAAAGGGGTTGGGGATAAAGGAGAAAGGGGAGATACAAATTCTATTAACTAAGCTAAATTTTTAAATGTTTCCACATAAGACAAAATACAATATGCATTCACTAAAGTTATTTGAGATATTATTTCTTAAATTCATCCAAAGTTGATTAATAAAGACCAAAACTCCAGATTAGTAAGAACCTTACCTACTACCATAAGTGTGAATTCAAATCCTCTTTTCACTGATTTTCTGTACACTTGATTTGGAAGGTTGGCAAATCCCACATAGCCCTCAAGGTTCTTCGGTTGCTGAGAGGTAAAAAGAACACAAATCAACAAACACTTCAAATTCCATCATTCTTTTTAAACTATTTTTAATTATACAAACTATTATTCATAGCAAATCAAATACTTTATATTGAAGAATGTACAGAATAAATTAAACAGAAGTTGAAAATAAAATGATTAATGAAAAAATAATGAAACCTGTTTCAGAGCAAAGATTTCATTTGACTGTAAGTATGCAACAAGGAACTGAATAACTAATGAGAGCAACAAAATAACAAACAAGCTCCAACTATGAACAACTCAAATCCCCTATGTAGGAACCTTTCTTCATACTAATTTCCAGGCTTAAAAATTTCTTGAATTGATCATGACCCATGAAATAAAATAAAAATTTTTGCTTAAACAATTCTTTTCTGTAAATATTAAAGATTTTCAAAATCAATGTTAATAGGGTCTTTCAAGCTGTAATCCCAGGTCCATTTCAAGGTTACCCATGATCTTGCTACCTTCATTTTCATGGAATGAAATGTACCCAGGGTTTAAAGTAAATCATAATTATGTCAGCTATATGAGGTTTTGATTCTTTGATGACATGAACAATCATTTCATGAGTAATTTTTAAAAATTTAATTCTAAATTGGTAAAGTCTGATTCTTAATTGATCCACTGCTGAAAAATACTGTTTACAGTTACATTATCTAAGTGAGTAGATTTAATGCTTAATTTTACTTTAGAAATAATCATCTTCATATATAGTGGTAAAATACTTTCAAGAAGCACATACATCTTCTAAGGTTATGACACATTTAATGTCTATTGATAAAATAACTTGTAATATAAAAGCATTACTCCAACACACCTGGGTTTAAACAGAGTCTGCACTCTTCACTGGTATCACATTTATAGCTAAACTGTAACTTTCATCCTTTCCATTACATTTAACTAAATCTTAAGCCAAATGTTAATAAGCCAAAGCTAGCCATTTAAACTAAAAACTAATTTTGAACACAATTAGCAGACTGATCAGAATACAGTATTTTAAAGCGAAGTATCTGAAAGCCTATTATGAGTGTAGCTAAAGCTATGTTTCAAATTACACATTTCCTTAAAGGTCATATTTCATCCAATTACAAGTTAAATTTAACTTAGACTATAAATAATGTTTTGTATAAATTACGTAGTGTACTCACAGCTACTTTGTAATGGAAACATTTCCATCATTCCAGTGTTCAGATTCCAATAGAACAAATTCACAGAAGACAGTAAGTGAGGAATTCCACAAATTGTAGTGGCACATTCAGTTCAAGGAGGAGTAGCAGATCCAAGGGAACCCAGCAAAATACAGAAAAAATTAAAGTTACTTACATGTAACTCAAGAACTTAAAAGTAAATAAGACAAAATAAACTGAAGACAGACGCTTTCCTATGCATGCCAAAGTAATATTCTCATATTTTCAGTAGCATTTAAAGACCTCCTATCTTGTAATAAAGGCCAATTAGTATACTGTGCACCTTAAGTCTGAGAAGAAAGGCTGCAAAAGAAGTACACATATGAAGTTTTAGAAAGGTGTACTATGAATTTCATACAACTTTTGTGCTGTCAATCAACAGCCCCACTTAGACAAACACAAACATTTTAGTTAAAATCTTTTCACACAACTCTGCATTTTTAATACTGTGAGTTCAGACTTAAAAGACATGTGGATGGCTACAAAAAAAAATGGTATTCCACAACACATGAGAAAATTTAATAAACTGTAGGCTGTGAAAAACTAAAAACAAACAAACAAACAAATACAACTTAGCACAGAGAAGGAAACACAGTAGGATGAAGTCTCTGTGAAAGATACAAGTTTACACCTGTGCAACCTACTTCAAACAATTTGAGGCAATTAAAGTATTCTTGTAGTTTATACTTAAGTGAAAGCAGAATTTCAAAAACTCACACACACACACACACACACACACACACACACACACACACACACACACACACAGCATGTGCAAAAGAACTGTTTAGGACTTAATTAAGAAAAACAGGAAGCATCCCAGTCAACAAGAAGGACGATAAACTAGAGGGAAAAATCTGGTACTTTCAGGAACAAAAGAAAAGATATGTGATCTATAACAAAGGAAAGAGACAAAAGGATAGGTATGAAATGAGGTCGGACAGGCAGGCAGGGGCCAGACCATGTGGGACTCAGGCAAAGTAAGAAGTTTGAATATTATTTTAGACATGGGGGGGAAACCACTGGAGGGTTTTACTCAAGCAAGTGACCTGATTAGCATTTTAAAGATAGCTTTCACTGTTAAGTGAAGCAGTTTAAGAACTAAAAAGATCACTGCAATAATCCCAGAAAAGTAGATTAAACTAAGCTACTAAGAAGCAATGAGAGATTCGAAAATATGTTTTTGAAGGTAAAGTTGGTGGAATATTGCTAATGAATTCAACATTAGTGAGAGAAAAGAAACCAAGGATAACTATTGGCTTTGACTTGAACAACTTGATGGTCAGTGGCAATTACAAAAACAATGTACAATGAAGAAGGAAAACTGAGTAGTTAGAGTCAAAATCAACAATAGCTTTAAGTATGTTAGTTTAAACTGCCTACTGTATTCAAGAAGAGGTGTCCAGTACACAAATTTAAGCATATGACTAAGAGTTGGCTGGAGCTGAAAATAAGTTGTCCACACGTTGAGATTGGAAAGGAATTGTTGCCTCCCCCCCACCAACAACGACAACAACAAAAAAAGAAATTATAAGTAATAAAAAAGAAGAGAATCCAGAGCAAAGCCTTGACAATTAAAACTGAGAAAGATCTACGTGGAAGATGGGAAGAAAACCAAGATAACCACAAGGAAAGATAGCCTTTCAACTGTGTTATAACCAATTAAAGACTATATGACCATAAAATTTGGAAATAATTTTACTGCTACCTTTTAACAAGGCCAGATTTAGTAACACAGCAAGGACGTGATTAGGCTGATTTAAAGCATACCGTTCTATGCACATACTTTAATTTTAAATTTAAAATATTTAGAACATTTAACTTATTGGTTCCCACGTGACTAGTTTCTGAGAGACAGATTTTTCTCTACAGCCCTAACAAAATATGAATATACAACTGATAACATCAGCAAAAGCAAATGATCATATGTGCAAAACAAATTTCTTTAGAAGAAATTTTGTCCAAAAATAAATGACAAGGTAGTTTGACTACTGCTGCCAAACAAGTTTTCTAATAATTTGCATGTAAACATCCCAGATAATAAAACCTAATTTCTGGAGCACCTGGCTCCAGCACAGAAAACCTGGCACCAAATATAGTTTAAAGGACATACTAACACTACAACATCACTTGTTAAAATAACTAAAAAAGATAACTTCCTATCTTATAAAAACCTTTCCTTTGTTCAAGACAGGGTCCTGGCACTCTCTCTGTAGACCATGCTGGCCTTCAACTCACAGAGATCTGCCTGCCTCTACCTCCTGAATGCTGGGATTAAAGGCATTTGCCACCACAGACCAGTACAATCTATAGTTGTTGTGGGTTGAGAAATTCTCATTTCTGATATTGTGCTGTACAATTTAGGCTAATGATAGGATTACAGATATAACATGCATTGATGAAGGAATATTCATTTTTATTCTCATTCCTATGTATCTGTGTGTCTGTGTGTATGTCACAATGCACATGCATGCCCACAGAAGCAAAAAGAGGGTTTTACATCCCCTGAAATTGAAGTTACAGGTGGTTGTAAACTGCCCAGTGTGGGAAATAAATAGAATCCTCTGAAAAAGCAGTAAAGTTCTCTTAACCACAGAGCACTCTTCCAGCCCCAACTTGCATTAAATTTCTATTGGATGGTATACTGGACTATATACCAAAGTACTAAGCCAGTGGATTTCTATAATTAACCTGTAGGTGTAGTGTTAAGTCTTGGATATTTCTGATTCCCATTGCGCAACTAAATGAACAGTTGTCATGTAATAATATAAGTAGTATTAATGCTAATATTAATACAGATTAGTAAATGCAGAAATCATTTGAATTTTATGTACCAACTAAACTTTAAAGAAGACACATGTTCAACAAGAAAGAAGTGACTTCAAAGACAGATTCACGAACTTAATGAGACCATCCCTTGTCTCCAAATAAAAAGTTAAAGAAGGCTGAAGATGTAAGCAGTAGAAAGACATGCACAAGGCCCTGGTTCAAGCCAGAGCCTTGAAATGCCAAAACAAAAACAAAAAACAAAAGCACCCCCCCCAAAAAAAAAAAAAAAAAACAAACAAAATTTTAGGGATCAAAGAGAGGACAGGATAGTAAAGCAATCTGCTCATCTAAGGCTGAAGACTTCAAACCTTTGAATGTGAACTTGATCATGTGATTTTTTTTCTAGTAGCAACCTGTAACTTGAGCATAACAAATTTATAATTTATATGAAATTATTATTCTCTGGAAAAGACATACAAAAGGACAAGGCTCAAGGAGACCTGGCACAAAGATATGAATTAACAGGCAACAAATGGAGAAACGAGGAAATTATAAGGGGAAATCATTTTAAGATTTAACAAAGCACTAAAAGGCAGAGGCAGGTGGATCTTTGACTTCTAGGCCAGCCTGGTCTACAGAGCAAGTTCCAAGACAGGCTACAAAGCTATACAGAGAAATCCTGTCTCAAAAAACCGGGAGGAGGGGGATGGGGGGGGGAAAGACACAAGTTCAAGACCCATAAAGCCACTAAAAGGATAGCTGAGGTTGAGGACATGTGCAGTGGTAATGTGTGTGCTCAGCAAATAGGATGTCCTCAGTTTTCTACTACACATGTCATATGATTGATTGACTTTGTTTTCATAAGGCAGAGGCAAGAGAATTTACAAGTTAGGAACCAGGACAGCACTATCTACAAAGCAAGTCCCAGGATTACATAAAGAGAACTTGCCTCAAAGAAAAAGGGGGGAGGGGTGCCTCTATAAATCTAAGTCCTTACACAGTAAACCATAACTCCCACAAATTTCTCGTATGAATGTAAATACTGCTTCTAATTGGAAGTTTTGTAATAACTTAAAAAATTATATGTGTGTGTTCACAAGTACATGTATGTGAGTCAGACCAAAGAAATGAAACCATAAGCCACCATCATTACAGCGTTTTTTAAAAAGTTAACATCCAGACAGTTAGCCAGCTCTGTGGGTAAAGAAAGGTGCTTGCTGGCAAGCATGAAGACATGAACACTGTAGCACAAATGATAAAAACCCAAAGACAGATATTGGGGCTCAACCTTAAGATCAGAAAAGTAAGTCAGCCAAGCCACTAGAGAGTTCTTACCTCTATCAAGGCTCAGACCAGAGGGGGGTGATCCTGTCCTCAGAGTGACTGCAGACTGTACTAAGAGACTGCACTGAGTTCCGGCCTAATACTCTCTCTAAAGGTGTGAGTTCAGTTTCTCTTTAGGCTGAGTCACTCTCACATAGCCCAGGGTGGCCTTGAACTCAAGAGATCCATCTGCCTGTTTCCCTAGTGCTGGGATTAAAAGTGTGGCCACCACTGCCTGTCCTCAATGGCTAACTAGTTAGTGGCTTAGGTATATGGCTAACTAATGGCTTAATGTGTGTATGTGGCTAACTAGTGTCTTAGTTCTTAACTAGGTATGTTGTTAACTGTGGCTTAGCTCAGCACTCTGATCTTCAGGAAAGGTTTATTTATTAGATCATAAACAAAATACCACCACAGAGGTCATTCCTCAAAATCCACATAGTGGAAAGAAAATCAATTCCTGCAAGCTCTCCTCTGAACTCCACAAGTATGACCACACTCACAATAAATAAATATAAAAACTAAAAAAAAAAATCTAAAAGAAAACCAGCTTACTTTGAAGTCTTAAGAGGCTTAGAAAGTAATTTTTAGCTTTCTTAGCTTTTGTCACTTGCAGGCTTGACATGCGTACCTTCTGTGTTTTCATCAAATTATGAAATAATGTTAAGACTTCAAAGTAAGCAGGGAGTTGGTGGCACATGCTTTAATCCCAGCACTCAGGAGGCAGAGGCAGGAGATCTCTGTAGGCCAATCACTACAGAGTTGAATTCCAGGAGAGGCTCCAGAGGATTACATAATATTAAAGAAGAAGAAATTACCCTCTGTGCTCAAGAAGCAAATAAAAAACTCTAACATTCATAATTTTCTCAAAAAAATAGTGAGATTCTAATACAGGATAGAAGGACCACTCCATCCACCAAAAATATATGCAAGCCACACAAGATTTTAAATTTTCTGTAGCCACATTAAAAGCAAAAGGAAACACCAAAACTAATTGTAATAACATATTTCACCAATGCAAGATGTTGAAAACATTTGTCTCCACATGCAATCAATATAAAATTTAACAAGATTATTTTATATGGAAATCTGTGCTTCCACACCATATCATGATCCCTATCTTAATCCAAACTAACCTCAACTACAGTGTTCAACAGCCAAATGTTACTACCATATTGGACATTTCAGGGTTAAACAACCATCTAGTGAAGACTGCAGGATAAGCTTCTTCCATGAGGAGACTAAATGATTTATATTCCAATCCTGAGAATTCATGAAAATATCAGAAGTATAAGATTATCAAGTACATAGCCCAAAAATTTTAGGGATTCACTTTATTCCAATTTAACCAGTCATTATTGTGTCTTTTCTTCACACAATATATAAGCACTCTGTATTTTACTATAGTATTCGGAACAGGAGAATTTTGTAAATGAATAAAATCTTTCTGTATTTTTTTTTTTAATGCTTCCCTACTGCATTCCCATGAAAAAACAAACATCTGATTTTTGGAGGGAAACCAAGTACTGGGAAGTACTTTAATTTTTTATTTTTTTGTATAAAATTATTAGCTAAATTCTTAGGAAACTATAAAGATTTCTATAAAATCCTAAGCTAACTCTACAACTAAAGATTTGAAAAGCATACTTTGTTAAGCTATTGAAGCAACCAAAATAATTTACCCCAAAACAGCAAATTCTAATATTTGAGTCTATAGCCCCTTTTCCCTTTTTTATTTTTAGCTTTGGAGGCTATAAAGTTTCTAGGAAGTTTTTGGTGAAAACATACACCTAGCCCCCTGCCTAGAAATAGGCAATTAAAATCCTAGCAATAGAGCCCAAAATATAGTTTTTAACTATAACCCTAGAAACCTATACTATTAGCAATAGAAAGATATTAAAGTTCCACAATAGGTAAGTTATTTTATTAACGTAGAGCCTTAGGTACAATACACTTAACACAAAGTCTGTGTATATGTCCTCTGTTTAAATGAAAGTTTCCCATCTGGACTCACAATGTTCCTCCCAAGCCATGGGCTATCTTACTAAAAAACAAACAAACAAAAACACCAAGAGGAGACCCCTTTGAGTTATTAATCAAGGTTGTCCAAGAAACTCCTAATATCACTATTGATGATGTCCTTTGAGGCCCCAGAAGAGGAAGGTTAAGACTCTACTGCTGAAGACGCCATTCACTTCAGACACAGGGCCTACAGCACCTGAGCTGGATCTGACCTGAAAGCTTCCTTCATGAGAACTAGTTTTCATGGTACAGAAGGAAAACAACCAACAGTCCTACCTAGCTATAAACCACAACAACAACCAGCCTGGCATGATAACCCTGAGGGTACAGTAATGACAAGCATACCTTGGTGATAGCCAACAGCTCTCAAATTGAGCTTAAGACCCACTTTACAAGAGGGAAACCATTTCTGATACTGGAAACCAAGCCAACAACCCAGGGATAGTAAAGTCATGGATCTTGGAGGAAAACCTAAAATTGCCCTCTTACTAAACTAGCGTAATTCTTAACCACATTTTAAATATTTACCCTTATACCTGTAAGTGTAGTTCTTACTCCTCATCAAAGAAACTTCTCTTTTCAACAAAGGTCATTACAGAAAATCACAACTAATCAAAATGCAGAGGACAAGAAACAGTATTATTCCCAGTCCCAACTGATAAACCTACAAGACAATTCCTGCAAGTTAAGACTCGGGGATCATTTTGGAAAAGGGAGTAAAGTCTGTTAAGAACCAGAGGAACAGGAAGTTTGCTGTGATGCTGTATTTCCTAGAAATGTGAGAGAGGCTACACCCATGATCTCATCAACCCAGTTGCTTAACAAGACCTGAACAATGACATGACCAATGGATATGCTAACATGTAATGGGGAGAGCTTGTAGAGCCTCCAGCCTAGTAAGGAACTATGGGCCAATAGGGATGCTAAGAGCAGGAGAAATGGTGTTCCCAAGGAAGAGCACCCCATCAGTCTGAGATTATACACATACAGGTAACATTATGGATACCAAGCAGGTTGTATTTACATAAGTATGTAGGGGTGTGTGTGTGTGTGTGTGTGTGTGTGTGTGTGTGTGTGTGTGTGTGTGTGACAATTAAAGGAAAAGCAATGAAGCTGAGAGAAGCAGTGTGGGGTACTTGGAAAGGGTTAGAGAAAAGAAGAAAAATGGTGTAATTATTTTATAATTTCAAAATTAAAAATCTTATGAAAAATACTTAGGGTTAAAAAATAGAAGTATTACTGTGAAGAGGTACAAGAGAGCTATTTACTCAGAACTTCATCCACCACAAGGACAAGCACTTGTCTCCTTAGGAAGCTGTATCTAAGGTGCCACCTTAAAAGCAGACTTGGCTATAACCAGCTAATGAACCTGTCCATATTTGGATACTGACCTTTCCAGCTTCCAAAACTGTAAGGATTGAGTTCCAATTCTTTATAAATGTTTCAATCTTAGGTACACTGTTACCACAGCACAAATGGACTGGAAACCATATAATGGAGTCACACAACAGTAAAAAATAAGAATGATCTTTACAAACTGATAATGTAAAATGGACTTGATGGGGGAAATGAGGCAAGAGAAAATGTATGTCACAGGGCAGGAAGTAAGTCAATTTGACTTTTAATTCCAAATTTTTTTAAAGCATTCAGAGCACATGTAAGAAGCTGTAGGTGACCCGAAGAGTAGGAAACTGAAAGACTTTTAAGTTGGAAAAAGGAGCTAGGTATAGGATACTCACTTTTAATCCCAGGGAGAGTGTCAGAGACAGGTGGATCTCTGAGAATACTAAGCCAGCCTGGTCTACATAATGAGTTCCAGGCCTGTCAAGACCAAGACTACATAGTGAGTCTTTACCCACCCAAAAAAAAAAAAAAAAAAAAAAAGACACAACAAAAATCAATTCCAGAAGCAAAAATACAGACACAATAATATGCAAGGCTATAGGGGAGGCAAGTTATCTTAGATTTCATAGTATATAATACTTTTGTAATATATGTTTGTTAAATCAATAAAAAAAAGATTTATAAAACATTAAATTGCCATTACAAGACTATTTTATAAAGATTAGACTATTTTTAAAAAAAGGTTTTATATCGCTGAAAAAGTTAATCAGATTTCCAGGTGCTCATCTTAAGCTGGTTTATATAATCCTAGAAAGCTACTAGATGTAAGTTCCTTTAAATGTACAAAGGTAACTTTTCAACTTTTTTTTTTTTTTGGTGTATTTGAAATCTTATTAAAAAAAAAAAAAAAAAAAAAAAAAAGAGGCTGGAGAGATAGATGGCTCAATCAGTAAAGAATTTGCCATGAAGTATGAGGCCCTGAATTTGGATTCACAATACACACGTGTGAGCCACAAAACCCAAGTGTGACAATATGCATCTGCAACCCTGGTGCTGGAGACAGCAGCATATCTGGAGCTTGCTAGCCAGCTAGTCTAGTCAATCTAGGTTCGATGAGAGAGACCTAGTCTCCAGAAAGACTTGAGAGAGCTGGGGAGGTGAATTGGTAGATAAACACTTACTATGTAATTATGAGGACCTAAATTCAAATCTCCAACACCCCCCCACAAACACACACACACAAAAGCTAGACATAGATGTCCATGTCTAGCTTCTAACCATGGCACTGAGAAGAGACAAGTGGATCCCAAAACTGTGAGCTTCACTTCAGACAGTGATAGATGAAGGTACCTAATGTCTTCCTTCAGCCTCTGCATGCACACAAATAGTCACATGCTCCCTAGTCATATGCATAACCACAAGCACAACAAGCATGTACCAAAAAGGTGGAGATCACAGAGGAAGGAATACAACACTGACTGATCTCTGGTCCTAACTTGGATGGATGGATGGATGGATGGATGGATGGATGCACACTCATACACACCCAAGTACACACATCAATATCACATACAAAAGAGGAAAGAAAAACTTTAAAAACTACCTAGAAAAAAACAATTTCAAATGAGTCATCTATATATTACATATATGTATATATATTATATATATATATATCATACAAAATAAATATGCATCTCAATAAAACTACTTTTAAAAATTTAATCAATGAAATCAGATCAGCAGTTACCTGGAACAAGGTTAAGGCACAGGGTTGAATGTAGCACAGGAAATGTCAAGATGTTAGAAATATTCAATTATCTTGATTGGTATATAAGGCTACAAGATGTATTTATATGTCAAGATTCCTTGACATGTTTAAAACCTACAAACTTTATAATATAAAAGTTATACCTTAATAAAGTTATTAATTTGGGAAACACTTGTAAATGAAGGTTCCTAGGCCCCGCTCCCAGAAACTGTGAATCAAGAAATCTACACTTTTTAACAAAAGCTCTTAACTAACTCTTCATATTTGAGGATCACAAATTATACTCTGGGATCTATTGACTGATCTAGCACAGTGTGCAGTATGTCAATTAATTACCAAAAAAGAAAAAAAGATGAATCAAAGATATTTACAAAAAAAAAAAAAAACAGAAAAGAAGAAAATCAAATAGCTACCTAGATCCTAATTTTCAAGTTTGAGAAATAAGTATATAATATGCACACAAACACACACCACATAAATACACATACATTCAACTATAGGTTGTAATCACATAACAAAAATAAACTCTAAATGTTAATATTTCCAAGGTTGAGAAGCTGATTGGAGGCTCATCTCAAGTAACGCTACCAAAACTATTCAGTTATGGCTTCAGAGTAAAACAAAACAGAATTAATATGCTGAGGGTGTCTCTAAGCCTGACCTCTTTCCTGAGTTTGATTCTGTGACATACACGGTGAAAGAAAGAGTTGACTCCCAACAAACTGACCTCTGAAATCCACATACACAAATTTTACAAATTTAAAAATAAAAAAGAGAGCTCTTGTAACTCTTGGATTAGTGGGGAAGAGGGATATCTTCTTTATATTCTTTGTAAAGCGAACATAGACTAAAACACAGATACATGAATATCAAGATTCAAAATTCTCAAAATAATGTAAATAGCAGCAGCCCCATTCTTTCAAACACAAGGTATACTTTGCTCTTCTCAGTTTTCAAAGTACTTTTAAAGTTACTGGTTATGAGCACATAGACTTTAATATAACTGGTAAGACCCATCTTTAGCTACCCAGAAATTACTGCAAAAAAAACCCTAATCCAGTTAACTATTCTAAAAGCAAAGTGGATCAGTGTATAAAAGGAAGTAGGTTTATGTTAAAGTATAGACATTTTAAGCACAAAAATAAATGTCTTTATTGGGACTGAAGCTGCTGGAAATCAAACCCAGGGCTTCATAGATGCTAAGCTAATAAAGCTCTGCCACTAAACTGCATTCCCTCTCTCAGAAATTATTTTAATAGCAGGACCATTTTCTGTATATTGGATCTAATAATAAAGTTGGGACTTTCATGATTTTTCTCATTTTGCTTTTATTTAAAAGACATTCACAGTACTTTCTATTTGGGGTGGTGGGGAAATAATGAAAGGGACTTATGGAGGGAGATGAAACAAGAAAAAGAAATAAAACCATTCATCTGTTTGGTAAGCACTAACTTTAATGACTGACACATCAGTAGAAGGGGTTAGAGAAGATCTGAATCCACGTCTGACATCAAAGCTGAAGTTCTTAAGTCATGGTAAGATATACTTCTATTTTTTTTCTTGGTCCCACCCTGGAATCTATCTGGTTTTGAGGTTCCCTCTACTAGAGATTTACAAACTTAGTCTTTCTAGCCCCACTAGCTTCTTGTGTGCAGAACAACTGAATCTAAAATAAGAAAAATGCAACATGAACTTAAAGCCTTTTTTTTTCCCTCATACCAAGACCACTAACCCCTACAACATCTTGCCCCATTGCATTTTACCACAATACAGAGAATGAAATCTTCCTATTTCTGTCTCAAATTTTGGTAAAATGTATTAACAAATTTCAACTTCTAATAAATCTGAAGATAGTTTTTAAGTCAAAATATGAAATTAGACTTTCTACTGACAATTCGGTCAAGCAACACTATTCTACTGGCCAGTTCCAGTCCATGATGAATATATATACCATCAAATTATATGTCTGAAACCAACCTGTCTACAACTGGTCATAAAAGCCACATATCTAACTCTTCTTCCTATTTTCTCTTCAACACTTTTGTTGTTAAAGCACAATCCTTTCAACTGCCCTAAGGTCTGACACTGGTTCAAATATTCCAATAGTCTATGTTTTGGGGAACAATGCACAAATCCACCTAATCAATTTTCTAACTTCTGAAATAGTGCCAAGACTTTTTGTGTAGTTATGTACAAATTATCTTATCTCTAAACTAAAACCAGTACTTATAAATTGCTAAATTAGGAAAACATGCACCAACTTTCCATAAACACACAGACTTTGTTTTCAATTCTGTAAGACTGAATGCATATGTGGTATTTTTAATAACAGTATAAGGAGGACCAGGTTCCATCTCACTGACCTGTCATGACTGAATGACACACTATCATGTAAACTACACATGATGTAGCTTCCACATTTCTTTCACAGCTCCATTCAAGCCCTAAATACTCTAGTCCCATTCAGCTTTATGTAATGAAAGATTGTTTCCTGCCTCCAGAAGAAACTGTTATGTCCATCCTTCAGTCTAGTCATATTCTACAAGTTGTACTCCTGCAGGACGCATGAAACCTAGTTTCCTCAACTTCTCACCACTGAATGCACATACATACAGAAAAGGAAGGAAGGAAGGAAGGAAGGAAGGAAGGAAGGAGAAAAAACAAATGCCTGTCACTCTAAATTACCTATTCCTCTGGGTTCTCAGAAACTGTTTCCTTTTCATCAAAATTAGTGAACCAAACAAGTAAATCTTAAAGTTGAACTATTTAGCAATAAACTTGCCAAGATTTAAGTACTAAGTAATGATTTGGTAACTTAACATCTGGTCATCACAGATTCTATCCCTTCAACTGAAACAACGCAGACTTGCAACAGTGTACTCTAAAAAGTAACTTAGCTAACTCAGCTACTTATTTCATACTACATAGAAAGTACTAAATGGAACTCTGGAGTGGAAAATATGAATGAAATGGCCTGTTCTTTTTCCACCATGGGGGGGGGGTTGGAAAGGAAATGAAAAAAGGCTTAAGAGAAAAACAGAATACTGAAATTATTTTCAAACATTAATTTCCTTAAACTTCTCCAGTCCGTGTCTGCCCACCCACCCCCTCCCCTTTCCAGGCACCATTCCCATCCTTTACACCTCCTCCGGGGGGCGCCCTTTGCAGACCTTCTCTTTCCCTTTTTCCTAAAAATTAAACCCAAACTAAGCTCGTCTAGAGACTCGCTCGCCATCCACCAGCCTTCCTGGTTGCTCCCGGAGAAGGAGAAGCGAGCAGCAGCACGTTGGCTGGAGTTGCAGCAGCCTCCGCCGCCGCCGCCGCCTCCACCGCGCCAGCCCAATGCATCCTTCTTCTTCCCTCCCCGGCTGGCCCCCAGAGCACCGGCAGCGACCTCGCTCACATCCCCACCCTGCTCGCCCGTCCACACACCCACGAACGGACATCTGGCCAGGCTGCTCCGGCGGGAGACCCGGGCAGGCCAGGCCGCGGGGCCGAGGCCCCGGGGGAGACGCAGGAAGGGCCGGCCTCGGAGGCGGTGAGAGCAGGGCTGGGACGGGGCGGCTCCGGCCTGAGGCCGCGGCTGGCCCGCCCGCCGGCCTGCCCGCCCAGGCGCAGGAAACGCCGCCGCCTCGGCTCGGCTCGGCTCAATTCAAACTGTCACCGCGGCCGCCTCCCCTCCCTCCCCTCCCCCCGGGCGGCCGCCGCGCCCGGGCCCTCCGCCTCCCCGCCGCGCCGCTCGCCCCTCTAGCCCCCCAGGGCGTTCCCCCGCTCGGCCGGAGGCCGCCGAGTGTCGGCACGTCCCGAGCCGGAGCCGGCCGGCTCGGCGGCCGGGGGCTGAGGCTCACCCATGGTGCTGCAGTTGACGCTCCTCTCCTCAGCAGCAGCGGATCTCGCACTGACCGACATCCCCTCCCCCTCCGCGACCAGCTCCGGCGCCGCGCAGCCGCCGGATTCTCCAAAGCCACCTACGCCGATTCCGCGGCGTAGCCGCCCGGCGTCGCTGCCCCACTTACGCACGCGGCAGCAGGCGGACTGCCCGACTGGCTCTCGCCCGCCCTCAGGCTTCCGGGCCGAGCCGAGGCGGCCCCGTTCTCGCGAGATTACCCACCTCCGCCGCCCGCCGCCCTGCTCGGCTTCCAGCATGACTTCACTGGCGCCGCCGCCGATTTGCTGGGCCTCCTTAACCGCCATGTTTACATTAGCCGCGTCTGGGCACTTCCGTTGTCGTGGACAGTAGGGTCTTTTGTGTGTTTCTGCAACACTACTTCTAAGATTGGCTGCGCTACTTTTGTCGCTGCAAGTCCTGGGGGCTCGGAGTGGGAGCGGTGGCTGGGGCGCGAGGGCGGGGCCTTGCCCGAACTAAAGATGGCCGCCGCCAGGGCCTCCCCGCGCAATTTCACGTCAGGTTTGGGAGCAGCCCCAGCCGCGGGGTTGGGCTCCGCGCTCCTTACGGAATTGGCGTAAGGCTGGGAGGCGCTGCTTAAAGAGCCAGCTCTTGGAAAATTGGCCTCAGGGTGGGGGCCCGCACAGGCCCTTCTAGGGACCTGACGTCTGCGTGACAGACAAGAAGCAGGCCGGCAGGTTCTCCCAGCCATCCCCTTTCCTCGCTTCGGGGACTTTCTGGGTGGACAGTGAGCGTAGGCCCCGCTTGCCCCGACACTTCCTTCTAGGCATTTCTGGTGGTCTGGCGCAGTGGAGGCCGACTCGAGCAGTTTCCCCTCAGGACTGTGCGCACTCATGTTGAATCATCTTGGTCCCTGCTCTGCTCTGGTTGAGGAAATGTACACATGTGGAACTCAATGAATAGTTGAGGGTATTGTTGAAAGACGGGAAGTGTCATTTGAAAACCTTCCCTCATATGCATCCTAGTGAGAGTATTCTCAGATTGCTATGAATCACCCCTGTCTTAGTTCCTTTCTCGATGGCTCTCTTCACTGTAAAGTTCAGGAACATGTGGAGGAATTTTGTATACAAAGTTACTGTGAGCACTAAAGAAACTAGGCATAGAAGCCTAGTTGTGTCAGTGAAACAATACTAATGGAATCGATGAATTACATTGTTATTAAAAACTTCATACACAGACTACTATTATGATGAAACCAAAAGAACTAAAGCTACAAGCATTAAAATGGATAAGTACATTAACACAATATTAAGGGGGAAGCAAGTTGCAGAAATGAGCTATTATAAATAAAAGTTTTTAAATGAGAAGCCATGAAATCAAAGTGCAGATCTCATAAGTGATATATATCAAGTGTAAAATAATGGCTACTTTTACTGAGGAAAAGAAAGAAATGTAACAGGAAGCCTTCCACTGAGCCTGTTACTATTTTCTATCCAAGTAATCTGCAGAAAATAGGAACCCAAAGTTAAGGTATGTTAAAATTAGTTATAGGGTACATGGCTGTTCAATTGTAACTGTTTTCTTTGTGACATATTTCCAATTAGCTTTTTTAAGGAAAGAAATTTTATCTAAGAAAACCAGTTCTATTGCATCTTCGTTTATGCTGCTCCCAAGTCAACATTTTTATAACTTCTCTTTAAGTCTATTCCACCTTAACTGCCAGCCAATCCATTCTCTTAACTTTCCTGAAGTTCAAGTGAGCATTTTAGAAAACTTTATTAAATTTCTGTCTTGAAAATAACAGTGTAGAGAGTAAAATCCAAGCAGTCTACAAAGTTAGGTACATATTAGGTATGTGGCATAGGATAAATTTCTTAACTTTCTGGGATGAACTGTCTTCCTCACAAGTGAAGATAATACAAGATTTTTGGCAGAATTCAGTAGACAGTGCATACCATATGCATAGTAGAAGTTTACTAATATTTCTTACATATAGTTAATTTTTAATTATTAATTTATAGTGTAAAGCTAAACCAAATGCTATTATTGATATAATTTAGTCCAGGACAGCCTCCAAAGTAATACAGAGAAACCCTGTCTCGAAAAACCAAACAAGAGGAGGAGGAGGAGGAGGAGGAGGAGGAGGAGGAGGAGGAGTTAGTAAATGTCTTTGGGAAAGAGCTTTTAGTAGGATTGGAATCTCATTAAATGATTAGTGAATTGTGAGTTGTATCATTTCTTGAAAATGAAGAAAATCTCAATACAAATATTGGCAAAGATACATTTGTTTTCTGTCATACAAAGTCCACCCCAAATAATAGCTTCAGTGCTTTTCATGGAAAATTACAGGAAATGATATCTTGAAGCTCTCAGAAATAGATTCAAGAGCTGATGTTATATATTGTGTATATGTTGAAAATAATATGTAATGTGGAAAATGAGAATTGTGCTCATTTTATGATCTTTCTATTCTGCTGTCTACAGTATTACATTTGTTCACAAAATAAAGCCTAGGCCTTAACCTAATCAGAAAAAGGTTTGAAAAAGAAAGTTGATATAACATCCTGGGCTCACCATGTGGGTTGTTTCCAATGTACACATCTAAAAGTAAGCTGCCTACTTTA
Source organism: Cricetiscus sungorus (assembly GCA_030556225.1). Taxonomy (NCBI): domain Eukaryota; kingdom Metazoa; phylum Chordata; class Mammalia; order Rodentia; family Cricetidae; genus Cricetiscus; species Cricetiscus sungorus. The sequence continues at coordinate 50,994,536 of JANBXA010000740.1, forward strand.
TCAATCAATGTGTATTCCCCTAGTTAGCTCTTATTCCCACTTTCAACAACAGCCTCTTTAGATTTTTCAGTGTTATTGTCAAACCATCTCTCTCTCACTTATTTTCAGAAAACAAAACCATTATAAACGAATGGATTGTTTTCCGAACTCACAAGCCTGCCTGCACACACATCTGACTTCGAACAATGGATAAGGTGTTCCCGTCATCCTCTACCATCTCTGAAGCATATATTTCTGCCTTCTCAGGAACTTCTCTCAGTGGATTTTTTTTTTAATTCTAGTCAATAAGGTTCAGGATTTTACTCTTATCACTCTACCTAAATTCTTCATAAGGTCAGTACTCAGTTTTCAATAGAGTAGTTTTGTTGTTGTTGTTTGGTTGTTTTTTTTTCGTTTGTTTGTTTGTTTTGTTTTGTTTTTAGTGTTTTACTTGACTTCTCTGCAGCCATAGATACTAGTAACTATTTTTCTGAACTTACATCTTTTGATTTGTAAAAACCACACTAACCACACTTTCCTGGTTTTCCTCCTAGATCTCCAGCTCTTCTTCTTCTTCTTCTTCTTCTTCTTCTTCTTCTTCTTCTTCTTCTTCTTCTTCTTCTTCTTCTTCTTCTTTTAATCTTGCCTTCTAGGATCACCTTCTGCCCATCTCTTGAATATAATGCACCTAGAAGTTGTTCAAACTGATTTGTTCCTCTCTCTCTCTCTCTCTCTCTCTCTCTCTCTCTCTCTCTCTCTCTCTCTCTCTCTCTCACTCACACACACACACACACACACCTTATTTATCATAATATGTTTTGGTGTTTTGTTTGCATGAATGTTTGTGTACCATGTGTGTATATGGTGCCCAAAAAGGACAGAAAGGTCATTATATCCCCTCAGACTGGAGTTACAGATGAATATGAACTGCCATGTGGGTGCTGGGAATGGAAACCAGATCTTCTGGAAGATCAGCCAGTGATCGTAACCACTGAAGCATCTCATCCAATCTGTGTTTCACTTCTTAAAACGCAATTTATCAGTAAAATATGTACATGTACATATGCATGTACACCATTTGTGCAGAGGTCAGGAGATGTAAAAATCTGTTCTTTCACCATTTATTCCAGTAATGAAACTCATCAGGCTTACCAGGCAAGTGTTTTTATCCACTGGGCCATTTTGTACCCCATCTCAGCTTTAGCAGTCCTGTTGTGGTATCCCTGGCTTCTGCGATCATATTTACTAATAAAGAGTAAGTTTCAGTCCAGTTCTCTCTTTTAACTCTACATACCTTAAAATGTCTATCCTGGATAGTCCAAGGTATCTCAAAACAAAATATCATCCCAAACTAAACTTCTCATTTCATTATGTCTGTATTTGTTTCAGATCTCTAAATGGTATCATCATTGATCCAGTTGTAAAAGCCAGAAATCTCAGTATCATACTCCACCCTGCCATCCTACAACAATCAGGAAATCCAGTCAGGTTTCCTTTCACAACTCCCATTTCTTTTCATATCTATTACTTTTATACAAATATATTAGCTCCTTGCAGCAGCCTCTCTGCCTGTTGCTTTATATTACAACTCATTCTTCACCTATATCCATAGTGACCATTCTAAGCCTTAATTATGTCAGTTTCCTGTTTAATCTTCAGACTTTTTCTTAGAAAACTTACATGATATATTTCCTCACTTCTGGCCTGCTCACTTCATGGCTCAACTCTAGCAAGGTCTGCTGCCTCCTGTATCTCTAACACTCCACTCTCCTTTCCTTACTCATACTCATTTGATATTTACTTTGTCTCAGTTTAACTATTTTTCACCTAAATGCCTTTTTTGATCTTCCATAGCATCTTGTATTTACTCTCATATTGTGCTAATAGTACAGTTTTGTAAATATTTGTCTTTCAATGGAGTAGAAACTCCTTGAGAGCAAGGATTCTTGGTAAGATATATAGCTCCAACATAGGGTATAATATTCATTACCTAATCCAGCAACTGCTTCTTGAGGGAAAATTGTATAGTGGGCACTAGTGTAGTAGTTAGGTGTTGAATGATCTTGGCAGTGAGGAGGGGATTTTGTCTCTGAGAATGTGGGGAACTGTAAGGTCAATATTTTAACATACTAATATTTAAAACTGAACATGAGGATTGATTCTCTATTACATCTTTTCTCGTGAAAACACACTAAAATTTCCTTTTCTTATGAAAAATACACTGACATTTTTTAGTATGATAATCATAACAGGTTGAATGCAAAAACAAAATCCATAAAGGAATCAGCTGAGTTTTATCAAGCTAGACATTAAAGGAGTTTGCTAAAATGTAAAACAAAAACATTTCTCAAACTAATTTTTATTGCTTTAGAAGATACAGATATTTTTATAAGATGTGTTTTGTGTTAACATATATTAGTTTGTTATATTTTAATGAATTTTAAATATTTGTGAATTGAATTAGTAAATAATATTCTGAAATGTTATTTTAATTTAAAATATAATAGCTCAATAGATGTACTCCACATAGGCAAGAACTCTTGGGGATCCTCAATAATGTTAGCAATCAAAAGTCATCCCGAGAGGACAGATTTGACCATTGCTACAGAAGCACAAATTATCATGCTCAGTGTCTTTGTTCGTCAATGAGTTCCACTGCACCAGAATTCCAACACATAGCTGTTAGTATACCTTGGAACTCTGGGAGTCTCAGTGTAGTCTTGGTTGGTCTTGAACTCAAAACAATCCTTCTGCCCATCCTTGTTAGTGCTAAGATTACAGGTGTGCATCCCCACACCTGGTACATAGGAGTCCTCTCCCTTCTTTCTTCCCCTCTCCCCTCTTCTCTCTTCCCCTGCCATAGTGGACTCTATCCCTCTGGAACAAAAAAAAAAAAAATCACTTACTTAAGTTGCTTTTGCCAGGGTGTTTTATCATAGCAACAGAAAAATACTAATATGTCTGCCATCCACAAAGTCTCTTAAGTTTTCATGAATGTGGTTTTAAATATCCTTGACTAAATACCATAGTTACCAGAGGAAAGTTCTGGAAATCAAACACGCTTATTAAAATAATTGAAAATTGAGATGTTTGACAACAAAAAGGAATAGATACTGATATACCACTATATAGATTAAGAAGTAACATTTACAAGGTTAATGAGCAAAAATTAGAGAAAAATAAAATTTCATACTTCGTTTAAAGATCAAATGCCACAGAAGAAAAGTCAAAACACACAGCAAGAGGAAGGAAAGGAAGGGAGATTGCAGCTTCAGCCCAGAAATTTAAACAAACAGAAAAAAAAAATCAAAATAAATACCTCCCATTCTTAAATTCTTTTACCTCTTTTTCCCACCAGCCAAGAAGGGGGCGGGTGAAGACATAGCACAGAAATAGGATGTCCCAGAAGTCCAAATTTATCTCAAGTTATCATTGCAGTCTCAAGGAATGTTCACATTCCAGAGCTTTCTTACAAACATTTCTCATACATATGAGAGCCCCCTTTTCTCCTTGAGGACTCCACATCTGACAGTAGACTGGCAGGATACTTGTCTCTGAGCCAGGAGAGAGAAGAAACCACTTACTTACCTTGTCATTTCATTTGGTTTTGTTTTGTTTGACATTGGTTTTGGAGCTATCCAGGAGAAAAATTCAAAGTTCATAAAATCTATTACAAGTAGAAAAGGCCATTGCTGCAAACTCCCTTTGGCATTTCCTACCACTGAATCAGAAAATGACTGAAATCGTAAATAGGGGCACATGGTACTTTCTATGGGAAACCAGATACCTTCAGCAGCTAGGCTTAGCTTAATATATTTATTGCCTTTGACAAAGACAGAACACTTCTGCTATAGAAACATGAATTGTTTAAATGGATGCAATAGGTTAGAACATGAGCATCACTTTATAAGCAGTAGATACTAGCCCAGTCTATTTGCCCTTTTCTAGCAGACTTTGGATGAGTGACTGATAGTTTTCTGAAGGTCTACCTTAGATAACTCACATCCAGGAAAAGAGGAAATTTAAAGAGGAAGCAAATGCTTTGGCATTTGTGCTAGACTACTCTGCTTTAAGAGAAGCCATTGCATTGCAGTACTGTGGAGATTGACTAGGACAGGTTAAAAAAATTAGTAATAATTATAAGAGTGTCATTATTGCTCACTTTTGTGAACACCCTAACAAGTCAGAAACTCTGTGTGTGTGTGTGTGTGTGTGTGTGTGTGTGTGCACGCGTGCGTGCATGTGTCTCAAGTGTTCACACAAGCACTTGCATATTCGTGTGTTCATGTGAGCTCACATGCATGTGCATCCATCTGACTTTTTGAGGCATACTTTCTCACTGAATCAATCAGCTACACTTGCAATTATTACAAGCCCTAGAGACCCTCCTGTCTGAACATCTCCAGTACTGGGATTATAGGCATATGTCACCACACCTAGTTTTTAACATGGGTTCTAGAGATTAAACTTGGGTCCTTGGGTTTTCATGACAAACACTTTACCAACTGAGCTCTCTACCCATCCCCAACTCAGAGACCCCTTTACTGCATCATTAACCATTTCATATTGATTGGACCCTATTTTAGAAAGGTACCTGACCAAAAATAAGAGTGTAAATGATATTATTTGTGACTGTTACTCAGGATGTGACTTCCATGGGACCCAAAGACTTGTCTTGTTTTAGTTGGTGCTTTTTATTTTATATACTTTATATACAGAAATCTTAGAGCAAATCGTAGCATCATGCCAGTCCAACACTATTCACAGGTGAACAGACTTCATGAAGTAAAAACAATGGACATCTTTCTCATCCAAAATGATCGTAATATCTCAGTTGACACTGTGCTTGCTTATCTGTAGGCATTTTCTATTCAAGTTCTTGTCTCCAAAAGCTGTATCTGTGTGCCCCTTCACTTCATTTCTTACAAGACTAGAGGAGGCCTAACATTCTAGATCAGCTACCTACAAATTCAGAACTGGCTGTAATATAATTTTTCATAGCTCATATGCTGCATGCTATTGAAGTTATGAATGTGAGAATTTGAGTGAAGCAGCTGTACTGCAGACGATGATATGACTGACTGAAGCTGTGGGGTGCACATATGGTGTGGGCGGAGCTTCCTTTTCCTTCATAATTTATGACACACAAATGAACACTTCTGACATCATTTTCTGATAAAAAGGATTCATTTACTTGCCATTGTCTCAAAATAATCTTGGGCTTTTAGCTAAATATAACTGATATTTAGATTCTTTCACTGACCATTACACAATTAAAATGTTTTTGTTTTTTGGTTTTTTTTGTTTGTTTGTTTTTTGTTTTTTTTGTAAAATCTAGCTGTCTTTGCAAACTGTTGGCAAATCTCTAGATCCTGAGAGCCTTGCATCTCATACAAGGCCTGGTATAATTCCTTACACATGGTAGCCACTCAAGTTTATTGGAAATAATTGCATATATTTTGAGGTTCTTAACATGACTTAGTAAACTAAATAGAATGGGAAAAGCAACACCAAAATAATAATAATAATAATAATAATAATACAATAAAAGGACAAAAAGGTAGAATGTGAATAATGTAAATAGGGAGATTATTATCTTTGGGTTTGTTTCTTAATTTGTCCTGAGCTTCCTTTGCACATACATGCAAATACACTAGGACAAAAATAAACAAGCACAAGAGCAAAGTAAATAATCTTCCTGCAAAATCTGTTTGACAGATCTCTCTTCTCTTTTTCTCTCTTGCTCTCTCTCTCTCTCTCTCTCTCTCTCTCTCTCTCTCTCCCTCTCCCTCTCCCTCTCCCTCTCCCTCTCCCTCTCTCTCCCTCTCCTCCCTCCCTCTCCCTCCTCTCCCTCTCTCTCTCTCTCTCTCTCTCTCTCTCTCTCTCTCTCTCTCTCTCTCTCTCCCTCGCTCTCTCTCATGAAAGGCTCAGTATTGGCAATGTGCTCACCTCTAGCTTCAGCCAGGTTGCCTCTAGGCCATCATGACCAGTGAGACAGGTCTGACTCAGTGACACCCACCCCCACCTCCCCACTCCCACCCCCACCCCTGGTGGTTTCCTAATCTGTTAGAGAAAAGTAAACACAGGCTTCCCAGGCCTTTGGTGCTTGAACAGCCAAAATGGATTCTGGGAAGAAAAGAGAAAAAAAATAAATATCAGTAAAGAAAAATCCTTTTAGACCACTGACAGATACCCTCCCGTTTTTATAACAAACATGCAATCATATCCCGCAAAGCAGCCTTTTATTTTACAGGTGAAATAAATTGTTAAGGGAAATGTTAATAGAAGACATTGAGAGCAAGTATTCCAGCTACTGTGGCTGTGAGTTCTGGGTGAGTCACTTCTTTAGGAAATGAAAAGAATGCTAAGTATGTGAAGGTTGCTGACAGGCTGTGCTGACAGGCTGTAGACCATAGGATAGCTCCTTGGTAATTTCAGGTTTCCTTCCTGCTTCTCAAAGAAACACACACATCAGATTTAATGAGGGTTAGGGAGGTGGGGTGATCAGGAAGAGGGACTGTGTGAAAGGGCTGGTGCCTTTAGCTTCTAGGTTGGTCCAGGTTCATCTAATTATGTGAGTCAGAAGGTGGCTTTATCTAGTCCTGAAACCACAGGCCTGTAATACCAGTTACTTTGAAGGCTGACATAGGAGAATGTCTGAACAGCTTGGCTGGACCTTGTCTCAAAACAGTATAAAAATAAAAATTTTAAGGAGACAGGGGTGTGGCTCATGGCAAAACAGCTTGCCTAGCATATGTGGTCTCTAAGTCCAAGCCTCTGTATTACAAAACAACGTATTTAACAAACTTAAATTGATCCACCAAAGTGAGATGTGTATTCCGATCAAGCCAATAAATACTTGAGAGAGAGATTTCAGCTGGTGGGGGGGGGGGAAGGGAAGGGTTAGGGGGGGTTGAGGGAGAGGGGAGGTTGGGGGAGGTTGGGAGTGGGGGAATTATTGCTTTTGTTCTTACTATTGTATAGTAAAAAGTAGGAATAATTCAGTGGGAAAATATTATAATAACATTGTCCTGTAATCTTTTGCCAGAATGAAGTACATCAAAGCAAAAGTAAAACAACAAAAATGTGGCCATAGAGATGTCTCATCAGGTAAAAGCCTATGACATAAGCTCGATCTCTGGGATCCATATAAATGGTGGAAGGAGGGCGCCAACTTCAAAAATTGTCTTCTAATTTCTACCTGTGTGCTGTGATATGTAATTTCCCCCCACACTAGTTACACATACACCCTAATAACAGCGAATACTAAAAACATAAATTTTGTTCACTAACCTCCAAAGATTCTTGAGGTTTCCCCAAGGTTCATAATAAATAACCTGATTAAGTAAAGTGCAAAAAATTAAGGACAGTAAGGACAGTGAGAGAAGGAATAGGCAGGGAGATGCTGAGGGAGCAACTAGAATGGCTTCATAACACCAGGGCCTCAGCAAAGCAGACTACACCAAGCCTTTATCAACTTTCACATTAGTCTGTGAGGACTGCCACAAGCTGGATGTCATCAGTGAATTGGTTTTTCACAGTTGGAGATGCTGCAAGGCTAAGTTAGTGAGACTTCTCTCCTGGGCTTACAGACCCTGTCTTCCCCCTGTCTCCATTCATGGTCCTTGCTCTGTGTGTGCACATTGTTGATGTCTTTGAATACCCAAGCATCTTTAACTTATTAGGGCACAAGTTAGAGTAGACTTAGGGCCCTTGTAACAACCTCATTTTATTAATAAATCAGTATTACTTTTATATCTTTAATAGTCTCATTCTAAAGCACAGGGTAAATAAAAATCTTCAATATATAAGTTCTTGAGGGACACATCCCATGCTGGAACATTCTCCATGCAAATTAACAAAGGCTAGTCAGAATGAGTACTCTTTTACTTACCAATTTTTCTTCTAGGAATTTGTCCTAGAAAAAAAAACCTAGTACACATGCCAAAAGATGATTACTTAGGAATAGTCACTATACCAGTGAGTGAAATAGCAAAAAATAATACAAAGCCCACTCCATTAATAACAGATTTATATCATCAATTAAAATCCAAATGAAAAAATATAATGATAGGTCTAAATACATGCTTAAATCAAAATTTCAAGTTGCAGAATACTGTATATAATCTAAACTTGTGTTTTGTTTTTTCTGATGCAACAGCCAACTTTATTTAGAGACCTAGCTGACTTATACTCTGAGAGTGAAAAGTGACACATAAGTTCTCATGTGTTTAAGCCATTTACAATGAAAAGGGATTGCATGTGGCAAAAACATGTATTTCCATGGAGGAATAAACACTATTTAAAACAAAAGCAAGCAATATTAAATAATCTCAAGTAAACTTATTCCTACCTGCTACATATGGGAAGAATACAAAAGCACAGTCCAAGATCAATTCTGTGTTTTAAAGAAACTGAGGTTACTAGACTCTTGTCTGGATTTTTTGGGGTGTACTCACAAGAACTCAGAAATCTCACAGGACTCGATTTCAGTGATATGCAATCATCTCCCCCTTTGTATTTTTTTAAATGCAGTATATCCAGAGTGGTTTTGATATGAGATGTTGTAAATAAATGTAATTGTCATGTCATGCATGTACATTCTATAAGTAAGCAAATTACAACCATAATGAATACTATTAGAACAGTGAAAGCACTGTGTGTAATTTATGCCTCCAGCAGCAGGGAATCAATATATGTCCAGTACTATTGGTTACATTACTGTAACCAGAAAAATTTAGAGAACATAGCATAAGTAGTTCTGATATATCATCAAACATAAGTCAATATTTGCTATTAATAGGAAAACGAATGTTATGATATCCTAGGCAAATGGGATATGATCCAAATGCCAAGGAAAAATTAAATGCAGTCCCTTCTTCAGATAGATGAATGGGTTTAGTTGGTCTCAAGGTCCAGCCATAAATAAAGTCATTAGTAAAGGTAACAGGAGCTGGATATACATGTTTAGAGTCACTCACTACAGATGCCCAGATCACCAGAAAGACATTCTGAGGTGGCATGGGGCTCTGTGAGTCTCATACAATGATTTCTCCTTGATGTACACGGCCTTAAAATGGCCCCAGGTAGGCACACATGAATTCTGATGGCATGGTCCTATTGCTCTCCAGCTGGAGGTTTGCTATCTTTCTGATGATTTCTGACTTCTCTTTGCACTCCACCGTTGTCCTTTAATACACAGAACTAGAGGAGCTAAAGTGGAACTCATGATGTTTCAGTAGCTCTGTCTTTCATGTCTTCTAGAACTTTGACAGTGTTCTTCAATGTTGTGGTCTTCCCATTTGTAGTCTTTAATCCAAGAATTGAGGAGATTCGGGGGGGGGGAGGAGGGGGACACCAACATGATCATAGACCACGCTTCTAGAACTTCGTTATCACTTGTTTGTCACTGTAGATAAAACAGCCATGGCAGGTTCCAAACTCGCCCCGCCCTCCTCACAGCTCCTGGCAGCGATCACAGCTCAGTGCACAAAACAGATTCTCCAGCTAAACTTGTGTTTTAAAATTAAATATTTGTAAATATCTAACCAAATGTCAAGGGTGACTACCTCCAAAACATGAACTTTGGAATGGGGCCTTCCTTGCATTTTTTATTTGTCCATTTATGTTCCTGCTTGTTTTGAATTAAAAGTGAAACAATACATTCCACAATACATTTTCAAAGCCTCATTTATTGAGTACCTACTCTGGTACCTAGTCCATCAGTACATATTTTTGAGGACCTCACAGGTAATACAGTCTAATAAAATTCAGTTTTTGCAAGAACGTCTCAAGGCAAGTATTAGTAATTTTTCTGTATTGTGGTAGAAAGCACAGCTTGGAAAACTCATGTGATTTTCAAAATTGGCTGAAAATAAACCACAAAGTCAACTCTTACTGCTGACTTATAAAATTACTTCTGTTTTATATATAGGATGCAGAAAGTGGTCATATAATTTTTCATTATCTTAGAATATCACCCACTGGTTACTACTATATTCCCTCAACAAGTAAATCACCACCTCTAAATCTAAAAATATATAAATATATGTGGTAGCCACTAGTCATATGTATTTGTTAGAGCAATAAAGAACTCAAAAGTGATCATGAAGTAGGAAAAAATTCCATTGTCTTTGTTAGGTTTTGAACCTGGGTCAAGTGGCTGAGGTGCCTATTTAACATATCAAAGCAGAGACTGGCCCCCAGGTTCTCCCTGCATCCCTCAGTCTCTACATGTTACAGGGCCCTCCAGGCTGGCATACCTTGCCCCCTACCCTGAACTTCTCAATTCCATGGGTTGGGCTGCCCTTCCCCACAGCTGCCCTTCCCTGTATAACCCAGCCATCTGAATTACCTGGTCCTTTTGTCTGCTCTCTTTTGGGCCTCCTGGCTGATGCACCTGGGTCTCCTCTCTCCATTTTCCCTTTCTCCTCATATGGCTCAGGGTCATGCTCACTCTTGAATCTCCCAGATATTCCTGCCTCTGACTATGATTTCCCACATATCTATAATAAAATTTCTCCTTCACCAAAACTAGGAGCAGTCGTGTTCTTTTTCTTTATTTCTTTTTTCATTATTTGGTGGCAATACCTAGGACCAGTCACCTAGTCATATCCTTCCTTTTTATTTCTTCTTTTCATTCATCTGGTGCCAAAACCCAGGACCAGTTCCTTCTCTCTCTCTCTCTCTCTCTCTCTCTCTCTCTCTCTCTCTCTCTCTCTCTCTCTCTCTCCATTCAGTCTTGTGTTCCTATGGAACGAAAATAAGGGGTGGGTACCAGGAGAGACACTTTTGTTTACCTTTTTTTTTTTTTTTTTTTTTGCAGGCAGGACAGCACTGGCCTTTGGAATACTACTATAGCAGTGTTTGGGTTTATAACCTCAGTTATCAAAAAGAAAGAGGCTTTGATAATGACCACCAATGACTGTCTTTGTGGAAAGTATACACATACTTATTGTTCCCATTAAAAAATGAGGACTTTGTACATAAAGGCTTGTACAGTGGTAGGAAAAGTACTTCGAGAGGATTTCTGAAGCAGCAGAACCCTTAATCCCTCTAGCTCCTGAGATCTTATCATGTCTCTCCAGACAGCACTTAGCATCCAGTTTATCCAAAAGTGTGACTTCAGAAATCCAGCATATCTTTCAAGCCCTTCTTATCCCCCTCTCCCAATAGTGCTTGCACTCATTCAAGCTCCCAATCTTTATCCAGAATCAGTAGTTCCCAAGGCACAGCCCTCTTGAATCTGTCAGCAGACACTATTGGTTGATATGAATGGAGCTGAAGATCATTAGGCAGCCCCCACCCTAGCTTGGGTCCTGGAGAAGATACAGTCAGATAGATAACCATGGCATGCAGAAAGACAAACTTCCAGCATTGGCTGAGACATGATCTGGAAATGATGAGAACCTTGGCAGTTAGAAGTTAATGGGAGTTTATTTTGTGAGTGTGGTATGGGCATTCCCAGATGCCTGGTGTCTCCTCTAAGAGGAGCCCTAGGTGATATGAAGAGGAATAACTGAATAGTGAGAAGGGAGGTCTAAGTAGGGGAGAGGGATGAGGGTATCATAGAGCATTGACAGGGATAACTGACACTTAGGATATACGAAGAAGCTATATGGAAACATATTTGATAAGCTTCCTAAACACTAGAACTTGGTATTAACACTCTATTGATGAAAAATACCGCATGCACACTTCTGACACAGGACATCAGTAGTGATGTAGAAGCCTCTCCCTGTGCTGGGTAGTTTTCATCATACTGCAGTCCATGCAGGCTGCTGAGGAGAAAAGCCATGTCTTATCTAACTGTGAACCCTGTTAGCTACCAACATGGCAAGATATACCATGGGTAAAACTAGCAGCCCTTACTAAGGCCTGCCCCACAGGAGAAAATGCATACCCAATGCTATAAATCTGGCCAAGAACCTATGTTAATGGAGCTTGTTGACCTGGGAACTGAATTTACTACCATTATCTTGCTAAATGAACAAACTATCAAACTGCCTCTAAATTCATATCTCTATACCCACAGAAAATGCTGCTCTCAGACCAGATATTTTTGTGCAATGGACAATGATTAATGCTGAAACTCAACAACAGTACAGAAAATAAATGTCTGTGAAGTGCTCAGCTGTAAGTAGGAGGTGTATATCATAATCTATCCCCTGGGACTCAGGGTCCATTAAGGAAGAGGGGGATGAAAACCTGAAGTTGAGGAGAACTGTAGCTAAACAGCGTCTGTGGACATGACAGGACTGTTGTACTTAAAAACTCACAGTAGTTGGCTGTGCAAGATTGCACAAGATCAAGACAGTCCACATTCCAGCCTGAAGACAGAAGGGACTCAAAAGCCTCCACCTCTAGCTGGAGAGCTATTGACAGTCAATGACTATTGGGAGTGTCAGTTTTCTTTAAAGGTGTTCTTTAAAGTAGGCTCTAGTGGATGCCTCACATGCTGAGTGTATAGTAGCACAAATTGGTCTTCTTGGGTAAAAGGAGAGAGAGAAAAAGGACACAAAGTTGAGAGGGGTAGAGGAGTTGGAGTTAATGTGGCCAAAATGCATTGTATGCTTGTATTACATTCTCAAAGATTTAATGAAAATATATACTGAAAAAATTAACCCCTCAGCTTTGACTGTTTTCCCACTATCAACGTGACCCACTTTTGAAGGCAACATAAAGTAGGGGGAGAAGAAACAAGGCCTTTGCAGTTAAAAGGGGTTAAGTCGCTTCTTGGCCATCTGAAAATACCTGCTTCAGGCTCACAGAACAGTCATGAAAATGGGATAATGCATTAATGAAGAGCTTTACACAATATCTAACATAGAAAAAAATGACAAAATGCATAATTCATCTTTATGCAGTCGCTAATTAGTACTCCAGCAGGTCCAAAGTCCTAGCTTGATCCTCAGACCTTTGGGCTCCAAGTTCTGAACCTTGCCCAGATCTTTGCATATATATGCCTTCTAGCACCAGGATGTATTTCAAACACATATCTTGCAAACTATACTCCTACTAGAATGCAGTTCCAGCTTTGGATGGACTAAGGTTCACCGGACCCCTGAGGCTTAATGACTTAAAGTTTTCAAGGCTTCCTGGGACCTCTCTTTGTTTGTTCTTAGAATATGAATTTTTATAAATTTCCCTACTTCTCACTTTGAAGGTCCATATCACTATGCTTTACTCATTCTTGATTCCATGTAGAAATTCCAGGTATGCTATATGACCAAGGCCTTGGTAGCTACTTTGAATACAGTAGTTATTTAATAAATTTTTGCTGAGTGATTTAAGACAGTCTATTAAATGCTGTTCACTACCTTATATTTTGTGTGCCATTGAACATAAAATAATGTTAAATAATGATATATATTAGGTGCTTAAGATTGGTTGGTTAGTAATTATAACCTATGTCATTCAGCCTGAATCCTGGTAAGGCACCTATTTGGGAGTATACCTGTAAATGCAGAAGTTTTATAGAAGCAATGAAAGAATAGCCTATGCAAGACTTATAAGGTATGAGGGGACAATGGTAATGATATTATAACATCCAAATTTTAGTGTTCATGTCATCTAATTTGTCCTAGAGAAGAAGAAAGTGAGGTAAACAACTTTTTAGACGTTACAGTATATGTCAACAGGGAGGAAAAAAGTAAAGAAGGAACATTACATCTACTAGCCACAAATGCACAGTAAATAGATTTTAAGCCAGGTACCTTCAAACCCAGCACTGAAGCTAGATACAGGAGAATTGCTGTAAGTTTAGGGGCAGTATGAGCTACAGAGTGAGAAAAAAAAAAAGATTCCTTTTACTCTTTTCTTTTTATTAAAGGAAATTTCAATCATATCCAAAAGATACAAAGAAAGTACAATGAACTTTCTTATCTGCCATGCAACTTTCAAAATTAACATTTTGTCTATATTCAACTTAAGTAATGCAAAACCAGGGCTTCTCCATCTTCATTAAAGAGTGTTTGAAACTTGTGTAAATAGAAGGTCTAGTGTTTGGTCAAAGACCCAAAGATAGTGTGTACTCCCAAAGCCTGTTTACATATATTTTCAACACTGGGCTAACAATTCCTCTTTCAGTTGGGTGATTACAACATCCCCAACTCTGCACAATGTCCTGATGAGTGTATATAATAGAGTCACTGTACTTGTCTCTAAGAAAAAAAGAAAACAATTTATTTTTCAAACTTTAGAAAATTGTGGCTCTGCCCCACCCTGGGTACAAAGGACTAGCGGATCCAGCTTGTTATGGCTTTCATGCTCAGTGGCCCCAGATGTGCCACATCCAAGTTAGTCTTGTGACAACCCAGAGGGTGTGTAATAAGAATTGCCTTTCTGGGCTCATTGACATAAAAAAGTGTGAAAGCTTATACTCCAAGGCAAAACATTAAAGAAGTGACTGGTGATTTCATGATGAAGATAAGCAATTTCTCAAGAATCACTTTTGTTTACTTGGTTTAACTATTTGTTTCATTGTAGGATGATGGTTCATAATAGGTTTTGCCTTCCTACTTTGTTAAATTCTATCCTTAAAAATAGGCACTTTATATTTTTTACCTTATACAAGGTCACTCATCATTGCAGACTTCAGGAACTGATATCTGAATGTTAATAAGACATCATGTCCAAAAGGCTCTTCCGTATAGCGTGCTTTTTAAATATAGTTTCACATTGGACACATTATCATACTCAATACATATTATCTATTGAATGAAAAAGGCTGAGTATGTTTCTAAATATTTTTGTATATCCTCTTTAAATACTATATAAATATAGCTTTTGTCATATTGGGAAAAATCTATAATAAAAGTTTTCTTTGAGATTCAGAGTACATCTTGATCATATTTAACTCTGATCTCCTTCACTTCCACATCATTCTGCCTCAGATCCTCTCTAGCAAGCCAATAATAGATATCTAATGGGAAGTAAGATTAGAGAACTGAAGTTGTACTAAACTAAGCAGGGCTTTGATTATGGAGGACAATGGGTACAAAATGAAATTCGTTGATCTGAAAGTGTGACATGATCAGGTCTGTGCCTTAGATAGATAACTCTAGCAGTGGTCTTTTAGAATGCAATATTTAAGATACTGGTCAAGAAAGACAAGTCAACAGAATAATGGGAAAGAACTTAATTTTTTAATTTATTTTTTTAACTTTCATTTTACATTCCAACCACAGTTCTCCCTCCCCCCTTCCCATCCTCCCTTGCTTCCCTTCCTCCACCCCAGCCCACCCCTATTCAATCCTCCCAATAGGTAAGGGTTCCTATGGGGAGTCAACAAAGTCTGGCACATTAAGTTGGGGCAGGACCAATTCCCTCCCTACTGCCTCAAGGCTGAGCATGGCATCCCACCATAGGAAATGGGCTCCAACAAGCCAGCTCATGTACCAGGAATAGATCTTGGTCTTACTGCCAGGGAACCCTCAGATAGACCAAGCTTCACAACTGTTTCCCACATATGGAGGGCCTAGTTCAGTTCCATGGAGGCTTCACAGCTGTGGGTCTAGCATTCATGAGTTTCCACAAGCTTAGTTCAGCTGTCTCTGTAGATTTCTCCATCATGATCTTGATCTCCCTTGCTCATATGTTCCCTCCTCCATCTTTCCGACTAGATTCCTGGAGCTCAGCTTGGTTCTTGGTTGTGGAACTCTGCATCTGGTGCCCCACATTATTAAATTAAGATCTAGAACACAAAAAATAGTTAAACCTGCCTTTGCACAAAAATGACTGTTTATCTTCCCCAGTAGAGCGAATAGTTGAAAGAGAGAAGCAGGGTCAGATTCATTTTGGTGTATAAATGGATGACTACGAAGCATAATCACAGCAGACACTTAACTGCTTGCTGAACTGTTGAGTATCATATTAAGGTTGTCTCCTTTTAATTCATAGAATGAATGAAGGATCAAATTTCACCTTCTTTGGGTAGCAATTTTTTATTTTTTTTGGGCAGTAATTTCATATATATTATAAATTAATTTTCCATTCATCACAGAATCTTGATAATAAGACTTATTCAGTGGACAAAAATTCCCAGTACTCATCATGTCAAAATAAGTTATTAAATGATATAACAATTAATAAAGTATTAAAAGGAAGACAGTGCAGGTGGGAACATAACATCTGATTATAATTATGAGTCAATGACTGTGGAGTACTTACTCATAATTTGGTACAGAGTAAATACCTGGAGAATGTTACGCAGTAAAGCACAAAGAACAGTAATCCTTTTTTCCCTTGTAGTCTACATAGATGGTGTGATCGTTGGTAGTAACTCACACAAGATTCCATTTGGAGTCAGAGTCAGGTATGTCATTCTATGATAATTTCCAGAACAACTAACCAAGAGTAAAGCATGCAAAGCAGTTTGCTTGATGTGATTAATTACATGCTACCGATGAGGACTTGGCATCTCTCTCTCCCACTTGATATTCAGTGAAATAAATATGACCATAATTGTCACATTCATAACAAAAACATCTGCTAAGCTGGGCAACTCAAGCAAAGCTGCTTCCCACTGACAGCTTGTTTCAGATGTGGATGTTGCCATACTAGAATTTCTGTATTTATCACATTACCTAATAAGTCATGTTGGCATGTTTCTTCTGTGGACCAGACTTCCCACTAATTCAGTTCCATATTCAAAATTCTGTATTTGCTTAAATGATTATTATAAGAGCTTTAATTTTTTGGTCTATTAATATAAATTCATTTTCCCTACTTTGTATTTATAAAACCCAGGTCAAAATGGCATCAGCTGATGAGTAAGTCTTCTTTTCTGTTCTTCCTACCAGCAACTCTCCTTTTAGAGATTTTTACACAACTTCTACCCATTCCTCATCTCCAGTGCTGGATCTGCAACCCAACGCCTTGTGCATGCTAGGTCAGTACTCACTCTGACCAAAATCCTCATCTAAAGCTGCTTGTTATTTATTTACTTCCCTTTTTAACAAATGTAATAACATTGAAGAACTTCTCTCAAGCATGTCACATAACTAGAGTTATGGCAACATGGCTGTCATGAACTATTTTGAATAATGCAGTTAATGAAAGACAAACTCCCCAAAGTAGCATCAGTTGGTTAAAGAGGAAATTACTTGCAATTTACAATGTTGTCAAATTTCCTTCCTTAAAGATTGTGTTGATTTATGCATTTGGAGAGGACCTGTTTCTTGTCAATCAGGACTATATAGCATATTGTAAAGATATTCAGACTTTGCCTGTTTAGTCAAGTAGTAGATATGTGATTTTCATGCCCTAATATCCTTTTCCTTAAAATGATTCAGGATGAATATTTTATATTTATTAGTTTAACATAAGTAGTTTTCTTTATATTTTAAACAGCTTTGTGTATGTGAAGGTTGTTGATTTACATGTATTAATTTGACAATGTTTCAATCAGTGTCAGAGATATTTGCCATAAACTTCCATGTTCAGTCTTACAATTATACTGAATCCTATTTTCAAATCTAGCATGTGTTAGTGTAGTGGGATAATCTTTTTTTATACTGTGAAAATGTGTCTTTGCCAAGGCACCTTCTTATTGGTTTAATAAAGAGCTGAATGGTCAATAGCTAGGCAGGAGGGGATAGGATTGGCAGGACTTCCAGGGACAGAGAGAAACTCAGAGAAAAAGTCTGAGAGGCCGGGGATTAGCCAGCCAGATGCAGAGGGAGTGAGACACACTCTATTGAAGAGAGGTAACAAACCATGTGTCACAATGTAGATTTATATAAATGGGTCAATTTAAATCTTAAGAGCTAGTTGGGAACAAGCCTAAGCTAGGGCCAACCTTTTGTAATTAATAAGAAGTCTCCATATCATTATTTGGAAGCTGGCAGTCAAAAGAAAGCTCAACTATGATGGGAGATGTTATTCTGTATATATGTTTCTCATACTGGTTAATAAAGCCCTGTTGGCCAATAGAAAACTAGATAGGCAGGGCTAGGAGACTAGGAGGAGGAAAGAGGAAGTAGAAGGAGGAGTTAAGATGTAGAGCATGGAGGAAGGAAGACGCTGGCCACGGCTCCTGGATAAGATGAGCCACGTGGAAATAATTAGAAAAGTAGAAATGGGTTAATAATTAAGACAGAGCTAGCCCATAAACAATAATGGTAACTGGCCAACAGGATTGTATCAAATACAGAGTCTCTGAGTGTTATTTGGGGCTCACGTGGCAGCGGGACCATGGCGGCAGGACCGGTAGTAGCCGGCGGGGAGGAAAAACCTGCAGTAACACAACTACATGTTACCAAGTAGGTTTATTACCTAGGTAAAATCTACCCCTAAGAAATCGTTGTTAGTTATTGTCCAAGCAAGGTTCCATTTCCCACTTTCAATAGGAACTCTGTTCTGTGGTATGCATCTCAGCCATCCTGTACTCATCTGACTCACTGTTAGATAGGAGCTGCACCACTGTATCATCCTTTCAGTGGACAGGAGAGGTCATCACCCAGGAGTGAGCTGGATACATGCTGCAGCCATACCTACAGTAGACTCACCGTTAAAGTGTTATCACTTCATCCAGCAAAGGGAAAGCAATATGTGATAACTTCCCAAAGAAGGAAATGAATTTGAAGAATGATCCTAAAATGCTTTGAAGAAAAGGGTCACTGTCTAGTTTCCCTCTCCATAGAGAATACTCATTTGTCTTTAGGAAGATCTTTATCCGTGATCTCAAAAATAAGCTTTTAAATGTAGGCAATAACCAAATCATGGTTCCAAGGATGGAAGAAAATTACAGACTCCTTCTTTTTCCAATTTCCTTAATTAAATAGTGGAGTAATTTATTTCGGGCTTCCCATTGTGTAAGATAATAGTATGTACTCTGAGGGTATAAAAAACACTAAAATACACTAGCTGGTTTTCTAGATATAGTTATACTTAAGTGAAGGAGATGGAGATAAACTCAGAAAAAATCCACAAATTTATGTTGTGGGTTTTTGGGTTTGTTTGTTAAGACAGGGTTTCTCTGTGTAGCGTTGGCTGCTCTGAAACTCATCCTGTAGACCAGGCCGGCCTTAAATAAACCCACAGTGATCCACCTGCCTGTCTCCCGAGTGCTAGGATTAAAGGAGTGCACCATCACTACCCAACACCAAAATGTTTCAAGTGATTTTAAAGACATGCATATAATGGAGAGTCCAAGAGAGAACAGATGATTTCACAGGGGTCAGGAGGAACACAGAAGTAAGTGGGAGAGTATAGGGATATAAGTAAGAGGCTATTTAAGGAAAATTGAGGAGAATTGTGGGAGACTGGAGTGTCCAATGTTACATGACCCTGACTCATTCAATCTCTTCAGAATAGGACCATCTTATCCAAAGAATGTGACCTTCTTTTATTTATCAACTTTCCATCACTGTGACAAAATGCCTGAGAAAAATCAATGTAAAGGCTTTTTTGGGCTTACACTTTGGGAAATTTCAGTTCATAATAGGTAGACACATTGTTCCTAGGCCTATAGCAAAAGAGAACATCATGGTGGAAGCATAGACAGAGGTAGTTGCTTATCTTTGGATGGCCAGGAAGTAAAAATGGGAATGAGAAAAGGCTAGGATTCCAATATCCCCATCAAAGGCATTCTTCCAACGATGTAACTTCTTTTCCCAGATTTGTTAGTTACTTACCTGTTGCTGTGAGAAAATATCATGGCCAAGGCAAGGCAACTTATAGAATGAGGAGTTTATATTTGGGCTACTGTTTCCAGAGGTGTAGAGTCTATCAAGTCAGGGAAACCTGGCATCAGGCATGAATGACAACTGGAGCAGGAAGCTGAGAGTTCAAATCCCCCACCACAGCTACAAAACAAAGAGAGAATACTGGAAGTAATCGGAGGCTTTAAGCTTTCAAAGCCCACCTCCAGTGACATACTCCTTTCTGTAACATGAGTTAATAAAAAGACTGATATTGGGGTTAAAACATCAAGCTGAATATCAGAAAAGCAAAGACGCTGACCACTAGCTTCTTACTTCTACCTCAGGCTGAATGGGCTGTTCCTGTCTCCACAAGCTCTCACCAAGCCTCAGACTACAACCTTTCCTCTGTGTGGCTGGAGAATGAATGCCTTCTACTGAATACTGAAGACCCTGCTTCTATCTTATATACCCCTCTAGTGCTGGGATTAAAGGTGTGTGATCTGTTACTCTTTTAGACTGTATCCCTGGGTGGCCCTAAACTCAGAGAGATCTGTCTACCTCTTAATCCTGAGTCCTAGGATTGAAGGTATATACCACCACCTCCTAGCGTCTGGCTGCTGGGATTAAAGGTATATGCCTGGCTTCTATAGCTTGTGGCTGTCTTTGCTTTCTGAATTCTTAGGCAAGCTTTAATAAATTATAAATCATATATCACCGCAACTTTCAGCAAGGCCATGCCTCCTGCCTCCTTCTTCTCCCCAAACAACACCACCAACTGTGGACTCTGTACACTACCAAAGTAGACTTCACCTCTTAGACCTTCCCCCACTCCCAATAGTGTCAGAGGGTGATGCTTATCTCTTAACACTTGGGCCTTTGAGGGGATGCTCATCCAAGCTATACTACCAAGGAATGAAAGCTCTTGTCTGATCTGGTATATGCCTTCTCCTCCAGGTCCCTTTCTTCCTCTTTCAGTCACCGTGTTTGGACTTCACTAGCTTTTCTTCAGCCTCAGGATCTGTGCATTAGTGCCTGCTTCTTAGGATTCCTACACAGGAGAGAGAGAAAAGAGAGAGGGAAAGGGGGATGGAGGGAGATTCATTTGTTTTCCTCTAGTTATTTGGGTTTCATCTCGAACAAAGCTTTCCCTGGGCATCCTTTTCTGACTTCCTCAACACTTCACCCTTGAAAGCTTGAAGAGATCAACTCCTGCTTGAATGCCATCACCAAAGGAATTGTCCTTTCCTATTGCTGGATCTTTGGCAATTATAGCAGAACCTTATTAACAAGAAACACTCAATATTTGTTGAATGAGTAAACTCATTCTTATTCTGAATAACCAGCGAAATATCCCTAGACTTCTGTTTGTAAAGGAATAGAAGTTAAAAATCAAAGTTATATTTTTGTTGTCCCCCCCATCTCAGACTTTTCTTAATATGAACTGTATCACAGGTTAAGCAATCCCACTTGAATTTTGATGATAGGCTTTTAATATTGGCTTCTTCTTGTTATCTTTAATATGGACTTGAAAACAAAACAACCTTATCCGTCTGTCTCTATGCTGTTGTACTATTGGTGTCCACTGCTGAGCCATGTTGTTCTGTTTTCTGCTTTCTTTAAAACACTAATTTGGATGTTTAGAGACTATCAATTTCTTCCTAAAACATAAGAGTAACCTTAAATGCATTTTGTCATATTTTTTTTGTTCTAAGTTGAACTATGAGTAGTTATTGATATTGTAAAATGTTCTTGAAACATAAAATCCTTAGAAAGCTCAGTTCTGATGTTTTACAGACAATGAAAATATTTGTTGTTTTTGCTGTTATTAGGCATGCCTTCTTGATTAACATTGATTTCTCTCCGACTGACCCTGCCCTGCTGTGGCTGCCCTGAGATAACATAGGTTTGCAATGCCTAACTAACTTAATGAATTTTCCTATGGAAATTACTTTGTCTTTATTTTTTTTCCAAATAAAAATATCTTTTTAGAATTGAGGTTATGCCATACACACTTGATGTCAAAGCTTTATTCAAAAAGTAATTTAAAATCTTCCAAGATTTATAAGTTTCATCTTTAGGTTAAGATAAATATATCTGCTGTTCTTCCTCCGACTAGATCTCGCTTGCCAGCTAAGCGGCAAAGCATATGTCTTGCATTAGGGACTCTTATCAGGCTAAGAAGATGCACTCCCACTTCCTGCTCATACCATGCTTACGTGCTGGGGAGCTAAATTATAATCATAGTTGCTTGTCTATTTTTAAAGTGCAGTTGCAGTTTGACTTCCTGACTGCCGTTTAAAACTGGCCATACTGCCACTTTCTCACAAAGATGTTATTTGACAGTATTTCTGTGGCAAAATATGGCATATCCTTATTTCAATTATCTTTCTGGAAGTAAACAAATCTTGTTACCTTGCTGGGAAATGTATTTGGTAAATGAGGTACACAAGACATTTCTCTGGAAGTTGAATAGAGTGAACCAGTAGTCTGTCCACATGGTGCTCTTTTTAAATAGACATAAAAGGACAGAGTTGGTCAGACAATCTAATAAAATAATAATAACCTGATTTTAGAGTGAAAGATATATTGCTTTTAAATCAAAGCAGATTTGATATGTATCCATTACCTATAGCATTTACACAGGAAAAATAAACTTGCAAAGTGGACTTTGCTTATTAATTGCTGTTGGAAGTTAGTATTAGTTGGGTTTTGTTTGCATACTCTGTGTCTAGATTGGCTGCTTACAGAATTTAAATTAGTTAGGTAATTATGGTATATGCAGCCATAATCTGTGAAGTGGTTCTACAAATAAAATTCTGGGAATAAATAATATTCAGAGGGGTCTTTCTGATGACATCTCAATGCAGTCAAGAGTGAGGATGAGCAAGAAGAGAAGGGATTGAGGTCAAACCTAGATAAAAGATTTGGATTTGAGTTAGTAATTTCCCATTTGATGGAAAATTTTATCGCTGAAAATATAGAGGAGCAGTGCTGAGAGGGTGGCCATGAGACCACAGAATTAGAGGGCAGGCCAGCGGGCCAAGGGGCCATGGAGTAAACTCTCTGAACTGACTGCCTGTAGAAGAGTGTCTGAATTCATTCTTCATATGTCACAACTCCAGCATTCTTCTTCAGAGCCTTGACTTCGGCTTCCAGAAGTTGAAGCATTCAAGTTCAAGCATCTGTTGTTTCTGGATGGCTTTAAAATTCCACTGCAAACTCAAAAATGCTCAAATTGCAAAGCATGTCCTTTTGCAAAGTTTCTCCTTGGTGTTTGCCCCCCTCTCTCACGAATTTTCCAAGAACACTTCATTTGGGGCTTTGACTTCTGTTTTGTTTCTCTCCATCTAGCAGAGACAGAATGTATTTCTTCCACACAAATCCCAGTTTCAAAGACAAAATCTGGGGCATGGAATGCCTGTCTCTGCTGAGTTTATCCTTTATGTTCTTGGAATGCTCTGGAATGTATGTAAATACTTTTAAAAGTCAAGATTCTTTCTATAAAAAAAAAATGTTCTTGGACTTACCAATGCTTGGTTCTTCCATAGTAATTTCTGCTAGTACATTGCAAGTTCCCACAAGAATTTTTGGAAAAAAAGATAACCAAAATCTGATAACGACTAAAGGGTACATGTGACATAAATGAGCTTCTATTTCTGAGACCTCTTTGTGTTGTGGTTTTTGCCATTCCATGAGACTGCAAGCAGCAGATGGCAGGATGCCTTCCTTATTTTGAGAGAACAGCTTAAAGACCAAGCTCTGATGGCTGGAGGGTCTTGCTTATCTACCCCCAACCTACGAACTCATTTAGAGGTAGAGATGCATAAACAGTTATGAGAAGTAGTATTTTGGAGGAGACCAGTCGATTGCCAGAAGAGCTGGAGTGTGCGGTCCTTTAGAAACCATTGGAGTTGGGATATTGATATAGTGATTCCCACCTTTCAGAAAAATGACTCTTGGCATTGATTTCCCTCACACAGTCATAAATATAGAGAAAAAACTTGCGAGATCTTTTTCTTCTTTTTTTCTCTTAACTCAATAATGACCATAAGTTAATACCACTTGTGCTGTCCTAAACTTATGGTTTATGAAGTAAATTATTTATAGCAAAATAAGTAAACCCTCCAAAAGATCTTGGCCCTCAGGGGGCCTTAGCAAGCTAGTAGTTAATTCTTGAATCCTTACTGTCTGTACTACTCCCATAGCAGCAGACTCCTATTTTCTAGTCCTGTGGGTCATTAGCTCTAATCTTCCCTTGGCCCTTCTGACCCTTTTATCTCCAGATGCACACACAAGTTTTAAATCTAATCTAGCCACTGACTTTCTGGACACCCCACCCCAACTTCTGGCTCTGCTCTTCTACAGAAGAAATTGTAATGTTTGGAAGGCTGCCCATCTTAGAGCATGTTCTGTGGCTTCCTCTTCTCCAAGTTCTTTTAAAAAACATTGTGCACAAATTAAGGGTCTATTTCTTTTTAGAAATCATTACAATTCCTTATCTGTTGGCTGGAGAGGGTAATATAAGTCTGTATTCTGCTTTTTATTATTATATTTGTAAACACTTAAAGTAATCTGCTACTGGATTCCACATTCCTTGGCAGAGCATTTCTTTTTATTTTCTATAGGGATGCCACAGGCTTGTCACTAAGAGTAGGAGACTGGAACTAGACCTTACATAAGGCCAACCTGTACCCGACAGCTACCTCTGCAGTGACTTGTATGACCACTGAGCTGCTGTCTGGTTCCCATAAGCATTTGTTAAATAAGATTATGTATGTGAAACCATGGAACAGTGTGTTTGTAGAGCTATGAATATTAGTGATTAGAAGTATGTACCTCTGTGCTGAATCAAGGAGAAAGTGTAACTGTGACCTTGACAATGCTTGGAATGGAAAGAGTGCTTCTATAAAAGCACCAATGCAAATTTCTTACATCATTAGCACATTTATACAAACTATGTGGCCATAGTCATAGTCATTTCAACATTGCTTTTTAAGTTAACGATTGCCATTCATCCAAGAGACAAAATGCAAGAACAGTCCCAGCCTGAACAGTCTAAGTTTGGGATTGAGTCTAGGAGCTGGAAATGACCTTATAGTTATCTGGTAGCATGACTGTCAGTCATCCTGCTTATCTTGGCAGTGTGGGACTGGCAAGGCTCTCTGGCAATGGAAGTCTACTGGTTCATGGAAGCCTTAGAGAACTTTGCAGAAAATACACATAGATCAATATGTTTGCTACTGAAAAGAGAGGAGGGGAGGAAGGCAAGGAAAAAGAGAGAGAGATGGACAGAGAGAGAGAGAGAGAGAGAGAGAGAGAGAGAGAGAGAGAGAGAGAGAGAGGGGGAAAGGGAAAGGAAAGGGGAAAAAAGGAAGAAGAGAAAGGATGGAGGAAGGCATAGGAAGAAAAGAATGGAAAGGACAGGGAGGGAAGCATGGAGAGAAGAGAGGGAGAGAGACAAGAGCCAGAGAGAGATTTTAAGAGACCTTGTTCAGGATTCAAAGAGATTTGATTTGGGGGCGAGGATGGAAGTAGAGCAAGGTAGGGTCTCTCCATGTATTTGTATCCCAAGTAGGCCTAGAGTTTGCCATCATCATGCTCAAGCTCCTGAGTTTTGGGGTTACAGCAGTACACCACCATGCTTGGTGGTGCTTGATTTTGAATCTTTATGTTCAAGCTTTGTCATTCAAAGTAGGTCATTGACCACTCTTGGTCTCTGTTTCCTTATTTGTACAAAGATATTAAAAGAATACTTATGTAATAATATCTTTCTGAGGACCAAATCAAATTATGTCAAGATTGGTTTACTAGTTCACTGAAACCTCGGAGAATTTGAAGAAAATATGCATAAGCCAATATATTTGATGCTAAAAAGTACAATAATTAAAAATAAGCAAATTGTTCATAATTTGCTAATAGTTAATAATTTGCTCCATTTGATCAACTCCTTTTAAATTATTTTCTTTAAAATGTACAGATATATTTTTAACTGTTATATTTATTAAAACAATGTGTTCCCTGATGATTGACAAATCAAAGAAAGAAAGAGAGAGAGAGAGAAAGAAGAAAGAAAAACAAGAATCTACCTTCAATCCTCAGTTGATAAATTCCATTGCTTCAGATTTTGCTTGGGGAGACTTATATATCTGACTGAACATATAATTTTATATTTGTGTCATGAATTAAGTTCTTGCCAGTTCTCTCATATACATCTCCCCCCACTCAAGTCATCAGTCCAGAAATAATTTGATTCTCAGAAGCTGACAATTGTATTCTAGTAAAGATTTCTGAATGAGGTATATCCAAAGATTGAAATCAGTATGTGAGGATGGGGGCATTATGTTTGCTTTAAATTCATTCCCTGTGGTAGTTAGCTCTCTGTTGCAGTGCCACATCCTGAGATAAACAACATAAAGGACTAAAGATTTATTCTGGCTTGTGGCTTCAGAGGTTTTGGACCAGGGTCACTTAGGACTGTGTCTTGGGGTCTGTGGTAGGGAAAAACATCATGGTTTGCATGCAAGGAAAGGGGTTTGCTTACTCCATGGTGGCATGGAAACAGAGAGTAAAGGACTAGAGTCCCAATAGTCCCTTCAAGGGTACAGCCCCAACCATCTAACCCATATTCTTTACCTACTGACGTTTCTACATTCTCCTGGTAGAACTGACATGAAGGGCAAGCCATTGGAACATTCCATATTTAAATTACAGCAACCTCTACTACACTTTAAACTAAAGAGCACCTCCAATTTGACAACTGTTCAACACTTCACTACTCCAGATAGTCATGTAGTGTTACAGTTCTATTTCAGCCAGCTCTGTTCCCTGATGTGGATCAAGCTGAGCATGCAACAGCAGAAGAACCTCCACCAGCCCATTTGTGTGATGTGATCCTCTACTAGCAGTGACACAAAAGATGAACATGGTAGGTCACAAGCTGTCACTGTACTGATCCATCTGGGGCATTAGGGTCAACAATCTCTCTCCAGTTGGAAATAAAATTGTTGTCTTCCTTAAGGAAAGAGTTCCAAGGAGGAGGAATATATATGTACCACATAAACATACTCAGTTTCTCTGAAAGATAATTAGCAGTACTATGCAGGGACAGACATGATAATACATGCCTGCAATCTCAGTACTGGGGAGGCTGATACTGGAGGGTTGTGAGTTCCAGGCTAGTTCTGCCTACATAATGAGTTGAAGGTCAGCCTAATATCATGATGGAACTCAGTCTCAAAAATAAATCATCAGGGAACACATAAACATGAGCTTTGTATAGATCATAGCAAAAGTCTCAAGAGAAGTAAGGCCTGGGATCTTTTGTCCTGGCCCTGTGGTAGCACAGCCCATGTGAAGAAAGGACTAGCTAGCATAACATGGTATTTTATTTCACTATAGTAGACTGCTAGGAAATCTCTGGAGGCCCTGACAGCTGCATCTTGTCTTTAATATGAAGCCAGACGGGGGAAAGAGAGACTCATAATTCACAGGAGGCACAGCCCTGAGAAAGCCACTCTTCGTATCTGAAGGAGACATGGGGGGGGGAGCTGCTCTTCCAGTCCAACGTTAAGAATGCTTTTTGTCTTCCCTCATTTCTTTATCAGCCATTCTCATGAAAAGATCATTTATAGATTGTAGATGAGTACAGCAGAGCCAGCTTCATTCTCCCACTTTTCTTGCCCAGCTGCTGCTGCCATGTGAAAAGACCCTTTGTTAAGGACTAAGACAGCAGGCACTGCTAGGAGAATATCTTAAATCATTTGGAAAAGAAGTGTTTTATCTTGAACCAGTGTGAGCACCATTTTTGTTTCAAAAGTAGTTCTGCTGCTTACTTAAATATTCTTTTTAAAAAATCTTGGTAGACTCATGTGGCAATGAAATGTGCTATATGATCTCTTTATAACAATGCAGAATATGGAAAGCACTGGAGATGTTGATGGAGTGTAACAGGTACACTGTGTGCTTGCATTGCATGCATACCCCCATTGGAATCTTTGCAGAATCCTGTGAAGTGATTATCGTTAGCCTCTCTTTTAAGCATGATGGGTTGAAGGAGTCAGCAGAGGTTTGTAGACAAGTAAGAGTAATAGAAATTGCTGCAAGTTAGGAATGGGCCTGTGAGTACAAAAGTCTTACTTTTTTATTAAGTATATAGAGTTAGAAGAGGTCATATTCTGCAGGGACAAAATTCTAGGCTTAATATTTTAGACATGGCCAGGCATGGTGGCACACACATACAATCCTAATACTTCAGAGGATGAGACAGGAGGATTGTAATCTTGAAGACAGCCTGGGCTACAGAGGGAACCTAGGGGTTATATTGCTAAGTTTCTGCAAAATCCAGAGTCCACTTCCTGTGGAATATGCATTGATGAGCCAAATAAAGAACAAACTATAACCCCTCCCCACCACTCTCTTCCTTCTTCCCCATCTTCTCTCCTTCCATCCTTCTTTTTAGTGTATCTGTTTCCTTATAGCTTGGGTTTGTCAAAAGCACAGTTTTAATGAATTCAAAGCCAGGTGCATTCTGACCATGTTATTTATTAGTGAAAGAAAGCAAGGGTGTAAAAAGTTACATTAGGATAAAACAAAAATGACTCCTCCCCACTCTTCACTACTGTATTTACTCCCATGATTCCCAGGTTAATTCAACTCTTTGAGGCATGAACCATGAAGGAGGAATCTGCCTTCAGGAAACAATTTCAATAGCAATGAAGCATAATTTTTCATTGGCTACTGTCTTCTGCCTGCAGGGATTAATGGGATCAATTGGAAGCTAACCAATTAGGGATATCAGATTTGTGTCCCACTCTTGTCCTCAAGGACATATAGGTCACTCTAGTTTTAGGTCACTTGAGCTGATGGTTCTGAAAGCTCCAACCTCTAGCCTAACCAGTCTTTGCCTTGTGTGAATGCCCAGAAATTCAGTGGATCTATGTTCTCAGCATGATTTTAACTGAGAAACTAAAACATTTCTGATCATTTAGTAGGCACCGTATGCTTTAACTTTGTGTGTGCTATTATAATATAATCTTCACAGAGTCCTGCACAGTAGTTATTATCAGCCCTTCTTATGGATGAATAAACTGAACAATAGAGAGGTTAATAGCCACCCCACTCACCCACCTAGCTCTGAAAAATTTAAGCTTCCTCTTCTCTATCATTAGTTCATTCATTGCAGAAACTCTGAAGTAAAGAAGTAATTTTCTTCCAAAATGATGGAATTTTAGATTTAATGAACTTTTAGAATATGCAGCCAAGCTATACATTTTACTACTAACTCCCAAGTGCACCTTTCAGGGACGATCTCTGGCCCTTTACTGTTTATGCAGTCAGTGGTCCTTAATCAGAGGTTAAGGACTGCTTACCTGGTGGATTTGAGTATCAGCTGAGCTCAACTGAAGCTATGGCCTCCATATCTCTCTTCTCTGTGTACCTGTGGATTGGAATGGGCTCCATATGGGACCTTTCATATTGTGAGATCATGACAGCTAAAGCAATGAATGAGCTACCTTCCCCTCACTCTTGGAGACTAGTTCATGCCACTTGTGTTCTTGGAGCTCATTCAGGCTGTCCTCTGTTTAACCACTCTATGGGTGGAACAGCAGCATCTCCAGTCTCTCTGCCTCCCATAAGACATGCATTAGGTACTCTAATGGACTCCAGTGCCCCTAAAAAGCACCAGATTCTTGAAGCTGGAGGCTTGGGGGCAGAAGGATGATGTAGACTGTAGTCTATCTCTCTGAGCTCCGTTGCTTTGGCTTTTTGCTCTCACTGCTCACTGCCACCTTTATTTCCCAAATGCCTTCTCCAAGTTGATAAAGATAAAATTCTCAAGTTAAATCCCAAATTAATTAAATTATAAATTAAAATAAATTTGCGTTAGCATTCTACGTCTCTCATTGAACCTTGAGTGGTTCCTTATACCTTTGGAAGGGTGCATTTTCCAGATCTTCCACTTCCTGTCTGCTCTTAGGTAAAACCTAAGAGCCTGCATTGACTCCACAATACCAGCTTTGTTCTCCAGGAGAAAGGTTCTCAGAGAGCTAGGAATGCAGACATTGTCCTGGGGAGCAATGTGCACGGAATGAGATGCAGTGGGAGTCTGATCACAGAGCAGACCCTGTAAGTCTCCCTTGGGTGGTGAAGAAGCTCCAGCATCAAGGCTCCTCTTCGCAGTCCCCATGTTGGGGGGAAATGATTCAGTGTAGTCGCCTTATTCAGTTATTGGCTGTGACCACACATAGAAACCAAAGGAATGCACAAACTGAGGGTGGGACTTATCAGTCCATCAGTGTCGTTCTTCCACTGTTTACCACCCCCTGGGGGATCATTTTCAGGCATTTTCCTTTAACCATTTCACCCCTGTGAAAGCATCATGGGAGCCCTGCATGGATGTTTACATCCTGTATGTATATTTGTGCTATATACCAGAAGGTGTAAATTTGTTTTCATTCTCCAAGAATCACTTTTTGCTATCTTAAGGACAACATAACTTCCATTAAGAATGCAAGTACTAACTGGGTGGTGGTGGCGCATGCCTTTAATCCTAGTACTTGGGAGGCAGAGGTAGGCAGATCTCTGTGAGTTTGAGGATAGCCTGGTTTACAAAGTAAGCTCCAGGACAGCCAGGGCTGAAAACACTCTCTCAAAAAACAAAATAGAAAACCAAAGCAAAACAATGCATGTTCTAGATGAAAAGAAATGTAATAACCAGGTACAGTGTATAACCTTGAGTTGGAGCCTGGATTATTAAAACTGACCATAAAAGACATTTGCAGCCTTGTGAGACATTTTAATATGGACTAAATATTTTGTTAGGTGTGACTGTGCTATTTCAACTGTTAAGGAATTTCTATCAGTTTTATAGGTACGGATAGATGTAAAAAAACAAATAAACACTGGGTTAATGGCTTAGTTTCCTTTCTATTTCCATGAAGGGACACCATGACCAAGGCAATTTATGAGAGAAAGCATTTAATTAGGGGCTCAGAGTTCCAGAGGCTAATAGAGTCTAGGACAATCACGGCAGGAAGCATGGCAGCAAGCAAGCAGGCATGGCGCTGGAGCAATAGCTAAAAGCTTTCATCTGATCCACAAGCAACAGGGAGAGAGAGAGAGAGAGAGAGAGAGAGAGAGAGAGAGAGAGAGAGAGAGAGAGAGAGAGAGAGAGAGAGACTGAGCCGGGCATGGGGTTTTGAAACCTCAAAGTCCATTCCCAGTGATACATTTCCTCCAAAAAGGCCATACCTCCTAATCCTTCCCAAATAGTTCCATCCGCTAGGAACCAAGTATATGAGCCTATGGATGCTATTCTCATTAAAGGCACTACAGTTAGTGAAGACAAATCTCTTTATTAATGATGGATGTGTCATACCCATATGGAGGTGGGATGAGTGATGTTTGTGTGAGGAGGTCTGGATTTGGCATACCAAGAGAGCAGACACAGTGCAGCTTCTCTTCAGGTGAACTGGAATGTTTTTGAGGACAAGTACAAATGTCACTAGAGAAGGCTCAGAAAATGTTTTCATGAATCTTTTAAGATTTGGGGTGCTTCATTGCCTGCATTATCAAATAACATCATGAAATATTTATCATAGTTGTGATCAGTCATCTTCTTTACCTTATGATAGAAATATTAATATGCCAACTGAAAATATTCAGGGTTACATAACTAAACTTTTCTTTTGTGGATTATATAAGCAAAATATTTGAAGATCTCTGGAATGGGATGATACATTTCAAGTCAAGTAAGCCAAATCTTCATGTATTTCCCTAGTCTCTTTCCCTCTGAGGAGCCTGGAGCTAACTATAGGCACATAGCACACCTGGAAGATCGCAGGCAAAATAACAACCAAACTTGTCAGGAAGAACCAAGTTTATTTCAGCAACATTTTTTTTTTCTTTTTCTCAGTGGTAGATTTCCACTGTCACATAGCACGGTAGCAGGTCTCAAGAATCTTACATAAAGATGCAGCTGCTTCCTGTGCCTTCTCTCTCTGGAGTTTACAAACCCCACTCTTTGATTCTGCAGCCCTCCCACATCTCTGTTCCTGCTTGCTGAAGGTTAGATGAGAAATCATTCCAAATGCTAAAGCATTAGGCTTTGTTTCTTCTCTCTCTCTCTCTCTCTCTCTCTCTCTCTCTCTCTCTCTCTCTCTCTCTCTCTCTGTGTCTCTCTCTGTCTCTCTGTCTCTGTGTCTGTCTCTCTCTGTCTCTGTCTCTCTGTCTCTGTCTCTGTCTCTCTCTCTCTCTCTCTCTCTCTCTCTCTCTCTCTCTCTCTCTCTCTCTCTCTCTCCCTTTCTTTCTTATTTTCTTGATGTTCCTAGTCAGTGTTAGATTAAGAAGTCAAATGTGAGGAGTCATTTTTTTTTAGACACGACTAATTATAGGCATGCTGTTTTATGAAAAGTGTCTAGATAATTTCACATAGCACACTTTTAACCAAAATCTCTTCCTTAAGACAGAAGCATCTGGCATAATATATGTTCTTGCAGATTCCTGGTAAATCTGAGCTTTCCAAGGCGTTTTGTTCTCTACTCTTCATGGTCTTAACTAGCTGGTCCTTGCATATTATTCATATTACTGATGACTCCTCTGGTTATCAGTATTGGCCTAAGTGTGGAACATTCCAGAGAATTTCTGCCCTTAAGTCAGAAGTGAAACTGTAACAAGGTCCACTTGTTGCAGTCTTGAGAGATCATTAGAGCTGACTGTCACAGTTTGTTTAACTCCCAGGCTCTTCTCTTAAAACCTAAGGCTATATTTCCTGCTGTTTGCCAAGCAGATTCTTCTTGGTGGCCCATCATGATGCCAAAGCCTAGATTTTTTAAATAAAGCCACTGTCTTTTTTAACACACCTGGAAAGGGCTGTTTAATTAGATAGTTTCCAGCGGCACCTCCTGCCCCTTGCTTAAAAGCTTTCGGTGATTCAGCATTGTACCCAAGGCAAAATGTAAATCCTTGCCCTGATATTCTAGGGCTAACACTATAGTAGATGGTCCATTTAGCATTGTCCATTCAATTGCTCTGCCTAATTTGCTCTTAGTCAAATGTGTCCCACCTTCTGGAATGTTCTAGTTACTTTCTTCCATTTTTCCCTATAAATATTTAAATATTTAAAAATATAAATGTATAAATATACCTCAATTATCAGATTTCCACTATTTTTATGGCATTTCTGTTCGACTGTCACTACATTTAAATTAATATTGCAATAAATCATCCCATCTACTCCCATGTGTCCTAGCCCATTTCTGTCTTATTATTTTATTTGTTTATTATCCATAGCACTTACTACTGTACATAATGTGTTTGTGTCTTGTCTATCTGCCTACCCTCCCACCATAAACACAGGATTTTTTTTTTTTTTTTTTTTTTTTACAGTGCTGAGGAATTTTTTTTTCAAGTTCTGTTAATAAGAATCATGGTTTGCTCTGGTTAGAATGGTCTCTAGTACATAGCAGGGGCACAGTAGGTATTTAAGCATGAAATAAAAGAATGATTGAGCTCTATGAGATATTTAAGGACACTTACAATGTGTCAAGCACTCGCTTGAGATTTGAAGAACTGGTTATGAGTCAAATTCACACTATCTTAGGGGGAAAGGTAAACTCAAATGGAGTGTTATCAGACTGAAGTGGAGCAGAGTAAAGAGAAAGAAGCATTGTCAAGCCTCTGCCGTGAGCGAGGCCCATTCACCATAGCTGGGATCCATTTACAACTCACAGAATAATAGAAATAAAGGTTCTATTAGTCCTAATTTTGCAGATAAACAAAGATTGAGACTATGAAAACTTAGATATTCTCTCCCAAAAGTTTTATGCAGCAGATGGTTAAAATCAGAAGGCATAAATCTAGTTCAGCTGAGGTAGAAACCAGTATGCATTGCAATATACTGGGAAACACCTGCATTTGGCTTGACCTACAGAAGTCCTTGTGGGGTGGATGGTTTGAGTGATTTATGAGACATTTTCAACATAGAAGGATGGCAGGATAGTCACCCTCTGTATAAACTTCCCAGGCCACACAGCCCATAGGGCTCTCACACTCTCTATCTAACCTCTCATTCCCTTCTAGAATACAACACTTATTCAATAAATGTTTATTAAATGTCTACTCTCTGCCAAGAAATACTTCATTCTCTGGTGCTTTGGAAGTGAATAAAACCAAGTCCTTGTTTCCATGGAGATTTTACTCTATAAATATTTTGTGTGATATTGTGAGAAAACAATATTTTTGGAATAGGATGATGACCCCATCATATTCTAGCTGAGGACATGAGGAGATCTGTTGAGCATGCTGCATCTCAGTAACTACCCAGCTCACCAAAACGTGTTGTCGTTGAGTTCGAATAAGATAAACACACTGCACTGTGAAGCACCAAATACTGTAATTTGGTACCTCAAGAACATAATGAACAATTATTTCACATGCCATTAAAACTGTAGTAACTATTACATGCTATTAATTGTAAGAACTATCCATCTCAGAGATGCCAAAATATGCAAAAGCAATTATGCATTTTAGAATTGTGAATATATGGTATGAAAAAGCTATTCTTATCTTTCCCTGTGGTGTCTAACATATGGTACATGCTCTGAGAGGAACGACTTTAGCAAGATACTGAGGTAGATGATGTAAGTGAGAATCTATTGCTTAGAGAACTTTTAATATTCTTTCTAGCTGCAGATTCTATGTTTCTTTTCTTTTCTCCCCCCACACCTCTGGCTAAGTTACTCTGCAGCCATTTTCTCTTGTAGAATTTGGGAGCTGCAGCTCCATTTTCCCTGGGTGGGTGGTGAATGGAGCCAGCATGCTAGCTCAGAACACTATCTGCAGTCTATTGTGTGTGAGAGACATGAACTGTTTAACAAGACGGTGTGTCCAGCGAGCCTGGTTCTCCTCTTCATGAAGCCTCTCCCTGTTGATGATTTGCTAAAAACTTGGACACTAGTACCTGGGGCTGCAGCACATACCAGCTGCTTGGGAAATTTAGTTAAGAGACTTGTATTTGAGGTCAGCCTGGACAACCCAGACAGATGTCTCTCAGAAGAAGTAAAGCTTGTGCTTCATGAGAACATAGCATCAATTTTTGGTGAGCAGGGCAGTTACTGAGTTTTGGCAGGGCCTTCAGATCTCCCCCATGTCTTCAACTAGAACATAATGAGGCCAACAATCTACTCTAAAAGCAATGCTTTCTCACAATACCATACCACATATTTATAGAGTAAAACTCCATGGGAATAAGAACTTAATCGCATGAGAATTGCCCACCATGATCTCACCTTCCTTTTCCTTCTCTCTTTTTGTTCCCTTCCCCAACGCACAGATCTGTAACTGTGATTTTCTTACATCAACTTTCTCCTTTTTGTTTGACTTTCATTATCCCTTTCTCCTAAATAGTAGATTGTTCCCCATCCCTCCAGAATTTAATTCTAAGGATTTTTAAATATCCAAAGAAGACAAAAACTTTAATAGCCTTATACCTGCAATCTGCGTTCTACAAGTGACTTTTACCTTCTGTCCATTTACCCCCCATATATGTTCATAGCCACATCTTGATTCAGCAGCACTCACTCCATCTTTTTTGAAAATTTCAAAGGAAATGTTGAACATTTATCCTTTGAATCCCTGACAATTGTAGTATGTATATCATCAACCAGAATTTGATATTTGATATTTTATCTTACTAAGTTAAATTTAAATTTGTCAAAACACATGCACCTTTAGTGTATGATTCCTTGGCTCTGGACAAATGGAAGCTTCTATATAACATAAATACTTAGCAATATAGAGTATATTACTATTATTCCAGAAAGTTCCTTTGTATCCATTCTTCTGTTCCAACAACCTCAGTGGCAACTACTATTCCTTCTTTCCCATCATAGATTAGTTTTGTCTTTTTTAGCATTTCATATTGATATAGTCATACACTATTCTTTGGGTGTTCTTTCACCCAACATCACATTTTCAAACTTGGTCCACACTACTATGTCTACCAGCTTTTGTTTCTTTATGATACTGAGTAAAGGTTCATTGTGTGACTATTGCTCAGTTTATCTGTCAGTTAAAGCTGCTGTTAACACATCTGCATAAGTCTCTAGAAATACTTTCATAACTCTTGGCTATGTGTTTAGGAATAGAATTTTTGGGTCATATAGTAAATATTTGCTTAGTCTCAAACAAACTTTCAGACCTTTTCACAATAGCATAGAGAAATTAGAATAATACAAGTTCTCTCCTGATGGGGGATGTCCTTCTCTATATATGTTTCTCTTATTGGTTGATGAATAAACACTGTTCATCCAATGAGGCAGGAAGACAGGCAAAATGAGCAGAGGAGTAGAATTCTCAGAAAGGTAGGCAGAGGAAGACTGTGAGACAGTCGCCTTGTAGACCATAAAGGAGTAAAAGGTCCAGACATTCTCCAGTAAGCCAAGACCATGTAGAAATACATAGATTAGTAGTTATGGGTTAATAATTAAGAGAGAGCTAGTCAAT
Source organism: Cricetiscus sungorus (assembly GCA_030556225.1). Lineage (NCBI taxonomy): Eukaryota > Metazoa > Chordata > Mammalia > Rodentia > Cricetidae > Cricetiscus > Cricetiscus sungorus. The sequence continues at coordinate 51,030,664 of JANBXA010000740.1, forward strand.
AAGAAGCCCAAGCCATTGGCCAACAATTTTATAATTAATATAGTGCCTATGTGTTTATTTGGGGCTTAAGGGCAGAGGGACCAGGCAGGACAAGAAAATTCCGCAACACTCTCCACTTTTGTTGTTGTCAAGATTGGTTTATTTATTTTTTTCTTTTCTTTTTAAGAGACCTAGCTGTAAACATTATGGCTTTAATTTGCTTTTCCCTGATGACTAATGATGTTAAGTATCTTTATTTCTAATTGATGTGTGTGTGTGTGTGTGTGTGTGTGTGTGTGTGTGTGTGTGTTATATGTCCCAGTTTTGTTTCTATTGCTGTGATATAACATTGTCCAAAACCAACTTGGGGATGAATAAGTTTGTTTGGCTTACCGGTATATTCCATCTTCAAGGGAAATCTTGCCTAGAGGCAAGAATGGAAACAGAGAATGGAGTGGTACTGCTTACTGGCTTGCTCAGATAGCTTTGTTATATAACTCAGGATTGGGGTATGGCATTGCCAATCATTAGTCAAGAATGTGCCTCACAGACATGCCCACAGGCCAATTTTATGAAAGCAGTTATTCAGTTGAGATTCCCTCTTTCCATGTAATTGTAGTTTTGAGTTGACAAGAACTAACCAGCAGAGTATATATGTGGGCTTCTTTGTCAGTTATCTTCCTCTCTCACTTCCTTATCATTTGAGACAGGGTCTCTCAATGAACCTGATGTCATCACTTGATTACACTGGTGGCCAATGAGCTCTGGAATCCATATGTCCCTGCCTTTCCCAATGCTAGCTCCACATCCCTTAAATGTATTTTAAACCTAATTTCTTCTTAAGTTGTGGATCATGACCCCATAAAAAGATTTCTGAATACCTAACAAACAAAATTTAATTCAAAATCAAACATGCAATGACCTAAAGGTATTTCTGGCAGAGCCCACCTGTGCTATATTACAGGAATTTATTCAGCTTTGGCATGCATAACCTAAACATTTTACATTATGCCTGTTGTCACATGACACAACCACAGTGAACACTTCCTGACACACTTCAGCTCCAATTCAAACTGAGTTGTTAGAAATTGCAGAATTTTTATTGTATATATGAACTTTTCTTCTTTTTGAGTAGCACAAGTTTGTTTTCCAAAGACAAAAACTTTTAATACTTTCCTAACATCACTTCTCAGCATACAAGTATCAAGTTCTTACATCACCGTATTATACTGTATTAGAATGTTAGACTTTTAAAAAATAATTTTTATTTCATGTTTGAGTATTTATCTGCATGTATGTATGTGTACCATATGCATGCTTCATGCCCTCAGAGGCCACAAGAGGGCTGTCTTGAAACTAGCTCTTATAGACAAGGCTTGTGCCTCTGTCTCCCTAGTGCTGGGATTAATGGCATGCACCACCAATGCCCAGCAAAAGATTACTCTTTTAAATTTCAGTTTGAGGGCTGAGGAAAGGGCTCAGCTGGTAGAGCACCTTCCATGCAAGTGTGAAGACTAGAGTTCAGATCCCCAGAACAAGGTGGACATGAGGTCATACTTGCAATTCTAGTACCTGGAATGCAGGTACTTGTGCTAGCCATGTGGTTGAGCTCTGGTTCCAACTGGGAATCTCCTTTAATTATTTCCTACTTTACTCATTAAGGCAAGGTCTCTCAGTTGGCTTGGGCTTCCACAAGTACATGTGCCCACACACATATGAACATATTCACACATTCACACATCACACAGAGACTATGCAAAAATATTTTAAGTTATTTCATGAATTGCTATTTGAGTTATTGTCTTGAATTAAATAAAGTTGAAAGAAACCAAAAATTTTAAATAAATTTTGACTCGTGATTAGGATGACTTTCCAAAAAATTTCTGAAATTGCCCTAAACATACTTCTGTCACTTTCTAATGTGTATTTATGTGAAATACCATTCTCAGCATTGAAGACTGCAAAATGAACATGTCAATCATCTCAGAAAAATGTTGAAAACTTTCTTCATACTGGAGTATAAAATACTTAGCCAAGATTCAACTATTCATGCAAAAATAAATAGTCATTTCATTCCATTTGTTTTCCCACTGTGGTAACTGGTAAAATTGTCTGTATACCAAATGTTTTAAAATACTTTTTATGATTTATTATCATACCTGTTTGCACTCTTATTTTATATATGAATATGCCTGAGAGTATATAGAAATTTGTTAGGTGAGAAGGGACAGTGGATGGAAAAGTTGATGAAATCTGGTTTTAAAGTTCATTGAACTATTTGTATATTATCTATCATAAAGCCAATCCAAATTGACTTTTTAAGTTGTTTTTCTTTAGCATGGATTCACTTTACTTATTCTAAATACTAAGTCTTTGTGAAATACATGTTTTAAGCCTTTTATTTAAGTTTATGCTTTGCTTTTATAGTCATATGTGATCTGTATTTTAAGTTTGGCCCTATAATGTGGCTTCCTGTCACTCTAGTGATGTCAAAACAGTTGCGATGCATTGGGATGACCACAAGAATGATGAGTTCCTCTCATTTGGTGTTCCTGAGGTGTAGCACAAGACAAAAAGATGCATATAAGAATCATCTGTATGTCTGGAATGACTTAGGGGACTTTGGACCCTCTCAAAGCTGATCATTTTTGGCACTTTTGGGTGACATCTATGCTTGAGAACCTACTGACGGTGCCGCTTCACTGTGCTGAGATCCAGAGACACTAGATCTCTAGTCCTTTTGGTGAACCTGATTTGCCTCCAAATGGGTGTGAGTTGCCAAGAGGAGCCTGCCCTCCGTTTTTTTCTAAACTGTTCCCCCAACACTCTGTTGGGCTCAAAAAAGAGAAAAGGTTATGGAATCACACTTTGCATGTATTATATTTGTTTCTGTATATGTACACGTATTTACATATTACATATATATTGGTTTTTCAAGATAGGTTTTCTCTGAGTAGCCATGGCTGTCCTAGAATTTGCTCTGTAGACCAGACTGGCCACAAACTCACAGAGATCCTTTTCTTTCCCTACCTCCCAAATGCTGGGATTAAAGACATACACCACCATGTTCCTACTACATAATATCCTCTTGGTTACAGAAGTAATATAAGCTCATTCTCAAAACTATGATAATACAATAGAAAATGGGAAAAGTACAAACTGACCATAATCTAGCACCTAGAGATAAACCATAACATTTTTGCCTGTCTTGATTTTTGGTCACTGCTCGCATTTTACCAGCTTTGATTTTCTTCTCTTACCTGGGAAATGCTGAAAATATCCCCTTACAGACAAGCTGTAAGAAGAAAAGACAATTCATGCTTTCTTCAAATTGCTGTTAAAATATCTGTCAAAAAATAAATCTAAAATTAATGTAAGTTCACTAAATGAACTTTCCATTAAACCGTATGGAAAGTGAATCAGTGTTGAGGAGCAGGCTAAATAATTTTAGCCATGCTGGATGGTGGTGGTTCAAGCCTTTAAATCCAGAAGAAGGTGGATCGCTATGAGTTCAAGGCCAGCTTGGTCTACAGAGTGAGTTCCAGGACAGCCAGGGCTACACAGAGAAACCCTGTCTCTACTCACCTCCCTCCAAAAGGATCTCAGTCATCACCCCATGCACAGTCTAAGCTTTGCTATTTTTTTTTTTTAAGCACCTTGTGAATTTTTGGTGGTGCTGCCAGGGATTGAACTCAGGAGCTTGCCCATGCAAGCGCTTTTAACAATGAGCCTCATTCCTCATCAAACCTAGGGGGACAGGAAACAGATCAGGGTTAGAGGTACATGTGATATGTGCTTCCAAAAGAATAAGAGGAAATGTTGAAATCATTAAATGCTTCTATTTTATAGCTATGATGATAACAACACAGTTATGTGTGCTGATAAAAACTCAGAGAGCTGTATACCACAAGGGTAAATTTTATTACATGTAAATTATACTTCAATAAACCTCACTGTAAAAAATACCCCTTTCTATGTTCTGAATTTCCTCATTGACTTAGAATCAGTCCTTTTAGCTCCTCTCAGTTTCCTCACTATCTTATCTCTTTTAGATTCTTGGGGCATTTCACCTTTTTGATGCTATTTTGAGTGTTTCTTTAGTTCTCCTGTAAATTGTTAGACTGGATTTTTTGTTCTCAGTTTCTCTACTTTGCTGCATATATTATTTCCCATTTGAATTGACACTCTGTTGAACCAGCCTCAGCTGTGCCTAACAAACAAAATCTCAGGCTGTTTGGCTTGCTCTTCTGGTGCCAGCAGAGAGGTCTGCTTAAGGCAGCTAATTATAGTGAGTGAGATAAGAGAAAAGTTGATCCAGGGGCCCTGTGTCTTGGGCTAAACAGAAGTGCTTTAAGATCTGGGTTGTTTCTTCTCTGTCAACAAGGAACTTGAAAAAATTCTTATGCTCAAAAATAAACATAGCATAAGCTCACAGAGGAACTTGTTAAGCTGCTTTTGGTAGCTCCTTTTAAAGTTGTTTCAGCTATTTGAGAATGTATGCTAATCATATATCCTGAATTTTCTAGGGCAGTCTGGATTTCAAATATTCCCTCTAAAAACCTCATAAAGTATAGTTAAAATAGTTAGTAATGGTGGTACACCCTTTAATCCTAGCACTCAGGAGACAGAGGCAGGTGGATCTCTGTTGAAAAACCAAATGAGTGTGTGTGTGTTTGTGTGCGTGTGTGTGTGTGTGTGTGTGTGTGTGTGTGTGTGTGTGTGTGTAATGTATTCACTCATTGTATTGTTTACTTATATTTCCATTCTTCAGTTATTTACTGACACTATGGTGTGTCAGGCTTCCGAGAGGGCTGTGGAAAACTATTGAGGAAATTGCACCTGGGAGGTTAATGTCACTTAGGCTGGAGGGTGAACAAGCTAACAAAAGCATTCAGTTGCTTCAGGTAATAATTGCACATGGGTGAAGTTCAAAACACTTGTATGACACATAATAGCATGAGAAGAAGCTTAAAATGTTATTGACTGTGTGTTTTTATTTTAATACCATAAGTAATAGCATTTTTCTAACATTAATGTTAGATAGATGTCATTAGATATATATCTAATGTAGATATACATATAAAAATATGTAGTACTGAGTTAAAGCAGACACTAAATGCTACCAAATTAGAAGAGAAAGGAGTTTATGTCCAGGCATCTGCATTGGGCTCTTTGGAGCTCTTCTTGAAATCCTGAAAATATCAGAGGTGCCATATGCAGGAATTAACATTGTCCAGTCCATTCAAAAAAAAAAAACATTATGAAGGCTTCAATGTTGTTGGAACATATTCCGCAGTATGCAGTGATTTGGGCCTTTGATGTAAGAATTGAACGGGATGCTCAAGAGACGGCTGATAGTTTGGGAGTTAGAATCTTTAGTGCAGAAATTATTATCATTTATTTGTATTTACAAAATACAGACAAGACTACAAGAAACAGAAACAGGAAGAATTTAAGCACATAGCAATATTTCCTTGCAAGATAAAAATCCTCCCTCAGTGCATTTTCAATTCTTGAGATCCAACAGTAATATGGGTCACTATGAAGGCTGGTCAAGTGAAAAAAGGAACACCAACGTGCATGTTAAGCAAAATTTTTGTTGACATTGGGATAGTAACAATTAGTGAAATGAACCACACACAGGTGGTTGTTGCAGAAAAAGGACAAGAAGTCTGTGTCGAAATAAAACCCATCCCTGGGGAATCTCCCAAAATGTCTGGAAGACATTTTGAAGCTACAGTCATTCTTTTGTGCAAGATCAGTAGGCAGTCCATCAATGCACTCAAAGACTGGTTCAGAGATGAAATGCAGAAGAGTGATTGGCAGCTTATTGTGGAGCTGAAGAAAGCATTTGAAATGGGACAGAATTTGGAGTAAATGTAATATTATGCTGTGATATTACCAGTGGAACAGACACATTTGGATGCTGATGGGCTTACGAGTCTAAAATGTTTTCCATGAGAAACCAAACAACTTACACACTGATTTGACAGTGGTCAGTTCCCTGCCCCACTGTCCAGAGTACCTGTACTCACCCTCCCTCAACACTTGACTACTGTTTTAAAGTTTGCCCTTCCTCAAATTTGGATTTTTATTACAAATATAAATCTCTTTAAATTTTATACTGATTAAATCAGTCATACAGTATTGGGTTAACAAAAAAAAAAATGTAGTACTGACATAACACAATTTATGTGTCAGAAATAGTCCGATGACTGGCATGACAATACAACAATGACTGCTGATAACAGCCGGCATATGAGCTCTGCCAAACGCCAGAGTGGGCATTGTTCTTCCCACTTCATACACTGGAAGGAAAGTGGATTCTAGAAGAGATAAGTGAAGAGAAGTAGAGACAGAGCTGGTCAGCACCAAGCAGTACCCTCTTCTTCAGGACACACAGCTCTTCATTGTTGACCTGCTTTTAACTGTATCAGGTGTGCATTTGTTAAACTCTCTGAAGCTACAAAAAAGCAAAGTGAGAAAGGCAGAAGTGATTAGGATGCAGAGTAACCGTCGTGATCTAATATTTTTGCTGCAGCCAGAGCAATCAGTTTCGATGACCATGGGGCCATGTCTCTCACTATTTATGAGCATTCTGGGGTTCCCATCTACTTTAGACACACTAGCCCCATCCTAATGAGTTGCTCTCCTTGTAGATGTCCTAATTCTGGACTTATGCAGCCATACAGGAGTCTTTTATCCTTTTTCCTCTCTTATTGCACACTCTCATACTAGAGCTTTTGTCAGAGCAATTAGTTTTGCTTGGAAGTCTCTAAACAGACCTCCTGCTTTCTCTCCTATCCCACTAACTGCATCTCTGATTCTCCATATACAGTGGCCCCTTCAGAAAGTCTATCCTTGCCAGCCACCCTAGTTTACATATGTGTACATCTATATCTGCATTGTCTCTTCAAGGAAGCCATCCCTAGGTTGCAATCCATAGCTAGCTAGGTATGATCTGATTCGGCCACACTGTCTCCTCCAGCAAGCAGATTTAGGAAGGCGGGGATTCTGCAGCTTTACTCACTATTTTCCTAGTCTCTAGCTATTCAGACAAAGAATAGGCACTCAAAAATAATTATTGAGGGCTGGCAAAACTGGGAACTCAGCCATGATGTAGAACTATTTAATCATTACAAACTGTGATGATAATGACACATATATTCTCAAGCAGCTGAACAGCCTTTCAAAGGCCCTACAAAAAGTATCTATAACAAGTTCATCCATGGCTCAGTGATAGAACACCTGCTTAGCAGGCATAAGTCTAGAGGTTCCATCTCTAACACTGAAAAACAAAACTCTTGAGAGAAACAGAGCCTTTAGATCTGTCATTTCTAATGTCCTCAACAAGCTCAGGGTAACCCATTCTGCTATATCCAGTATTCTGAGCTTCTTCTACCTTCTAGTTCTGTGCTTGTATACTTGGCTCTCTGATGTTGGGTCTCTTCCTGGGGTGATAGGAAGGCAGGTTAGCATTTACTTTCTTCATCATGTGAGCTGAGCACAGTGCCCATGAAGCATATGCCTTCAATATATTGTAGTTAACAACAAGTGTGAGATCTACTGATTTAAAAGAGAGTGATTCAAAAGTCAGAGGGTAGAAACTATCAAAATTAGTTCATTATTGACAGAGCCAATTTTATATAATTTAACAAACCATCTGATAGTGTTATTGACAAGTCTATGAGGAACAAGTCACTATTTCTGTGAACAATATCTAAGGAAGCACTCTTGCTTGCCTAGATCCCCTTCCTGTAACACAGTTCTCTGGTCACCAAGGTAGACTATTTCAGTCCTAGGCAAGGGATGATTTCTGCAAGATCAAGTTACCTGAGCCCTCTCTGATAGGATCTCTTCCAGTGTCATTACAAGAGTCTTTTAATGAGTTCATGGATCCAAACATTTTCTTAAGACAGGCACAAGGGGGCTAGAGAGATGGCTTAGTGGTTAAGAACACTAGCTGGTCTTCCAGAGGTCCTGAGTTCAATTCCCAGCAACTACATAGTGGCTCACAACCATCTGGAATGAGATCTGGTGCTCTTTTCTGGCCTAAAGGGATACATATAGCAAGAATACTGTATACATAATGAATAAATAAATCTTTTTTAAAAGACACAAGGAAGAGATTTTAAGAGAATTGTCATAACTTAAGGCTACTATCTGGCTCTGCTTGGATTTCTGTCTCCTGGTTTGGACCTTTAGAGTACCCTTGAGTATCTTGGGGCTCTGACAAAGGAGAAGTTGAGATGGGTAATATATTCACTTTGGCTCAGTGCATTGTATAGTATACATGTCTATGTATCAAGTCATTGTTTGTAGTCCTGATACAGAACAGCTCCCTGAGACTACCTCTATTGCTCACATGAGAGATTATTTGAATTGTGACAACAAGATGGTGGTCAACATAAAGGATACTTATGTATCACATGCTTTGGAGCTATCAGTATGGGACTGTGGGTCCTGGCTTCTCTATCATCTGTGTTTTTCGTGGAAATTACTTTTGGCCAACCCCTCCCCCATTCCAACTCCCAGGTCTAGCTAGTGGAGACATCAACTTCTGGTTACTTATGCTAGCATCTTTCCAGGCACCATCTGCAATATTGTCCTCTACTGCTTGACAATGTTTCTGTCAACACTGGGCCACATATGCAACTATAATCCCATATGCTTGTAACAGAACTGAAACATTCCAACTGCTTTGTGATACTTAGCTGCTGTCATTTATGTAGTATAATGTATTAGTCAAGAATTTGTGGCAGTGCCAGTGTAGACAAACCCATTACATTTCCACATGTTTAAAAGAAAGCACATACAATTATGTGTAGCAATAGGTGTGTGTGTGTGTGTGTGTGTGTGTGTGCGTGCGCGCGCACACATGCAAACATATATGTAAAGGCCACAGAACAACTTCAGATGTAATTTCTCTGGTGATGTCTGCCTTTTTATTTGAGACAGTCCTGGAGATCAACACTGGCTTGGAGACCATCAGTGAGGCTAGGCAAGCCAGCTAGCGAGCTAAAAGAATATGTTTATTCTGTCTCCTCAGTGTTAGGATTAGGAGCACATTCCATTGCCCTTTCTATTTTACATAGACTTTTTTTTTTTTTGAGGGGGAGGAGGTTAACTCAGTACAACTTGCTTTGTACTCCCAAAGCAAGCACTTTACTGTGTTATCTCTCCAAACCCAGCTTACAATAGTTGATAACAGAAATAAACAACCATGTCATTGGTTAATGTGTTTGTGACATTTTCATTATTCTAGCTAGATCCTTTCTATCTATAAATAAGGAGCTGGAGAGATGATTCAGCAGGAAAGAATATTTGTTGCTCTTGCAGAGGACCTGGGTTCAATTCCCAGCACCCACATGGTAGCTAACAACCATCTGTAACTCCAGTTCCCACGAGATCCAATGTACTTTGCTAGCCTCTGCAGGCACTGTGTGCATATGCACACAGATACACAATGAAGACAAAACACTCACACACAAAATTAAAAGAATAAATAAAATTAATGTGAAACATCCCTGGGTATGTCTTTCAGGAGGAGCTGCAAAGGAAGCCACTATTGTCATAGGAAATGACAACTGCATCTGTCATTGTCCCCAGATACTTTCCAGTGGGACAAGGTGCAGAGGGAGATGGCAATTATTTACCCAACACTGTAGGGCTGGTGATATATGATTTTTTTTGTTTAGGGTTTTTTGTTTGCTTGTTTGTTGGTGCATGGTCTTATTAGGTGTCCCAGTCTGGCTAGAAGCTAGTGATCCTTTTGTCTCTGCCTCCTGAGTATAGGCTACCCAATTGTACATTTTTTTTTCTTTTTTAAACAAAAGTAGCTTAAAAGTAAATACAAAAGCTTTAAAAAAAATCACATATGCTATAACTTTTAGGTGTATAGTAAGTAGGCCATCCCATCCAGTTTTGTGCATGCTTTGATGTTGATACAGTGAAGAAACTGTCCTCAGGATTGTCTTTTTCCGATCATCCATGCTAACAGACAAAATGCATAGGCTTCACCAGTCCTGACTGAATTCTGATGGGGTCACAAGCTCCTGTCAGGAGCAGTCTTTGTGGGGCTGCAATCAGAACCAACCAGCTGAGCAGCTCTGGGTCTGTACCTGAGTAGGGGTATGTGGATGAAAGAAAGAAGTTCATACCTGAGTGGGGGTGTGTGGATGAGGGAAAGGCTAGCTATAGACAACAAAGAAAGAGAGACAGAGACAGAGAGAGAGAGAGAGACAGGATAAAAGTCAGGAGGGCAGATCAGTCAATACTGAAATGCCACGAGTTTATTTTTCACCACTTTTATATGCCTTATCCAAAAAAGGGAATACAGTATCATGCATATGGAACACACAAACTTTTCTTCCTCACTTATTCTAAGGGTTCAGTATCCACACCTCAGATTCAACTTTCTTTCCCTAGCCTTGAGGGTCAGAAGTAGCCACACCTCAGATTCAGATCTGTTATTTAGAATAAGACAGTCAAACATCCTTCAGTAGCCACACCTTTGACCTTTAGGTCTTATGTCTTGCTGAGGACAGTTTTGAACTCTCTGTCCTTGTGCCAAGGTAGAATGCAGCCATCTTTATAGGCACCTACAAGCTCCACCTGTGATGTTAACACAATATCCATGGCAAAGCTTTCTGGCACCTTCCATGCCAGTCTCTGTTTCCTTGCCCTCCAGATGTACCTACCCTATGGAAGATGGCTCTTCAATCCAATTGGGGTAAAAGGCTTGCTACTCTCTCACCAAGATTCTAAAGAACCTTCAAAACTTCCTGGACTAACAGAATTTTCCCAAGAGCAATGAAAGAATACCAACAGGGAAGGGGGTTAGGGGAAAGGGTAAGTAATTGGGTGATTTTTTAAAAAAAACTGTTGAATGAAATTCCATTGTGTTTCTTCTGTACCACATTCATTATCCATTCATCTGTTGAAGGGCTTCTGGATTGGTTTGATTTCCTTGCTCTTGTGACTAGAGCACCAATAAATATGGGTGTGTAGTTATCTCTGTGCTAGGACATGGGGCATATGGCTGTGTGCCCAGGAGTAGTATTGCTAGGCCACATGGCAGTTCTATTTTTAAGTTTTGAGAAACCTCCATATTATTTGTATAATAGTGTAAATGTGGGTAGTGAGAGAGGAGACCAAGAGAGAATAAAAATAGGTACTGAGAAAGGTTGTGGGGGTAGGCAGCTAAAAGACCCATGTGACATGAAAGAAGAAAAGAGACTGGGGAGCTTTTAAGGGGACCAGGTACTAAGGTAAGGGCATCACATGTGTCATTTTTCAGCAGACCTTTGTAGCATCTCCTAGTCCCGCATCCATCCTTGTCCTCTATTGTGCAGCAGTTTCCTTCAAGTTGAGACTTTCTTTCACACAGAGAGGAGAGCATCTTGTAAGATTCAGGCAGTTGGGACAGAGAAGCTGGTTCAGTTGGTAAAGTGCTTGAAGAGCAGAGTTCAACCCACAGGACCCATGTAAAAGAATGAGTGTAGCGGCTGTGTTTGTAATATTAGCTTTGAGAATACAGACAGAGGGTCCCCTTACTAGACATCCAGGCTAGCCTACTTGGTGAGTTTCAAGTCAGTGGGAGACCTTGTCCCAAAAGTAAGGTGGATATCTCCTGATGACTGGCACTCAAGGCTGTACTTTGGCCTTCACATGCTTGTGCATACACATGCACCTCCCCCCCCAACACACACATACACACCTGCACACATAAAGTCTTAGGAAGCAAAGCCCTCAGGGCTTGGCAAGCTTCTGAATATTACATGACTTGTAAACTCCCTGCCTGGGTTACATAAGCACTTACTGTTGCTATGGACAGGAGATTCTGTCCTGCCCAGCCGGTGTAGTCCTTCAGGGAGCTGCAAGTAAGTGGCTTTTCTGAGTTCTCTCACATCCTGGGGTGGTCTTCTTGATAATGAAGCTGCCTCTGAGTCAACTATGCTTCTCTAAGTAGACCTAGGAAATTCACTAAGCTAGACTTGGATGGAATCATGCTTACTCAGTCATCAATGCCCTTTCTGGAGTGAACTGACATTTGTTCATGTCTTTCCCGAAGGTGTTTCACCGTACAGTTCTTCTCAACCCAAGAGCCAGGGGAGCCCTATGAAAATGCAAGTCAGGCAAACCTACTGCTCAAGTCAACCCTGATCCCCAGTCTCCTACTCTGACTTCATTTCCCTTTATGCAGCCTCCACTTTCAGTTGCCTTCAAGCAGATTCACTATTACACACACACACACACACACACACACACACGGTTTAGGATCTTGGTATAGACTGTTCCCTCTCCTGGAAGGCTGTCCCCCAGTGCCCACCTGCTGATGTTATATCACAGAGCTGTCTCCTTATTTAAGTACTCATTAGGCATGCCATCTAAAACAACAGCTCTCTCGAGCATACCCTAGTTTTTTCCCTTTTAAAATAATGATGTTTGTTTATCCTTATTGTCTGTCTTTTTATATAAACATATAAGCACTAGGGCAAGGGATTTCTTTGCTCAATGCTGTGTATTTTTCTTAAAGGGCAATACCTGACATACATCAGGGATATGTTACATAGTTGCTCAGAAAACAGCTATTGGGGGTCTGGAGAGATGGCTCAGTGGTTAAGATCATTTGTTGCTCTTCCAGAGACCTGCAATTGAGTTCCCAGAACTGACATGGTGGCTAACAACTATCTGTAACTCCATTATAAGAGATCTAACACCAACTTCTGGCCTTCATAGGCACCAGGCATGCATGTAGTACACATAATATGCATTCAGGCAAACCACTTATACACATTAAATAAAAACAAAAACACCTAAAAATAAACAACACAATAAAAAAATAAAAAATGCAATAAAAAAACAGTCAATGAAGTAGACACTTGTATTTTGCCTTTCATTCCTGTGCCTAAATACTCGACAAAAGAAATTTAAGGGATTAAGTCTTTATTCTGGTGCATAGATTAAGAATACAGTCCATCTAGGGCATGGTGGTGCATGCTTTTAGTCCTAGCACTCTTGAGGCAGATGCAGGCAGATCTCTGTGAGTTCGAGACAAGAGCTAGTTCCATGACAGCCTCCAAAAGCCACAGAGAAACCTGTCTTGAAAAACCAAAAAAAAAAAAAAAAAAAAAAAAAAATACAGTCCATCAGAGAAGTCATAGCGACATTGACAATACAAAAAAAAAAAAAAAAAAAAAGGACCTTGAACATATGCTTAAAACAGTTAACAGCAGCTTTAAGAACTTGGAAAAGAAACAAGACTAGATTGGTAGAAAGTTGTATCTGGTGGTACTGCATCCATAGTCAGAAAGCACACAGAGATGACTCTGGTGCTTGGTTTACTTTCTCTTTTTTATTTAGTCTGGAATCCCAGATCACAGGACAGTGGCCCCTACATTCAGGGGAGGTCTTCATAGACACATGTGTAGGTGGGCTTCTGTGGTGATTCAAAATCCAGTCAAGTTGACAGTGAAGATTAACATCTCAGTGCTGTTAAGTTATATGATGATGATCAAACTTACAGACATAAAATCACTTTCCCAATTGCATGGTTAAGTGAAAGAGCAATGTTGAGTGGAACACATCTGTTACACAAGCTTGTACTCATAAGTGCCTCATTGTAACATGGGCTTTATCTTGCACAAGCTCCTGGGCTCTGTGCAAGGGGATCATTTCTCACATCTGCTTTTCTTTATGGCTAACCAGATCACTAGGCCTTCAAGTGGCCTTCCTGAACTCCTGAGCATTGGTTGACTGCCAGGGATAGAGAACATGTGCCATGTAGGGAAGTCCATTGATGAAGCATAAGAATGTGAACTTGTTGAAGTTTGCCTGGGGCTTCTGTTGTGGAAAGAGGCTGCGTTGCCATCGTGAGCTAAGTCCACATGTGAGGACCAACAAGACAGAGCTAAAAATACTGAAAATAGAATTCTAGGGGTAAGGATAGGCTGTCTGATACTCTTATGGTAGACATCATGGTACAGTGGGTCAGGATTTTTAGAACGGATGACATTGTTTAATACTGAATTATATGTCGACACACTATTGGTTTTCAAGGCTGAGTTTCTGAAGGTCCTACTCCAGACCTGATGATATTAATGGATTATTTTTCTCCATCAAAAGTTGTGTGTATGTCTGTGTGTACATGTACATGTGTATAGGTGTGTCTATGTCAGTAGGTGTGGGTATGTATGAGTGTGTGTGTGTGTATGTGTATCTATATCTCTGTGTGTGCCTTTGTGTCTCTGTGTAAGCTGCTATGTATGTTTGTATGCACAACTTAGTCTGTATATGTCTCTGTGTGTCCTCTATTATGTGTTGAGAAGTAAATGAGGGAAGAAAGTCTTAAGGAAGGGTAGTGAGTTGTGTTTTGAACAAGGTTGGTCTGGTCTTGATCATTTAACTCTGGAATTGGAGGTTCAAGGAGCTGTTAATCCTGTCCATTGGGATATCATCTTTGGAAGCTACATTTGTCCCTGTCTTGTGCTTGGCTATCATCCTCTGGGAATTATTGATCACCTCTCCTAAGCTACAGATATTCTGTTTATCACATTGCATCAAGATCAATTTGTTCACCATATTGTGCTACTAGAGAATGAACTGAGAGTTATGCATGTTCTCGGCAAGTGCTCCACCACTGAGCATATCCCCAGCCCACGGCATTCACTTGTGATTTTCTATGAAGTCTAGAGTGCCTAGAAGTATCTGGCTTATTCATTACTATATCCCATTTCTCTCTGTGTGTATCAAAGTACTGAGACATAGTGGAGCCTCCACTATTGCACCAATAGTGCATTTGAAATCAGATTCTGGGAGTCAATACTGTTTCTAAGAAGATGTCCTGTGGTGACTTCATTGTCTCATTGTCTGAGTAAGGCTACTTAGTACTTATAGAAGCAGGAAGAGGAGACACTGATCAGAACTGTCCCTTAGCACCTCTTTACCAAGAAGTAAAAGAGACAATAACCTGTGTTTGGGCTACACAGCCCATCACCTCACTGTGTTTCAGTTCCTAGTTTTGTGTAAGTCATGAGTTATCATGGAAGAGCCAAGTTTCTAGCAGCTCTAAATTGAGTTTTTGGTTCTATCAGCTGATACGCCTGCCTTCTGCTCATTCTCTGAAGAGCAGGTCATACTTGATTCCTGAAAAAGACCTACACACACCCAGCCTTGTGAGCTGCTGTTCTGCAGAATGTCTGTCCTTTCCCACCTACTGGTGCCTTATGGTGTCTGCCTCTGTGTTCTGCTGTATCCTTTATCCTGTGGCTCCAGCTTCTTCACACAAGCATTTATAAATGGGGTTTATCGCTATAAAAATGGTAGGTGATGGATTTAGAGCATTACATATGCCAAGGTACTATTTATATGTTTTATTTTAAACGGACTATGCTGACCTTTTTTCTGCTGATTCTCAGATCTATTCCACTGCACCCCTGACCTAAGTAACTTTGTTTTTAGACCTGGCCAAAGGTATTAGAGGTAGTGGACACGGTATTGGAGCATGAAAGAATCAACATAAGTGGATTTGTGCATGCATGCGTGTGTGTGTGTGTGTGTGTGTGTGTGTGTGTGTGTGTGTAGAGAGAGAGAGAGAGAGAGAGAGAGAGAGAGAGAGAGAGAGAGAGAGAGAGAGAGAGAGAGAGAGAGGAGAGTATAATACAGCATATATGTGGAGGTCAGAGGAAAACAACTTTCAGGAATTGGTTTTCTTTTTCTACAGCATGAGTTCTTTGGCTTGAGCTTAGGTCATCAGGCTTGGTGGCAAGTACCTTTACCTACTGAGCCATCCTGCTGACCAGGAGCCAGGTTTGTTTTCCTTTCTCCCTGCTTCAGATGGTACCTGTAGCATTTTGATCATATCACCACTCCTAACCAGATATCCCTTTCCTCCAAAGGTCCAGCTGTTTCTGGTAAGGGCTGCCATAGCTCTAGATCAGTGGTTCTCAGCCTTCTTGAAACTTTGACCTTAGGTTGTGGTAACCCCCAACCATAAACTATTTTTGTTGCTACTTGTAAGTTTGCTACTGTTATGATTCATAATGTAAATATCTGATATGAGTCCTATGACAGGGTCATTTAATCCCTAAAGGTATTATGACCCATAGGTTGAGAACCACTGCTTAGGTGCTTCTAAGCACCCTAGTTTACAGATCATAGTAGCTTGTTTCTTTCCTTTAGGCTCTAGTTACAGTAGTTTATGCCATTTTGGTGGAACTTCTACCTTCCATTTCCTATTTAAGTCCCCCCCCCAACCCCGGAGAAACTAGTATGGTTTCTGTGGCCTCTTACTCATAGATTATAACACTCTGGATTTATATACCACCACATATATGCGTAGAAAAACATGTGAGCATATGTCTTTGCAGACACACGTGCATACACACATACAATGACAATTCAAAAAAAGGTCCTTGAGCATATGCTTCAAACAGTTAACAGCAGCTTTAAGAACTTGGAAAAGAAAAAGACTAGATTGGTAGAAAGTTGTGAAGGAGTCTTAGATTAAAAAAAAAAATAGCTTTTAGGCTGGAGAGATGGTTCAGTGGTTAAGAGCCCTGCCTACTTTTCCAGAGGACCCAGATGTATGTACTGCACATACATAGCAGCTCACAACTATGTGTAACTCCAGTCCTAGGAGATCCAATGCTCTTTTTGGCCTCCAAGAGGACAGCACATATAGGTGAACATACATGTGTCTTGGTTAGGGTTACAACTGCTGTGATGAAACACCATGATCATAGCAACATGGAGAAGAAAGGGTTTATTCAGTTTACACTTCTGCATCACAGTTTATCATTAAAGGAAGTCAGGAGAGGAAGTCAAGCAGGGCAAGCACCTGGGGTCAGGAGCTAATGCACATGCCATGAAGGGATGCTGCTTATTGGCTTGCTCCTCATGGCTTGTTTTATTAAGCCTGCTTTCTTATAAAACTCAGAACCACCAGACCATGGTTAGCACCGTGGATAGCACAACCCACTATAGGCTGGGCCCTTCCCCATAAATCACCAATAAAGAAAATGTCCCTCAGGCTTGGCTACAATCAGATCTTAGGAAGGCATTTTCTCAACTTGAAAGTCCCTCTTCTCTGATGACTCTAGCTTGTGTAAAGTTGACATAAAAGTAGCCAGTAAATATATACATGCAGGCAACACACACACACACACACACAATATAAAATAGCTTTATTGAGCATAATTAACATTTTTACAAACATTACTTTTATGTGTGGATTCATGTGACTTGAAATTTTATGGTTAGAATACATTCAAATATCGCTTATACAACATTAAAAGTAAAGCTGGAGATATTAGGAGAAGAAAAGGAGAACAGATTGAGTGTTTTAGCCTAAACCATAAGCTGTGTATGGAAAGACTACAATATTCATTCACTCATTCAGCAAATTTTACTATTTATTGTGTGCCAGAGACTGTATAGCATCCTGACTATCCATTAGTGAGTACACAGGCATGATCTGTGCCCATATTATCTGCAGTAATTAAACATATGATGACACTGATGGTTGCTGATTGTAAGTGAATAGTTCTTCTTGCTTATAGTATTGAGAAATTAGGGCTAGCCTAATCAAGTAATGCTTCCTTAATGAAGTAGTTTATTACTGAGTCCATTTCCCTTCCTTATTACCTCAGGGAAATGGACAGACAGAGAGGATTGTCAAAGTCAGAGATTGCTTTCCTGATTCCTATTCTCAACTCTTTTATACCTACTCTAAGAGAAATAGACTGCAACAACCTTTCAGCGGGAGCTCATGTTAGGATGCCAGCTTGCTAGAAACATATAGAGATTCTGCAGGAAGGGTCTTCTAGTACCTTGAGCATTCTAACTGGGGCTACACATTCTACAGCCTGGCAACATCTCCAGCCCAACATTGTGTGTCTTACAGTAATTTACAAAACCGGCTACCAGATGATTCAAAAGGTGAGACTATCAAGGAGTCAATGGTGACTACTGGGCTTCAGGCCTACCTCAGTGGTAGAATATTTCCTTAGCATGCTTAAGGCCCTGGGTTAAATAAATCTCAGGACAACAAAACATCATCAGCATCAAAGCCAGATCAAACAAAAACAAGGCCCATTGGTACAAGGGTACCAATGTTAATCAATCCCTCATCCTTTGATAAAGACAACTGATACCCCTATGTATATCCCAATGCAGAGCTGTCTTTATGCTAGGCAAGTATTCAAGCTTTATTTTACATTCTGAAAGAGAGCAACATAAAAATGTGGATAGAATAAATTCCATCTTCTATCCATATATCTACTTGTATATATATTTGGGAAAAAACAAAGTTAAAATTAGTGCTAAAAAACTACCCATAGACAAGTTTCAATCTTCCTAAGTTTTGCATTTTTCACCTTTTGTATAATCTGATTCACTTATTTTCCTCTCAAATTTTCCAGTTCTTAGGCATTTTGGTGATGGCTATAATCTCATTTTTATTGTAACTCACCAATGTATCTTATTGTAAGGTACAATTTTCCCATAAAATTAGGTTACTTGCAAATTCGCTCATTAATCGTAATTATAGTTTACATACAGCATGTTTGACCAGTCTCTCCAGACCACATGAAAGAAGGTTACATTTGCCTTTGATGTCCAACTTACAAAAGTAACATAGGCTTTTTGCTGGACCTCAGTGGCCTCTGGTTATTTCTGGGCATTGCCAATAATGTGTGTCATTCATACTTAAAGCCAGCTGCTATGAATGCACTGATGTACCCATTTCTTCTTCTCCAGCTCTGGCTCCTCCATGTCTGCATACTGTAGGGACACTGAACAAGTGTCTGTGCTGCCAGTGCTCACTGTGAAAGCAGCACTGCTAGAGGCAAGGACTCAGCCCCAGCATGGCCAAGCCTGCCAAGCAGGCCAGCCTCGGGGTTGCAAGAACAGAATGGGGTTTTATGTGTACAGCATGGAAATGTAAGACCAGAAATGGTGAGGCTTGGGACTGCGTATCTGAAAAGTTTCTTGACAGTAAGTTCCTCACCTTCTCACTTCACTCTGGAAATAGTTGGGAGGTTAAAGAACACAGTGGGAGGATCATCCACACCCTCTATCAAGCCTTCTTTTGGTTCTTATCCATCCTAGCAACTATGCTTGGCTTCATTCTTTAACTCACAAGATTTCCCAGCCACGTCAACAGGTTCACACAGATAGTCTTGTGTCTGTGGCAGTGGTTTGTGTTACAGGTGTCTATGCAAATAGACTAAGATTATGTTCAGCTGGCCAAAATAGATCTTGTGTGGTACTCAGTCACTCAAATTCACAGGAGATGCTTACTTTTAAATTGATTGTGAGGAGAACTGTCCTACCTCACAATGTCTTCCTCAGAGGCAAATCCATCGGCGCTCACAGGAACTGTGCAGTGAGAATGTGTGGTTGTCAGAGGCCATCTCAATTCTTCCTGGCCCTGGTAGCAAGCAGGGGTGTATAGCTGAGGTTTCAGGGCACAGCTTTGTGGTTTAGCAGTGTTCTTGCTGGTGTGAGGTTTGCCTCAAAACAGAGCTTCTGCTGTTTCCTGGTGTGATGAGTAATACAAGGAGGGCTCGGGTGTGAAGTGGGGCTCATGACATTTGCCATTACTTCTTCTCACACTGCATCCTTCCCACCAGAGATTTGGGCGGTTTTTGTTTTGTTTTTTAAATTAACAAAACATTTTCTTCAGAAGTTTAAGTACAATTGACTTTTAGTGAGCGATTAGGCAGGAATTTTATCCCACACTTTCTGAGTGGGATACACTCAGCTTCACTCACAGCAGAAAGTACTACTGATGAGCAAACAGTCCGGGACACAACGGCAGTGCCCAGTCTTGCCATCCTCCAGAATCTTTGCTCTGATCCACTACGCTGGCCCTTTCACCTCCATACAGTAAAAACCTAAGGCTGCTTTCACTTGATTAACCAGATTGTTCTGGGTGCACATTTAATTCAATTATAACAAAGTTGGTGGGTTGCTATAAAAGTTGTTTCATTAATGAACAAGAATTCTAAAGGTACTTTTACTGAGTTATAATGTTTGTTCTCTGAATGGAAAGCTGGGTTAAAAACTTTAAATCCTTCAAAAGCAATGCAATCTTTTTCTTTTTTTAATTACAACTGGTTACATTTATAACCACTAAGGTTAAATATAGAAATCTGCTTTGTAGGAAGCTGCCAAACTGTCTTTCAAAGTGGCTACGCTGGTTTCCTCTCCCACCAGCCACCAGCCACCAGCCATGAATGAGCTACTCCACAGCTCTTGCTGTTGCTAGGATTTTTAGTTTCAGCCATCCTAATAGACACACAGTGGAATCTCATTATTGTTTTCATTTGCATTTCCCCTGATGAATATGATGTGGAACATCTTCTGTGTGCTTATTTGCATGCGAATGTCTCCTCTCTGGTGAGTTCCTCTGGTCTTAGGCTTATTTTTCAAGCTGTTCTTTGCTTTCTGACTTCCTTTGTACTTTTCTTTCTTTTTTCTTTCCATTGGGGGTGTGAGATTGACCTCAGGGCCTCCTGAATGCCAGGTAAGTACTCTATCACTGAGCTACACCCCCAGCCCTTGCTTTTTTCTTGTTTTATTTTAAGAATTTAAGTACAGAAACTTAGAAATAGAAGAGGAGGTTTCTACTACATTAAGATATACAAGTACTTTTACGAGCTACATTGTAGTCTTAAAATCTAGTTTTACAATTTTTCATTGACTAATAATAAAGAATTGTTTACTCTAGGAAAATTTAAAGATATGCAAAGTTCTGAAAATCCTACAGGGCTGGGGGTGTCAGACTGATGGTGCTTACAGGTTAGCAATCCACACCAGGTGATGGGGAGCAGAAGGGCAGGGTGGTTAAGAATCCAGGTGTTGGGTTCAACCCCAGTGTTGTAGTTTATTAGCTGGGTAACCTTGGGCAGATTGTTCAGCCCCATGGCTTTCAGTTTCCCAATCTGGAAGGAGTGGGAAGGATTACTTCCTGAGATGTACTGAATTTGGACGCCCCCCACGTTTACCTTGTGGAGCCCTAACCCCCAGAGTAGTTGGATATGGTACTCAGAAGTAATGAAGATTTAAGGAGTCACTAAGAGTAATGGCCTGGTCACTAGGATTGCTGTACTCAGGAGAAGGAGACCGTGACTACTTTCTGAGGAACACAAAGCACAGGCCGAATGAGCCTACATCGAGAATGTGGGCATCTGATGCCCAACCCTTTGAATACCTTAGTTTTGGACTTCCTGTATCTAGAATCGTGAGAAAGCAGTCTGTATTCTATGGTATTTTGATACCAACCTAGTAGGATTGTTGAGTCTATATTGTTATGGTATGTTTTATGTGTCCCCTAAAGCCTTGTGTGGGAAGAACCCTGAAGGCATGCCTTGAAGGGACACTACGCCCCTCCCTTCTCTCCCTCCCTCCCCTCTTTTTTTCCTCCTCTTCCCTCCCCCTTCCTCCCCCTCCCCCTTCTTCAGGCCACCACAAGTGAATGAGCAGCTTTGCTGTACCAGGTTCTCTCCACAGTGACACTGCTTCATCCTAAGACAGTGGTTTTCAACCTGCACGCTGTGAACCCTCTGGAGCTCACATATCAAATATCTTGCATATCAGATATTTACCTTGCAATTCATGACAGTAGCAAAACTATAGTTATGAAGTAGCAATGAAATAATTTTATGGTTGTGAGTCATGAGGAACTGTACTAAAGGGTCACAGCATTAGGAAGGTAGAGAACCACTGCTCTTAGACCAAAGGCAACAGAACCAGCCAATCACAGACTAGCATAACCCTGGAAACAGGACCAAAATAAACCTCCTCATAAATGTATTTCCTCTGAAATGTTGTCACATTGTCACAGTGATTGAACTCACTCTCTCTCTCTCTCTCTTTACACACACACACACACACACACACACACACACACACACACACACACACACAGGCACAGGAATAGTTTTAGTCATAAGGTACCAGCACTGGGAAGCTCTATTGAAGTGTCACCTGGCATTGTTAACCTCAGACCCATGGTTCTGTGATTACACAGTATGTACACATGAAGTGGACACAAGATAACTTGAGTCTTAACAAACATTTGAAAAACTAATTTTAAATTAGTTAAGTCAGGAGACATTTTAATTTAAAGTCCAGCCAGTCAGGCAGATAAACAAAAACATGTCAACCTAATTTAAGGCCAACATCTCAAGGCTTACTTCCTTCTTCCATTACTTGTCAAATATTTGAATTTATATAAGTTTAAGAAAAGTCATGCTTCTTCTTTCTCAATAATAAAACTCCAAACCAATAAGACATAAGTTGTGATAAGACTTAAGGGAAAAAGAAAACAGAACAGGGAATATCTATACAGATAAAGGAAGCCCATAAAACAGATGGTACTTGTAACTGTAGGAATTCCCAGCTTACATGGCTGGGAATCAGGTTAAACGTCATTTTTAAAACAGCAGATTTATGCCAGAAAGCATAAATGTTAGTCTTTAAAGAACTTTAATATATTCAATATTAAATTTCTCCTAATATATTCAACTTACAGATACCTGGGTCCTTTAATCTTCTGATAATTATGAAAATTAATTCAAGGTGATTAAATAATTTTCTGTGAAGGTCAGGCAACTATGAAAACAGCCAAATTCTTTCAATAAAGTTTGAAATACGTTTTTTACTTTCAAAGCATTGCCTTATAGGGGAAGAGGGAGAGATTAAGAGGCTGGAGAGCAAGCAGAAGAATCAAAGACACAGAGTAAAAGGAAAGGAAAAGAAGCAGGAAAGGGGGAAGAGAGGAAAGGGGGAAGAGAGGAATGGAAACAAGGACTTAGAAAGAAAATTCTATAAGCAAAGTAGTTCCACAGGTCTTGCACATTCATCAACAAAGTTCCTCTGGGAGAGTGGAACAGTTTGCCCTATCCTCTTGGAATGTGTATGGGCTTATCAGCTGTGTTTAGTGTCATCTCATCCAGACCCAGGGGAGAGCAGCTGTGAGCCAGTATCACGAACATCATAGCCATCCAGGTGTGGAGATGTAGTACTCCATCTAATTATATTGGCAGGATTCTCACTGGTGAATAATAGTTCTTCTTTCTTCCTTTAGTATATGGATGAAGAAGGCCATGCCAGAACTGGGGGATTCAATCTCATTTGCCATTTGTTGCTCTGCAAGTAACCTTTGTAGTGGAAATTACTTGTGGCTTTCAGAACACACATGTGGGGCATATGACAAATTGGTAGAGACATATACCAAGTCTCCTCCTTTCTTCTTGAGGGTCTCCTCAGGGGAAATATGCCCTTGTAGATTTCTGTACTGTAGTATTAGACAAGTAATGTTTAAACTAAGTCAAGGGCTGAGGAGATAACCCAACCCAAAAGTGCTTGCCACCAAACACAAGGACCTGAGTCTGACCCCTAAACCCAAGCAAAATCCACCTCACATGTGGACCTCAGCTGGGAATCTCTAATGTTGTATGTTCAACTTGTAGTACCTGTAGAAGATAGGAATACAGAAAGAAGTCATGAGGGGGTAACTTAATGGCAGGGGGATAGTAGAATGTAGATAATATGAAAGCAGAGAAAGGAAGCTGGGATGAGTTTAAGCAGGAAGAGAATAAGAGGATGAGGGAGTTAAGGGGATAAACTGAACATAAAGATGTATGAAATAGTTGTGTAGAAGTATACTCTCTCGTAACCCAGCGAAATATATAATAACAAAAAAGAATTCGAAGGAAGATAACTTGCAAGGGAGTGTATGCTGCTCTTAGATGTTATGGGTTATTAAACAAAAATCTTTATTACAGATGTAGGTGTCTCCTTATAAGTTGTTGGTTGGGAAGGCCCAAGAAGCCCTCAACTAATATAAGCTCCTGCTAATCCTCGTGGTTGCTCTTAGAGCTAGATGATAAGATTCTATTACTGAAAATAATACATGCTGTAGTTGTACCACATAAGGAAGTCAAACTGTAACTGAGCTAGATGTTTCCTTCTTACTGGCTAGCTTTCATAGTGCTGGGTATTATTATGCAGGCTTACTGATGAGCTATGAATCCTTTGAACCTTCCAAGGGAGATATGTGCACATTTATGTAACATTGGCAGGGTTGTTATGGGAGTAACCCATCACTCTTTGATAGGTCCAATCGAAGCAGAAATTCATGCCTCATACTATGAACTCAGTTAATTACTCATTTTTGGGAAGGTGATAGGCCCTAAATAAGAACTTACTACTATTGTTTAGCTAAACCATGATAGCATTAACTACTTTGTAAATAGTTATATTTATATCCACAGAAAAATGTTACTAAAGCCAATTGGTGGTTGCTCATGCCTTTAGTACCAGTACTTGGGAGGCAGAGGCAGGCAGATCTTAGTGAGTTCAAGGTCACTCTGGTCTACAGAGCAAGTTCCAGGACAGCCAAGACTGTTACACAGTGAAATTCTGTTCCCCCTCCCCCCAAAATGCTACCATCAGCCTGCACTAGTCTAGCTCCTATTGCTGTGATAAGGGCCATCAACAAAAGCAACTTGGGAAGGAAACATTTCACTTCATCAACTCCAAGATTACAGTTCATTATTAAAGAAAGTTGGGGCAGGAACTCAATCAGAAACCTGGAAGCAAGAACTGAAGCAGAGATGGCAAAAGAATGCTCTTTACTAGCTAGTTCTCCATGTATCACTCACCTTGCTTTTTTATACAACCCAGAACCACCTGCTCAGGGGTGTCACCATCCACAATGGTTCCTGTCACATCAATGACTAATCAAGAAAATGCCCTAAAGACTTGCCTACAGGCCAATCTAATGGAGATATTTCCTGAACTGAGGTTCTTTCTTCCAGGTGACTCTATCTTGTGTCAAGTTGACTAAAAACTAACCAGCACTCAGTCTTAATCAGAGAAACCTCCTTTTCTATTGATCAGTGGTAAATTCAGAAGCTCGTGGCTTCTCCAGCTGCTGAGAAAATGCGATGGTTGAGTGCTTAGCTATAAATAAGACATTTATACCATTCCCTCTAATGCTCAGGGATGATTGCAGAAGAGGGGATGGAAAGAATGTTAAGGGCCTGAATACAGGGGGAAAGGCTGCAAGATGACATCTTTTATTCAGGATAGAGCCACTGCAATCACGAACTCATAACACCTACAGTCACTTATACTGTGTCTGCACAGAAGGGGCCTGTCAAAACTCAAGCTTGGATGGGGATAAATTCTGGAAGAGGAGAAATCATTGCCTTTAGTTATACACCCACTATGATTCTATCAAACTTCAGTGGATAGTTCCAAACCCTGATTAAATACAATGGATCACAAAACAAAACAAAAAAGACATTAATCAGAGGTAGGGATTGATAGGGGAGAGGGGATGTTGTTAGGAATGGGAGGGAGATAAGAGAAGCTGGGGGTGAGAGTATTCAGAATATGTTATATACACATTTAAAATTGTCAAAGAATAAACTTAAAAAATACCTGAATGCAGTTGTGTGTAATAATAATCTCAACACCGGGGTGCCAGAGATAGGAGATACCCATGATTTACTGGCCAGGCAGCCTAGCCTATTTTTCTGAGTTCTTGTGAAAATTCTGTACACCCAAATCAAGACAGATGGCACATGAGAAAGAACAAAAGAGGTTAACCTCTGGATTTCACATCCATATATATATATATATGTGCAAAAACACTTGGACAAACATATACAAATCCAACAACATGTGTTCACACAGACATATGTGAAAATAAATAAATGAGTACATATAACAGATGATGAAGCAGTAGAAATGTCCATCTGCCTCATTGAGCATGCCTTACTACACTATGGATTCCTGTGCATTTTCCAAATGTTGTTGTATCTTCTGATACACCTTGTTCCCCAGATCATGCTTATGTCAGAAAGGTGGAATACATTTAAAAAAAATCTTAGACTAGAAAAAACTAATCTGAAAGGCAGACATTACATGTGTTTATTTAAAAGATTTTTCTCAGCTTGACATAGTGGCTGTGTCAGTTATTCCTTATTATTTTAATTGTCTTTATGCATATGAGTGTTTTCTCTGCCTGAATGTAAGTGTACCACCACATGCATGCTGTGTCTGAGGTAGCCAGAAGACGGCATTGGCCATCCTGGAACTGGAATTAGAGATGATTATGTGCCCTCATGTGGGTACTGGGATCTGAACCTTGGTCTTCTGCAAGACCAGCGAGTGCTCTTAACCACTGAGCCATCTCTCCAGCCCTGTATTGGGTACTTTTCTTGTGATAAAAGACCATGACCAAAAACAACAAAGGAGAAAGGCTTTTTGGCTTACAGATTCCATAATGGCAGAAGAGACAGGCAGCTGGAACAGGAAACAGAGACCTGCACATAGGAAGCAGAGCAGGTGTACTGGAAGTGCGGCAAGGCTCCAAACTCTCAAAGCCTGCTCCAGTGATATACTTCCTCCAGCGAATTTCCACAATGGCCCCTAACAGTGCCACCAACTGGAGATTAAGTGTTTAAATATCGAAGCCTGTGAGCCTGCGGGGTGGATATTTCTCATTCAAACCAGCACAGTAGCTTGTGCCTGTCATCTTTGCATTTGGTAGGCTGAGGCAAGAGGATCAGGAATTCAAGGTCATCCATATATACATATATATGCACACACACACACACACACATATATGTATGTATATATCTGTCTGTTATGGGATTTTCTGCCCAGTTCTGCAACCACCTTGCCCCAAATAAACACACAGATGCTATATTAATTATGAAACTGTTGGCTGCTGGCTTGGGCTTCTTATTAGCTAGCTTTGTCTTAATTATTGACCCATAACTACTAATGTATATATTTCTACATAGTCTTATCTGACCAGAGAATGCCTGACTCGCATCCTCTCACATGTCAACTCCTAGCCCCATCTATCTTCCTACCTGGCCAATCAGTGTTTTATTCATCAACCAATAAGAGAAACATATACAGAATAACATCTTCCATCACCTGTCTCAAAACAAAAATGATTTCTATAAAAAAGTATCTTAGTTACTTTCCTATTGCCATGAGAAGACACCAAAGCCAAGGCAATGTATAAAAGAAACAACTCAATTCAGAGCTTGCTTTAGTTTCAGAGATGGTCCATGACCATCATGGTAGTGAATCAGGCAGGCATGGCCCCAGAGCAGTAGTTGAGAGAAAGAGAGACAGAGACTGGGCCTGACATGGACTTTTCAAAACTCAAAGCCCTCCTCTTTTTACAAGGCCATACCTCCTAACTCCTCCCCATATAGTTCTACCAGCTAAGGACCAAGTATTCAAATGTGAGTCTATGGGGGTCATTCTCATTCAAACCACCACAAACAATAAAACATTATGTCACTTTAACCTAACCTTATGCTAGTCATGGAGGTCAAAGTGAAATGAATTTCCAGAACAGACTAAGTTTATAACACCCATAGCCCCTGTGCCTTCTTGGGCTAGACCTTTACTGACACTGGGTGTACACATTCTCTGGGTTTTAGCTATGACAGCTTCTTACCCTTGCTCTTTAGAGGGGAACATTTGAGACCTACTTGACAAGCTGGACCTTCATGCTCCTTATTGTGTGTTCAGGAACAGGCTATAAATATATGTGCTTCCCAGTAAATTCAGGCCTGCTCCATCTTAATTACCTCTAAGCAGGCTTGAAACTTTCCTGGGTAATGGCTTACCCGCCTATTCCCTGTTGTTGCTCTTACTAGCAGAACACTGCCTATTTGCCCCAAATCAGTTATAATCACCCCCCACACACACACACTCCATTTTGGACTCCATTTAGGACTCCATTTGACCAATGGCAATCCTTGGCTAGGGACATATTTGGGGAGATTTCTGTGACTTGATCTTGGTCAATTAAAAAAAAAAACATTTTAGGTGCGTGGTGGTGGTGGTGGTGGGGGTGGTGGGAAGATGGCTTGCTTGGTAGATCACCTTCTGTACAAGCATGGAGACCTGGTCTCCATAGCAAGGCTGAACCAAGCTAGGCAGTCTAACCAAATCGGTATACTACTTGTTTAGTGAGAGACCCTGTCTCAAAAATTAGCAGGATTTCTGTACCATTCAGGCCAGCGAGGGTTCTACAGTGTGGCCCTGTCTTAAAAAACTAACAGTGAACAAAACATCACAGCATGGGCAGGGAGAGTCATGGCAGACCAGCAAGTGTTTCCCACTGTTAAAACGAGTAGTACTGTCCACAGCTACACAGGGAGCACAATGTGAAAGCTGCTGTGTTGCTGAGCTTTCTTGCTGGAAAGAACTGGCATGCTGAAGAAGGCAAGGCAGAGCATGGCAGAAGTCTGTCCTCAGTCATGAATGCTAAGTTGTCCAGTCACCTGGCCATGAGACTATCTACCATAATCAAGTCTTCTTTGGTCTATATAGCATAGTTTTCTCCTGCTTACATCAGGTAAACCAGATAATTGTTGTACTGGAAGGCTTGATATACCTGCCTATGCCTACATAATGGAAGCCAAAGAATTTGAGCTGGTGGTCCTGTATGGGTTTCAATTGACTATAATTTCAGGAGGAAGAAAATGACATTAGTCATACAATCACAAGATGGACACATTTGCTTATTTTTATTTGGAATTTTTACTTTGAGATAATCATAGCTTTGCATGCAGGTGCAGGAAGAAAGACAGATCCCATGTAGCTTCATCCACTTTCCCACAGTGTTAGCATCCGGCAGTTGAAGCACAGCATCTTTGGAGCTTACTATCTGTCCCAAAACAAGACTTATGGTTTGAAGATGAATTCCACAAAATCTCATGGGCTTTACTGGGAGAAATTTACAAAGCCAAAATAAACAACGAAAGTGGAGAAGGGGCCAAGACTGTTTGCTGGACAGATGTTGGATGGGCATTCTAGGGAAAGAACTGTTTCCTTTGCTGATCTTTTTCTTACAGGGTATGAATGACAATAGCCTAGTGGACAGGAAAATAATCAGACATTTGAGTAACATCATTTGGGAGTTAAACAGTAGTTTATAGCAGTTGTTTGGGGAAAGTCAGCTGCCTAGCACCCAAAGAACTTAGGTGTCTATGGAAGAAAATAAATTGGTTCAGGGAACAGTTTGGGTGTAACCTTGGTGACTTGTTGTTCAGGAAAAGCAGATGAGACCTACTAGTGTTGGCAGTCTTATCTGTCACCATGAGTCTTATATTCATTTTTATATTCCTAAAATGTGGCATGAAAGGTGCCAGATAATTTAATAAATGTCCCTTTATGCCAATTCTTAGTGCTGCTAAAACATGAGCAACCAAGTTGTTCTCAACCCCCTTTCTTGGATCTGAGGAGGTTCATGTACATTGTCTTTATTTGGATGAATCTCTCTGAAGAATTCACAGCTCTAAGAGAAGGCTCCCTAGATCCAACATGGTCTCCTGAAATGGCATCCTAGTCACTTCCTCTGGCAATTCAAGCACCAAGGCACTCAGTAACAGCAGGCTCTCCACATGGCATAATCCTTCCTCTTTTTAAGCTTGCAAGACTCAGGCTTAGATAGGGAACATAACTGAACTTCGACTGTTTGTAAACTTTTATGAAAATTCTATCTCTTACATAATTTCCTCCTTATTCATCACCAAAAACTTTGAAGATGCTTCCACAGAAGAGTCTTGTATCTGAGCAAACATCTTCATTGAATACTAATGCATTTCATCTTCCCAACCAAGAACCAAGGAGTTTGAGACTTCTTTTATGTAACTAATTGGAGCACAGGATAGTAGCACATACCTATACTCACAACACTCTGGAAGCAGAGGCAGGGAGATCAGGAGTTCAAGGTCATTGTATCCTACGGAGCAAGTTCAAGGCCAGCCTGGGCTATGTAAAACTCTGTCTCAAATAAACACAAAAAACATAAAGGCTGTATTTTGAGCAAACTATTTTAAGCTTCCTGAGAAACTGAAAATAACTAGAGGAATCCTTGGCTTCTGCCAACTCCACTCCCTCGTAACTTGTCATTGCCCTGAGTAGTCTAGATTTGAAGCTAGCAGCAGGGTGTGGTGGCACATACCTATAATCCCAGCACTTGAGAAGCTGAGGCAAGACGATAGCCAAGACTTTGAAGCATGCCTGAGCTACAGAATGAGATTCTGTCACAAACCTACTAAACTAACAATAAAAATTAATTACTCAATTAAAAGAAGAAGAGGAGGAAGAAGAAAGGAAGGAAAGAAGGAAGAAAAGAAGGAAGGAAGGAAAAAAGACTATCAGCAGGAGTTACCAGGCAGAGAACATAGGGTTGGTAAGAGCTTGCTACTTCTGCTAGATCTCTGCTATTAATTTACCTTCCTCACAGGTAATGAGTACTTAGCCTTGTCAATTATCTGGCCCCAAGCTCTCTTCTCCAAAGAACAACTAGTCCCAGCTCTGTTAAGAGAAATCAAATGATGCAACAAGCAAGCTGCCCTTTAAGACCTGTCCCTGGGATGTGGAACAAGTCACTAGTCTCCCCTAATGACTCCTTCTACCACAATTCGGCTTAATTTGTGGTGTAGCTATCACTTTAGAATGAAAAAAAAAAAAAAAAACCTCAACTAGGAGGACAACAGAACAGTAACTTTTAATATCTTCTGAAAAGGAAGGAAGTACTTTTATTACCTTCATCCATTGCCACAGTACTTTGAAAGGGAAAACTTCAAATAAATGGGGATTTGGGAATCTGACCTTGGCTGGTATAAGAATAGAGAGAATCTAGTGCTTCTCAATTTCTCATTCAGGATCTCCATGTTCCAGGAAGTGGTTTGCTCAAGTTTCTTTTCTCTATTTAGCTCTCCTGAATGCCAGCTTCAGTGCCCAGGCATCACTGCCAGGGATCCTGCTGATGCATTCAGCGGCCGTTCAAAGAAACAGCCCTCTACACCGCCTCACATTTGGGAGTCTGTCTTACAACATAAAACAGGTGGAAGGACATTCTGCCTGGAGAGTTTTTCTGGCATGCTTTGCTGCTTCTATTGCCCAGAGCCAAGAATGACAAAAATCCTTTGTGTATATTTCGGGGTGGGAAAGACCAGATATTGCTGTGAGCAGCAGTTGACTTGCTGTTCAGACAAGACTCCCAGGGCAGCTGCTCTAACTTAGACAGCAATAACTCTCACATGTGGTTCTGCTGCTAGGGTAGAGTGATAGAAACTTTGAACAAATCATTTAAGAAATTATGCTTTCACGATAATGTTGAATAGTCTTGAGATCAACTTACAGATAACTGAGTATTTGTTAGTATCATATCAAAGATGTACAACAAGTATTAATCAACTAGGGTTGTGCTTAGACTTCCATTCCATTCTAAACATCTGCTTTTAGTAAAGTCCTTACGTTTTCTGTCGGTAAAAATTGGAAACGACACCAGACTTGAAATCCACAGCTACAGTTGAAGCAGACTTAACTTCTTATGTGCCAGCACTCATAGACTCACAGTCTTACTTAAAGTAGCATATGAGTCAGCTTCACAGTGGAATTATAAACTCTAATTTGTGAACTATACAGTTGTTTTTTTTTTTAGCCAAAGTTTAATTATGCATGCTTAATTTTTTCTTAACGCATGTAAGTACACATGAGCTTCTAAAATTTTTCAGTGAAGGAAATATTATTAATATTTAGTTATTTATTAATATTTAAGTAGTTTTCAACTATTAAATAATTATTTACACTAAAGTAAAATTACTTCAGTAGATAATAAAAACATGATTAGCTGAAATAATTCTTAGAAAGTGAATGTTTAACACAAAGTTATGTGAATTTCAATATTCCCAGTTAAATATCCTCAAGACCTAGATCTTATCAATGTTTTTAACAGTTTGATGGTTTCACATTGAACAGGCCCAGGCCAAAATGGAGGAATATAATTACTCCTCTTTCAGAGGGAACAAAGGGCACTGATGATACCATTGTGGCTCTTAAATCACCAAGAAACAACAAATTAAGACTGACATTGCTGATCATGGTGGCACATTCATGTAATTCCAGCACTCTGGAAGCAGGGGCAGGAACATCACTGCTAGTTCAAGGCTAGATTGTGTTACACACAGTGAGTTCCAGGCCAGTAAAGGATACATAGTGATGTCATGTCTTCAAAACCAAACAAAATAGAAATCCATTGTGGCTCATATTGACTTTTATTCTGTTTTGCTTATTTGGGGCTTGGGAGGTTGGTCAACCATTGAAGAGCTTACTATGCCAATAAGAGGACCTGAGTTTGGGTCCTCAGACCACATGCAAATGTCAGGTGGGAGGGATAGCTCACTTCTAATCCAGACTTGTAAGTTGGAGGCAGGGGATCTCCAGAATAGGTTGGCTAGAGACTTGCAATGTGGTAAGTTCTGGGTTTAATTAAAGACTCTGCATCAAAAGCATAAGGTTGAGTACAGATGGAGAAGATTCCCAACATCAGCTTCAGGCCTCTACATGTGTATACATGTTCATGTGCACTTGAGCACACATGTTCACCTACACATATAAACATATGCAAAACAGAAGATCAAAAGTTTGAATGCTGCTGAAAACTTAGACAGACTGACACTACCTACCATTTGTCTTGGCCTCTCCTTGGCACACCTGGGTGTCTCTTTTTTGCCATTACGGCTTCTGCGTCTTCAGTCACAGAAGAACATGCTCTCTGCTGTTGTACTAGTCTGCCAGGTCTGTCCTGCCCAGCAACAACTACTAATCTGTGTCAGCCTTCTCTGTCATTCAAGATGCCCAAACAACAGCATCTGCCAGTTATACCACCTACTTCCTGATTCTTCAACCCCCCATGGTGTCTTCTGTCATCCCTTTTTACCTCTATGAGAGCCCAGAACTTCAATACACTTGCTTTGTACTCCTCTTGACAGCTGCTAGCTCCTGGCTCATCTTCTGACACCCTCACACTCACCACACACTGCTAAAGCCAAACCACAGGTAAGCTAGGCTCTCTCACACTGAGGCCAACCCTTTCCCTGACCCTTTGGAGCATGTTACTGATACCTGATCTTCCTGGAAGTCCAGTCGTAGCTTTCTTCTCTGTACCCTTTCCCGGTTTCTGGATTGAGGGCTTCAGGGAGCACCTTCCCTCTTTTTGCTTTTGGAAATCACAATGAGTAATGCCTCTCACCTCATGCTCCCTTTTTGTTTTGTTACAGAGCTAGGCTAGCTCAGTAGATTCCCAGCTTGGCCCAGATTTGCCTGGATGCTCTTGTTGCCACCTGTCTGTCCTCTCTCCATGATTACATCATTTTTTGAACAGGCTGACAATGAGGCCTCTACTCTGACTGCTTGTGGTATAACAATGAAAGTCAACAGATCAGAGAAAATGTTATTGAAGTTAAGCAGGGAAAATGGAATTAAGAAGGAAAGTACAATGGAAAAGGGATAAGGGAATCTAAGTGGGATTATTAGAAAAAGCAATGAAAAGACATGGAAAGAAAGCTGCAGGAAAGGGTGTGTAGGAACAAGATGTATTAAGATAAATGCATGTAGCTGGGCGTGGTGGCTTTTATACCAGCAGGTGGCAGATGGATCTCTGTGACTTTGAGGTCAGCCTGATCTACAAAGTGAGTTCCAGGACAGCCAATGATACACAGAGAAACTCTGTCTTGAAAAACAAAACAAAACAAAACAAACAAAAAGATAAATGCATGTGACAACCAAGTCTTACCTACTCAGAGCCTTAACACTTGATTAGTAACATGCCTTGTGCCCTATATTATCAAAATGAGTAAATACTCTGGAGGTATTAATGTGAAAACTAAGAAAATTCTCCAATTCCATTAAATAGTCAAGTCCATGGGTATAAGGAAGATACACAGAAAAGGAAACTCATAATTTTAATGTTTTGATGGGAGATGTCCTTCTGTATGCTGTGAATGTGTTTCTCTTATTGGTTGATGAAGCAAGCTGTTTCAGCCAATGGACAGGCAGGGTGTAGCTAGGCCAGAATTATAGGCGGGGCTACTAGACTAGGGAAATTCAGGGAAGAGGAAGAGTGAGTCGAGAGAGATACACCATGTTGCTGCCAAAGGAGTAACATGCCAGAGCATTACAGGTAAGCCACAGCCTTGTAGCAATATATAGTTTAATAAAAATGGGTTAATAATTAAGAGAGAGCAAGCTAATAAGAAACCTGAGCCATTGGCCTAACAGTTTATAATTAATATAAGCCTCATGTTTAAATGGCTGTGGGACCTGAAACTCCATCTATATATATTTTTGGTTTCTTGTTTTGGTTTTTTGAGACAGGGTTTCTCTATATTGCTTTGGAGCCTGTCCTATAACTAGCTCTGTAGACCAGGCTGGCCTTGAACTCACAAAGATCTGTCTGCCTCCCAAGTGCTGGGACTAAACGCCCAGCTCCATCTACATGTTTTAAAATGAATTTATCATACACCTTAGGAAATGATGTCACTGGTTTTAATGAAGTTGGATATTTTGAGAAGCCAAGTGCTGAAGGTTACATGATGAGGACAGTCTGCATGAAAATACTATGTTGGCTTTCTAAATAAGGCAATGTAGAACAATTCCTCCTAGCAATAAATTAGGGTTTTCTGTCTTGACAAAGGGTGGGTGTTGGTGGGAGGGGGAGACTGCTAAAAGGCAAACCGTCACAATAATCAGTTTTTTTTTTAATTTTGTAAAAATTATAAATTTTTCAAATACACCACTGGCTAAAGGAGATAATTTTCATATAAATTAACACCTGTATATATCCCTCAACATACTTTTTTGTTTGGTTGGGTTTTTTGTTTGTTTTTTTTTCATACTTTTAAATTTAAGGAAAATAATGGTTTATACATTTTCTATTGAAATTATGGATACCATTGAGATTTTTGAGGAGAGAGGGGCACGAAATTGCTATTAAGCTTCTGATGCTTAGGAATACCTTCTCTCCCCTCCTCCCTCTCTTTTCCCCCCTTTCTTATTTTTTCAGATGTTGGAAATTGAACAAAGGGTCTAATGTGTGTTAAGCAAGAGCTCTGCCGCTGAGCTATATCCAATTTGTATACTGCTCCCCCTTTAGACAGTTTACATATCTCAGGCTAACCTCAAACTCACTGTAACTCACCACTGTAACTCACCTTGCATTTCTGGTCACCCTACCTCTACCCTAAGAGCTCAGATTGTAGATATGTATCACAGTACCTGGACATAACACTATGTGTTTTTTTGTTTGTTTGTTTGTTTGTTTTTGTTTTAAATTGTGCTCAACTAGTTTCTAAACTGATAGTAGCTTACATCTATAATGATAAAAATTTTAAATTCTCTAAAAGGGCTGACATTTTAGTTTTTGAGAAAGGATTGAGGGAATGAGTCTGTAGACAGTTTCTTTCTTGCCTGATCCTACAGCCGTTTAACTCCAAATAAACACACTAACACTTATATTAATTATAAACTGTTTGGCCAATGGCTTAGGCTTCTTATTGTCTAGCTCACTCTTAATTACTAACCCATTTCTATTAATCTAGGTATTTCCATGTGGTCTTGGCTTACCTAGAGAATGTCCAGACCTGTTCCTGCTTCCGTGGATACAAAGCATCTCCTAGAGGCTTCTCTTTGTGTCCTCTCCCCAGAATTCTCCTAGTCTGGTAGTCTCACCTATATTTCCTTCCTGGCTACTGGCCAATCAGTGTTTTATTCATCAACCAATAAGAGAAACATATATACAGAAGAACATCCCCCATCAGGGTTTTATGGGTTGTGGCTTTAAAATAGAGCCCTGTTGTTGCAAGGGAAGCGTTAAGAAACAGTAAGGGAAATGTCCAAATCAGCTTCAGGTGATTTTTTTTATTTACATTTTTTCTTTTCATGTAGACCAGGCTGGCCTCGAATTCATAGAGATCTGTCTGCTTCTGCCTCCTGAGTACTGGGATTAAAAGCATACATCACTACCTGGTTTTGCAAGGTGATTTTTAACTTCTACAGTGGTAATCCTTATAATTTGTTCACATAGAACCCCTACATATGTGATAATAAACCTGTGCAATTAAGTGGATCAGAAATTAGAAATATATAGCCACATAATAATTTAAAATCATGTTTGCTTTGTTCTAGAAAAAGTGAGCATTCCATTATACACTTTCCTTATAAATATATTCTAATAAAATTGACTTTACACAGAAAACAAAATTCTACTAAAAGTTTATGACCTAAATATATATTTTGGGGTTTTATAATTTATGTTCATTTCATAGATTAACACTAATTATCATAAAAACATCTGGTCTAACTAATTTTAGAACTGAGGAAAGAGAGAGATAAATTGAATTAAATAAATTGCCTAAGGTTGCTATGTCAGTGTAGATCCCTAAATACCAGTGTGAGATCTCTTGCCTCATCTCATAGTCTGAAGATTAGAAATACACTTAACTGATCTCTGTATGTGTGTGTGCGCGCATGCATGTACACATACAAGGGCATATACAGGTAGGCAAGTGTGTATTTCTGAGGGTGTCCATGAAGGTCAGGGGTCAACATTGTCTTTTGAGCCAACATCTCCCACTGGTAGCTGGCGCTTGCTCATTAGGCTAGGCTGGCCAGCCACTGTCTCCCAAGGGCTTGTATTAAGACATGTGCTACCATATTTAGTGGACACTGGAATAGAACTCAGGTCCACATAGCTGTGAGGCAAGCACTATGTTGACTAAATCATCTTCCCAGCTGTGCTGTGTCCTGAATGGCTTAGTCTTGCAATCTGACCGTGGAAACTCAGGAGTGAAGAAATGATAAGACACATATGAAAAACAAAATGTAGGATTGGGTAGGATATACTGACTCTGAAGAAGGATACTTATTACACAACTACCAACCAACTACTCAGCTGGTTTATTATGAACAACACAAGGAGGAAGGGTCTCTGGAGGGGAGCAGTCTCAGAAGAGACAGAAGGAAGGAGGGAGCTATAGCTGATGTCTTATGTACACTAAAGGTCAGTTATTCATCAGCACTCCTATTTGGGCCAGAGGAAAGTTTTGTCTGAGCCTTACTTGGGGAAGACTTTGCCATTTCCATTGGGTCTGAGGCATTGGACTCCTTGACATGGTTGTGCTCATGTCAACAATACATATTGACTCAGGAATTAATCTGTTCCTCACACAGCTTTCATTCCCTAGCTTCATAAAAAAAAAAAAAAAAAAAAAAAAGAACTTTTTAGGAAATACTTAAATTTAACTCAGATACATTTAAAATCTGGTGGTAAAGTGTGTAAGTGTTTTTTTTTCTCCTTAATTAGTTTTATCATAGCAAGCAGATGAGATTAAAACCATGGCTGGTTCTGAAAATTATATGCAATCCTTCATTTTCTCTACTAGATGACATTTTTCGTATTTTTCTCAACCTTCCTAATGTCTCAACCCTTTAATGCAGTTCCTTATGTTGTGGTGATCCCCACCATAAAATTACTTTCATTGCTACTTCATAACTGTAGTTTTGTTACTGTATGAAACAGGCTCCAATGCTCAGTTTTCTGAATATAGAGCAGGGAATATAGAGCATTGGAGCCTATGGTGGTTTGAAAGAAAATGGCCCCAAAGGGAGTGGCCTTGCTGGAGTAGGTTTGACCTTCTTGGAGGAAGTATGTCACTGTGAAGGCAGGCTTCGGGTTCTCATATATGCTTAAGTCATACCCAGTGAGACAGACCACTTCCTGTTGCCTGTGAGACAATATGTAAGAATTCTCAGATACCTTTCTAGCACCATGTCTGCCTGAATGCTACTTTGCATCCAGCCATGACAATAATAAATTAAACCTCTGAACTGGAAGTGAGCCACCACAATTAAATGTTTTAATTTAAAAGAGTTGTCATGGCCATGGTGTCTTTTCACAGCAATAAAAATTCTAAGCCAGAAGTTGGTACCAGGGACTAGGGTATTGCTGTGACAGGCCTGACCATGATTTTTTTTGAAGGAATATCAACTTTGTGGACTGTGGATAAGAAAAGCAGTTGAATGCTTTAAGTGCTGTTTAATGGACCATATTAGTGGAAGACAGTGATGCTAAGGATGATTTGAGTTGTGGTGGCTGGCTCAGAGGTTTCAGAGGAGAGGGATTTTAGTATAATGTCTAGATATTGTTATTGTGATATTTTGGTGAAAAATGTGGCTACTTTTTGCCCCTGTCCAAAGAGTCTGCCTGAGGCTAAACTGAAGAGTTTTGAATTAATTCTGTTTGCAGAGGAAACCTCAAAAAACAACGAGTATAGACTCCATTATGTGGCTATTAATGGTAACTCTAGATTTATAATAAAAATGAGCAAGCTAAGCAAGTAAAAATACAAAACGTAGAAGAGTTTAAGGCAAAAGGAACCAGGATGTGGAATGCAGCTAAATCCTGTGTTCAAGGAGATAACAGATTAAGAAATGGAATAAAGGGAGTGGTGACCACAAGGCAAGATCCCACCCAGCCAAATTTCCAACTTGTGATAAGAAATTAAAGGAAAGCTTAGAGCATGGTGTGATGTCGCATGCCTTTATTACCAGAACTGGTAAAGCAGAGGCTGGAAGATCTCTGAGTTCAAGCCTGGTCTACAGAGCAAGTTGCAGAATAGCCACATTTAGACAGTGAAGGAAACCATGGAAAAAAGGAAACTGGCCATGTTCCAGCCCCAATAAGCAGCAACTTGACAGCTTCAGCCATGTGGTTCTAGAGTTAAGGATAAAAAGGGGGAAGGGGACTATGGAATTTGCTTCCAAGACTGAGGAAAGCTGCTGAGGCCAGGCATGTGTCAGGTGTGTCCCTGAATGGAGGCCTATGGGTGCCATTGTGTGAAGCTGTGAAGTTGAAGCCTGAATTACTCTGGAGACCCCAAGAGGCTGGAGATGCCAGAGTTGTAGGATACCTGTCAAGAAAGCTGCTTACAGGGAGTTGAACCAGATCAAGAGAAAGAAGTGTGTTGTAGTCTAGAAAGCTGAAAGGAGATGGAGATTTGAAAAGTGCTTTGACATCAGACATGGGGACTTAGAGTTTGGAGTTTACCCAGCTGGTTTTCAGTGTTACTTTGGTCCAGTATTTCCTCACTATCCTCCCTTTCCTCCATTTTGGAATGGTAATATATATCTTATGACATTATATGTTGGAAGTATGTGATCTTCTCTTTGATTTTTATTTTATAGGTGATTACAGTTAAGAGATTGCATGAATCTTAGAAGAGACTTTGAATTTTAGACTTGTAAATAAGTTTGAGACTGTTATAGACTATGGGGACTTTTGAAGATGGACTGAATGCATTTTTTTCATTATGATATGGCTTCAAGCCTATGGGGGGCAGGAAGTGGAATGTGGTAGTTTGAAAGAAAATGGCCCCTAAAGGGAGTGGCACTATTAGGAGTTAGGGGTAGGTGTGGTCTTGTTGTAGAAATTATGCCACTGTGGAGGCAGGCTTTGAGATCTCATATATGCTCAAGCTACATCCCAGTGAGACAGACCATTTCCTGTTGCCTGTGAATTAAGATGTGAACTCTCAGCAGTTTCTCCAGCTCCATGTCTGCCTGCATGCTGCCTTGCTTCCTGCCATGACGATAGTGGTCTAAATCTCTGAAATGGTAAGCCACAATTAAATGTTTTACAAGAGTTGTTATGATCATGGTGTCTCTTCACAGTAATAGAAACCCTAACTAAGATAGTACCTTGGAACATGTCATGATTTTGAAAAGAATGAGAGAATTAAGTTGCTACAGGTGGGATTGAATATTCACTAGGCAAGTACTCTGCCTCTGAGCTGCACTCCCAGCCCTTGGAACTGAATATTCACAAAAATACATTAGATATTTAAGAACATTTAAACATATTTGGACGGTGGGGGATGTCCTTCTGAAATTGCTGTGAATATGTTTTTCTTACTGGTTGGTGAATAAATGCTGATTGACCAGGCAGAAAGTATAGGTGAGGCTACCAGACTAGGAGAATTCTAGGAAGAGGAATGGAGAGAGTGAGTGATGACAGAGATGCCTTGGAGCTGCTGAGGGAGCAAGAGGTTCAGGCATTCTTTTGTAAGACAAGACTACATGGAGATACATAGATTAATAGAAATGGGTTAATAATTAAGAAAGTGGCCAATAAGAAGCCTGAGCCATAGGCCAGACAGTTTATAATTAACACAAGCTTTTGTATGTTTATTTGGGACTAAATGGTTCCAGGCAGAACAGAAACTTCATCTTCATTTGGATCAAAGTTTTGTTAATATAATTCTGTTTATGGTAAAAATATGATAACATTTAGCTCCAATTCAAGATAAATCGCCTAAATACAAATGGTATTCTAAGGAATCTAGTCACTGCAAAGGATCTGATTCACAAAGACATTCAAAAAGACATAAAGATCCAGAAGTCACTGAAGATAATGAAGCTATTGGGTGGATGTGGCCATTGCCACTTGGCTTCCACACTCTGGTCACATTGATTATTTTTTTTTGGCAGGAATTGTAATAATATTGACATATATATTCTCCAGAAAAGTAATTTGATCCACCCTATGTCTAGCCTATATCATCAAAGCTTTAAGTTACATGTGGATTTCTTTTTTGATAAAATGGTAGTTGTGAATCACCTTCTAGCTATGGCCAACCTATCATATTCCTTATTCCACTCCTTTGCAAATAATTCTGTGAGTTACAGGGTGTTAAATTATTTCCAGTCCTAGTGCTTAGGATCCTACATTACTTCATACGTTTGAGTTTATCTAGAGCTACATATTATCCACCTTGGAACTCTTATCTTTTGCTGAGAAGGTAACTTGATATTTAAATCTCAGTTTCTCATTTGGAGTTCTGTCATCACCAAATTCTGTGTTTAGTTTTTCTATTTATAGTTTATAGAATGAAAAATGAATTCCCCTTTCATTGCTGTGTGAATTTAAATTCTTTTCCTCTGACTTCACCATCCATTAGTTTCCCTGAACAGACAGGTAAATCAGCTTGCAGCCAACACTAAATTACAGTGAATACTAATGGAAGTGTTCATATTTAAGGGTACTTCAAACTGTCACCATTTATATAATTTCTACAATGCCCCCTTTTTAATGGAATGATTCACAATGATTTTCTTCAAAAATTATCTATCCAACCTAGCTTAGCCAGGGCATCAAAGAAAACATAAAAACAAGGAAGGGGCCAGGTAGTGGTGGGTCATGCCTTTAATCCCAGAACTTGGGTGGCATAGGCAGGTGAATTTCAGTGAGTTTGAGGATAGCTTGGTCTATAGAGCTAGTTCTAGGACAGCTATGGCTGTTACACAGAGAAACTTTGTCTCAAAGCAAAAAAAAAAAAAAAAAAAAAAAAAACCAAACAAACAAACAAGAAGGAAGGGCGCTTTCCCAGGCAGTAGATGGCTACCAGGTGCTTCCTGTGTGCTTTGAAGATATACAGTCTTGAAAATCCCTCACCAGAAACCATCTCTGTAGGTAATGGTGTTTTCTTCTGCGCATAATACTGCTACCTGGTTGACACTTACTGTGAGAGGCAATGAATGTAGAACTCCACTTATATAAAAGAACTGCACTGCATGTGGTCTCATGCTTTTATTTGATTATTAGACTCTTAAAGTGATAGATATTAAAATAAGTTTACAAACTGGGCACAATAAAGGTTTCCTCTCCTTGGTAAATGAAGTGTCCAGTTATGAATAAAATGAAGAAAATATGACACATATATGGAGAACCGTTTCTCAATAGGCTATCTGGCAGTAAAAATGCTGGGTCTTCTTAATTTAGAATTCTGTGAAGTGACTGGAGACGGCTCAGCAGTTAGGAACACTTGTTCTTGCACGGGACCTGGGTTTGAATCTCAGCACTCTATGGTCACCATGGTTCCTAACTTGAGCTCCAGAGGATCTGAGGTTTTCTTCTGACCTCCCCAGATACCAGACATGCATGTGGTGCAAATATATGTGAGAAAAACACTCATACATACCGAAAATATTTTTTAAGTATAAAGAAAGGATATTGTGAATAAAGCCTTACTCTCCATCTCTTTGATTGCAAACTTCCACCAGAGATACTGAGTGGGGTGATGCAATGGAGACACCCAGCGGCTGGTGTGGTTAATGCAGCAACAGTACATTTCACAGTGTCTTGTCTTCTGGGTGTACATTTCCTCTTGAAAACAGACAGACATTAAATATATGTACATAGAAATTCATTGACATAAAAATAAATCATAAACCTAAGACTTTAATTTCACTAAAAGACTATGCCTTCACCCGAAAGATGAATAAGATGTATTTTAAACATAAATGTAGATTCCTTTTTCATCATTAATTGTGATTTAGGGAAGAATTCTTTAAGGACCCTACTATTTGAAACTTGAAATTAAAACTTAAAACCTGAGGGTTGAGGAGATGGCTCAGTGGGTAAAGTGTTTTTCTTGCCACACAAGCCTGAGGACCTGACCTTGGGCCATAAGACCTACACAACAAGCCAGGAGGGTGGTAACTCTTCTAATCCTAGTATTGGGAGAGAAAGGTGGTCCATGGGGCCTGCTCGCCAGCCAGCCTAGTCTAACTGGCAAGCCTTATGTCTCAGTCTCCATTTCAGAAAATTAGGCATTGCTAATTGGAGATGGTTCAGTGGGTTAAAGTACTTGTTGCTCTTGGAGAGGATCTGGGCCTGGGTCCATTTCCCAGAACCCAAATAATGTCTCACAACCATCTGTGACTCTAGTTCCGGGAGCTCAGTCAATGTCTTCTGACTTCTGCATAATAGGCATGCAGGTGTTGCACATACATACATGCAGTAAAACATTCATACATATAAATCTTTAGAAACAAAACAAAAAATCCCCCAAGGCGAATGGCTCTAAGAAATGATACTGGAAGTTGACCTCTGGCATCCACCTGCATGCATACACACATGTACTCATGTGTCTGCTTACACATGTGTACCTATACACTATACACACTCATGATACATAGACCCATACATATATAAACATAAAATATTGAAATGTCTCTATAAATCCATTGAAATTTTCCACACACAAAATATACTAATATATCAAAGTGTGAAGACTGTGAAAAAACTGTTTTTATAAAGTATATTTATTTTTTTATTTGTAAAGTACATTTTATTTTAAAAAGGAAAGGGCCAGTATGTTTGCTCATTGGTAGAAGCTCATGATGTGCAAGCTCATGACCTAAATTTGATCTCCAGATCTCACCAGAAGGA
Organism: Cricetiscus sungorus; assembly: GCA_030556225.1. Lineage (NCBI taxonomy): Eukaryota > Metazoa > Chordata > Mammalia > Rodentia > Cricetidae > Cricetiscus > Cricetiscus sungorus. The sequence continues at coordinate 51,073,775 of JANBXA010000740.1, forward strand.
AAACTAACTTGTGAGGGTTGTTCTCTGGCCTTCACACATGTCCACACATGTATATCACACACACACATATAAACACTAAAAGATAAATAAGAAATAAGAAACTGCTGAGTGAAAAAAATAAAAGGGCTTAGTTTTTAAAATAGCTTTTATCATAACAAAAATTATATCAATTCATTTAGAAGATTGAGAAAACATTGAGAAAAAGCACCATGTCCACTCATTCCCACCACACATACACACACACACACACACACACACACACACACACACACACACACACACACACGCACGCACGCATCTACATGCATTTCCACATACAGCAATGATTTTCTAGGAAGCTTACTGAACTATTGCTAGAAGTTGGATCATCTTTCCCAGTGGCCCATGTTTCCTAGGCTTGCTTCTCAGTTTTGGAGGAGGAGGGGCCCACTAGGGGCATTAGAGTCTTCAGCAGTAAGCCTCATACTGCACGTGGGACACTGCAGCTCCACTCTGCTTTCCCTTTCACATCCTGCTACTGAAGTGTCAAGTTTTCCTCTGCACATGTGTTCACCACGATCTACCATACTGTGACAGGCCCAGAGCAATGAACAACAGCCATGGACTTAAATATGAGCCAAATTAAACCTTCCCCTTTTAACTTTATACCGTATTTGATTATAATAATGGGAATTGAAGACATTGTTTTTGCAGTGTTTTACTCCTTACATTATGAACAAGTTCTTAGTATACATTTGTCTACATATAATTTTAAAAGATGTATAATTTTCCTCTGTATGAATATATGAAGTTTAATTTAACAAATTAAAAAACTTTGATGCTGGGCATGGTGGCACATGCCTTTTATTGCAACACTTGGGAGGCAGAGCCCAGACTGGTCTACAAAGCCAGGACAACTAGGGCTGTTACACAGAGAAATTCTGTCTGGGGGGGTGGGGGCAAACAAACAAAAAACTTCTTTTCTGTATTTGGTATTAAACTCAGGGCTGCCTGCATACTAAGCAAACACTCTTAAGCTACAGTTTCAGCACTTTCTAATGTTTTTCTTTTATTTAGAAACAAAATCTTACTATGTAGCCCACACTGGCCTTGAACTTGTGATCTTTCTGCCTTAGCCTCTCAGGTGACTAGAATTATAGTAGCTAAATACTGACAATATAGCCAATGTTCTAAATTAATTCACTGTTCACAATCCTCTTAAACTTAAGAATTATTTAGAGTGAATATTATACACACCTTTAATGGTTTTTAAATTATGAAATATAACAAAGTTACAGTATGTATACACTCTGTGTGTGTGTGTGTGTGTGTGTGTGTGTGTGTGTGTGTTTGTACAGAGGTAGAACTCAGAACTTTGTGCATGTTAGGAAAGTACTCTGCCACTGAGTTATTGCCCCAGCTCTACATCTACACAATAATAAACAAGCTGGGTGTGGTGACACGAGACAAGATAGGCTGAGGCAGGAGGACACTACCATGAGTTAGACACCAGACTTGGCTGCAGAGTGAGAGCCTCTATCAAAACAAACAATAACAATAAAGTAACAAAACAAAACTACCAAAAAAGTATATCTACCACACAAGTCATGAAATGCAGCATCATGATGCATCCATCTCTCCTGGATTATAGTCCACTTTTGAGAATTTGAGCTGCATTATTAAATTACTGCCCCCAAGCATAGTATTCATTTATATTCCTGTAGAGACTACATGAGGCATCCTGTTTATATAAGGGTTTTAAGGTAACTATGGCTTATTGCAATCAGTAGTAAAAAAGTAGATTGAATTTTATCCAATTTCACATTGACATTGCTAGTGATGTATCTTTATTCCTACAAAACATTTATAAATATAATCTTGTTTACTGTGCAACCTTGTGATATTTAGTACAGGAGGCATTTATTGGCATATACCAATCTGTTATGGAGGCTCCTCTAGACCAGAAAGGTAAGCAAATGGGTCAAACCCAGTGACAACATCTGCCTCTCGGTACAGGAATGGGATCTAGTTCATGCTATTGAATCAACTTGTCATTTTCCTTTGAACTGATTACTTCCCAGTGTCAGACTGATACTCAGCTTGGTGAAGGCTTAAGAGGAAAGGTGTCCCAGTGCCAAAGACCAGTTCTTTCATTGGTAAGGAACATTGATTTCCAAACTATGTATAGTTATAGAACTATGACTTATATATGTATATATCAATATATGAGTGTGACCATATAGAATAAAATTTGCAAATATACTTTAAAAAGTTTTTATTGAGACAGGCTTTCATGTGTAATAGCCTTGGCTGTCCTGGAACATGCACTGTAGACCAGGCTGGTCTTAAACTCACAGTGTACCTGCATCTGCCTCCAGAGTATTGGGATTGAAGGTGTGTGCCACCACCACCTGGGAAATTTAAACATTTTTATTTTATGAGTGTTTTGCCTGCATGTACTTATATGCAACACATGCATGCAGTGCCTACAGAGACCAAAAGAGGGTGCTAGATACCTTGGGACTGGAGTTATAGCCTAACATGGGTGCTGGGAACTGAACCTATGTCATCTGCAAGAGCAGCAAGTGCTCTTAACTACCAAGTCATCTCACCAGTCTCTACAAATACACTTTTAGGCAAACAAAACAAAACAAAACAAAACAAAAAAACCCCATAAAATTCTGTAAGTACAATTACTACTTCAAAAATTCTGTATGTACATGAATGATATATATATATATATATATATATATATATATCCAACTAGAAGACAAGAAGAAATAAGAATTATTGCCTTAGATTGATAGGATCACATAATAAATTAAACATTTTATAAAGTTATAAAAAGCGTTCAAACAAAATTGTAGTCAATACAAAATCCCTTAAAGATGACTTCTATTCCATAAGATCATGCCTCCAGAATGAATATTTCTAAAGGAAAAAATTTAAAGATTTATATGTATATAGATGTGTCCACATGTATGCAAGTTATGTGTGTGTGGGTGCCTATGGAGGCCAGAAGAGGTTGTCAGATTCCTTTCAGATGAAGTTACAGGCTGTTGTGTGCTACTCAATGTGGGTTCTGGGAACTGAACATGGGACCTCAGGAAGAGCAGCAAGTGTTCTTAACTGATGAGCCACCTCTCTAGCCCTTTTAAAGAAATTTTAATGATAACTTGGAGAAACAGTTTAGAAATAGGAATGATCAAAGAATACCATTCCACATGAACTGTTTTTGACTTTCTGTAAACTTACCTACTGCTGTAGGTTCTTTGGCATCCTTATAAATGTCTGTGGTTCATAAGAAGGCTGCCTCAAGCTTTCCTCATCTTTGAGCATTATGTTTTGAGCTGCAATTTGCTGTGGAAATGAATAAAAGATGTCTGTGTTAGACAAAGAATGACTTTCATCGACCCAAATGTTCCAAGCATGTAACAGTTTTAGAAAATCCTAGACATATGTACAATAACTGTTACCAGATTAAAGTATTGTTTGCCAAAGGAGCTGCAAGAAGTTGGCTCTGTTAAGGCCAATCCTTAAATGAGACCATGTATAAGAGATAAGGATTAGGCAGAATGCTGAATTTTGTGGCTATTTTTCCTTACTTTTCTGGGTGGATAAGAAGCAACTTGGTAATCAGGGTGTTGTTTTCAGATGCACAAGACTCCAAGCAGATGTAATGTGTTACACCATGCTTTGGAATGTTGTCCATGTGGCAGTTTTGTGGTCTTTCTGCTTAACTCTGTATTCTAATCTCAACATGGTCAAGATTTTCGCACACACTCTATTGTTTATCACCACACAGGATAGAGGACATAAAATGGTCATACAACAGCTCTATGTGACTCTACCTAGAGTGATGTTAAATAGAAATAAATGGGAAGTTAACAGAATTATAAGGCTTTTTGTAGCCAGTGTTCATTAATTACTAAATGATTGATCCTTTACAAATTACTCATTTCTCTAAAGTCCATGCAAAATGAGAATTAGCATCTAATTGATAGTATTTATTATTGTGCAAAAAGTATTATGTGGGAGCAATGGTGATATAAAGTTCAACATTTAACCAAGTAGGAGACAGGCATATTAATGGGCTACCATACAGTTAATTCAAAATTTCACTTTGCATATAAGCATGGAAGCCTCTAAGGATGTGGCAAGGGTAAGTCTGAAAGTGGCATTCAGGGTTTATCTTGAAAGGACTCAAAGAGATTATCCTGTACTAACACCCAACACACTACACATCTACAATAGGGGGTCCCATAACACATTTTTCTTTGTATTGCAGTGATTTTGGCAATCCATTCCTACAGCAGAACTGAGCATTCTTCCATGGCATTAAAGCTATTAAACATAAATGCCTTTGGGGATAAACTTGTGCATTTTTGAAGAATGACTACTGCAAAGGTTATGCTCAAGAAGCATCTTCTAACACTTGGAATTCAGTAAATTTTCACTGACTTGGATTTTCAAAGGCTCAGTTTACAGACCCTAGGAAGCCATGGAGAGCTATATACAAAAGAAAGAAGTAAAATATTTGAGCCCCACTGAGAATGCTCTCAGAAAAATTTGGCATTTTCTCTTGACTAGTTATATAAATATTTAAGTGGTTTGTATGGTTTTAGAAATGTTTTCAAGATGAGATAAAGAGTATAAAGGATATGTTTGGATTACTGAATAATCAGAATGAATAAATGAAATAGGCTTGTATTATACAGTATTTGAAGCACTTGACTTGTCATTTCCTATTTTTTAACCTTTGTCAATTACACTAATCCATCTGGCCTTAGAAAGACAGTGTCTTTCTAGTAGACCTTGGCTGGTCCTAGAATTCAATATATATACCATGTTACCTTTGAACATTTGGTGAGCCTTCTCCCTCTGCCTTTTGAGTACTCAGAGACTTGTGGCATGTGGTCTAGCCTTAGATTTTAGTTAGGAAACCACCACCATGGTAAGGACGTTGCAATGGCAATTACAAGTCAAATGGGAGGCAGCAGTGTGATGGAAAGGATGAGGCTGTCCTCAAGTGTAGAGAGCCGCGTAGGGCCACACCTTAAAGTGGCGCTGGCTTCCACCTTCCACCTTCCCACTGATGAAGGCTCTCTGGCTAAACAAGCCCTTAATTGGTTAAGTCTGTTCAGCCTGTCTGCTTCCGCATTAGAGTAGCCTATCTGCAGGGTCCACGTGGCTCACTAAGGTTGGTTAGCTCAAGGGTATTTAAGCCTGTGCAGGGGTCCCCCGGCTCTCTCTCTCTCTCTCTCTCTCTCTCTCTCTCTCTCTCTCTCTCTCTCTCTCTCTCCCTCTCTCCCTCTCCCTCTCCCTCTCCCTCTCCCTCCCCCTCCCCCTCCCCCTCCCCCTCCCCCTCCCTCCCTCCCCCTCCCCTCCCTCCCCTCCTCCTCCCCCTCCCCCTCCTCCTCCCCCCCCTCCCCCTCCCTCTCCCTCTCCCTCTCCCTCTCCCTCTCCCTGCGGGCCAGAAGCAACATGTTTAAAGGATCCTGATTAAAACTGCATGAAGAAGATCTACCCGGAGTGGCATCTTCCTTGCTGGCGAGGGCAGGCGCGTACAGATGGTGGCCCGTACCGGGAATTTTTCAGATCAGAACTTTTTGCAGTCAGGGCAGCGCTGGAAAGTTCCCAAGGTAAGTTGGGACCAAATTTAAGGCCCTCGGTAAAGAGGCAATAAGGTCTCCGGTAAGGAGCTATGAAGTTCTGGGTTTGGACAAAATTAAGGCCCTTGGTAAAGAGGCAATGAGGTCTCCAGTTAGGAGCTATAAAGTCCCAGGTAAGTTGGGACCGAGTTAAAGACCGCGGGGGGGGGGGGGGGGGACGGCAATAAAGTCTCAGGCATTGAGCGAGCAGTTGTAACAAACCAAAAATAAAATATTTAAGATGGGGACTTCCTAGTCCAATTTTTCTGGCTCTTCAGGAGCTACTTTTGTCAAAGAAACTTAAAATAAAGACAAGCACACTAGAAAGATTCCTGAGGGAATGCGATGCCATTGCACCTTGGTTTGCAGTTTCGGGAGACATCTAGGTAGCATGCTGGGCTGAGGAAGAATTACAAGCCCTCATAAAAGGAGTTCAGAAACAATCCCTTAAGGGGCAGAGGGGGAAGGGAGAGGAGAAATGAAGATGTGGAGAGGGGAGGGACCCTCCTGGAACAATGCCTTCGGGGCCTTCTCCTTATCAGAGTGAGGAAGGGCAGGGGCCCTGAGGTCTGGAAAGCCTTACAAAATGACTTAAGTCTTGAACAAGTAAATCAGATTGCCATAAAAGCATGGAAGTCATTACCCAATAAGGGAGAGGTGAATGGTAACCTCACTAAGATACTATGAGGCCCCATAAAACCATTTTCAGATTTTATGGCCTGTTTGGTAAAGGCTACAGAGAGAGATTTTGGCATTACAGCAGCCATAGTTGCAGCCATCTCTTTTACAGTTGTGGGTTCAGTCAAGGCTGCTGTGGCTATGAGTATATCGGGGCAGACAGCCTCTAAGCTAAATGAGTTGTTCAAGAATGTGGCTACTGCCTTGGATACTCAATCCACAATTGGTGCTCAACTAAAAGGAGGTTTAATGATTGTAAACCAAAGAATTGATCTGATGCAGGAGCAAATAGATACCTTGTGGTAGCTGGCCCAATTGGGATGTGAAATGAAATATCCAGGCTTGTGTGTTACCAGCATTCAGTATGAGAACTTTACACGTGCTGCTAATTTGTCACAACTATTGTCTAGCTATCTTTTAGGAAATTGGTCTGCTGACTTTGATGACCTGATGGTACAGCTTCGAGTGACCATCACTGCAGTGAATTTAACACGTGTGGATGCGAGACTGACTGCAGGATTGTCATCATGGTTCCCGTTGCCATGGATCATCTGAAAGAATGGGCGGGAATGGGAGCCATGGCTGTACTCTTGTTGTTTATCTCCTTGGTGGGCCTGTGGTGCCTTTACAAGATGAGGTATGCTCAGAAGCGGTATGCAGCTATGGTTGTCCAGGCATTTACAGCCATTGGGGCAGGACAGTCTCCCCAAGCATGGCTCGCAGTCATAAACAAGAATTGATCCTTCATGCTCAGGTTGTATGGCTTAGCACTGCACTCTGAGTTAGCTCTGGAAGTGAGCAACTCCAATAAGGGCAAATCTGGTTGCATGTGGGTTGGTGTCCGAGGCACCACCTCCAGGAAAAAGATGCTGGATGGGTGTGGCACTGACTTGCCTGACTACCAGGATTCAGGGTCATTACAATGTCCACTGCTTTACTGGAGACCAGACCACTACCCTTGCCTGTTGCGTTATTAAAACAAAAAGGGGGAACTGTAGAGTGCCACACCTTAAAGTGGCGCTGGCTTCCGCCTTACACCTTCCCACTGGTGAAGGCTCTCTGGCTGAACAAGCCCTTAATTGGTTAAGTCTGTTCAGCCTGTCTGCTTCCGATTAGAGTAGCCTATCTGCAGGGTCCACGTGGCTCACTGGGGTTGGTTAGCTCAAGGGTATTTAAGCCTGTGCAGGGGTCTCCCAGCTCTCTCTCCTTTCTCTCTCTCTCTCTCTCTCTCTCTCTCTCTCTCTCTCTCTCTCTCTCTCTCTCTCTCTCTCTCTCTCTCTCTCTCCCCCTGCCGGCCAGAAGCAACATGTTTAAAGGATCCTGATTAAAACTGCATGAAGAAGATCTACCCGGAGTGGCGTCTTCCTTGCTGGCGAGGGCAGGCGCGTACACTCAAGAATGGCAGTGGGCTGGGGATGGCACAGGCCTGAGTATGACTGTGCATGCCAACCAGAGCTACACAGTGAAATCCTTCCTCTACAAAGGAAAAAGAAAATGATCTAGCAGAGAAGTAGGGAATTGCAGGTATGAAACAGACACCCAGTAGTCTGGCAACCATCCTAGTTCATGTGTCTTACAGGGTTTGTTTCCATACAGGGCAAACTGAGTCTCATCTGAGTTGGAGGAAAGGCACTGGGTAGATGTTAACACAAAACATGGGAGAAATTGTGGAAAACAGTGTGGGGAGGAAAAACTAGACAAACTTGTTTACATTTGGAAAATGGCTCCAGTTCACTTTAATATATACAGCTTGCGTGCTTTTCCTCACTTTATGCTGCTCTTAGCTGGCAATACAGAAAGGACTGGACACCTCCTTCACTCTATTTGTTTTTATAGTCACTGAATGCTTGCCTCATTTTCTCCTACTGGATTGTGAACTCTTGGAAAGGAAGTAGATTTTCCTTAGTTCTCTGTAACTGTGACTGGTACAAACACTATCCTTGATTAGAGCTCTCAAGCTTCTCTGGCTCCAAGTTCACACTACACCTTCTAAAAGAGGTCCTCTTTTTTTGTTTTTGAGATGCTGTCCCTTAACTTCAGCCACATCAGCAGGACCCCAGTGTGGGTCCTCTCACTGATGCCATCTCTGCTCTTGCAGAAGGCAGTCCCTTACTCTGCAGCTGAGACACAAAGCAACTCAGCATTATTTCGTTAGCCCTGCCATGCCAGGAAGGCTGTTGCAAATGTGGGCTGCTGCTGACTTCAAGCTCATCCACCAGGAACACCACTTTTGCTAGTAGAAAAATCTTAGAAGTTTTGAGTGACTTGCATTTTTGAGAATGATAGTTTGAACTGGCTCAAAGCAAATGTCTCTCCTATAATAAAGCCCCAAATTTCACATCAAAAATTGGATATAACTGTACACTGAGTCAGCACCTCTTAAAAAATTGAAACTAGGGGTGGTAGCATTTATTTCAAGTACTGTGGAGGCCAAAGTAGGAGGATTTCTTGAACTCAAGGTTTGAGACTAGTTCAGGAAGCACAGTAAACCATACATATACAGGCCAAACATAAAATTTGTGTTTGGTTTTTAATAGTATCTCTCACTCCATGTCCGCCTGAAATAAGACATTCCTTTTCAGTTATAAAAGACATATTCTGGTCTCATGCTGTGGCTGGGGCAGGGACTTATTTTCTTTCTAGAACTGCTCAAGAGCACAAAAGTCTATGTTTGGCCATTTTACAGCTATTGTAATAGCCATAACAGTCAAGGACAACAACACTGAGCCACATGACCACCTGCTTCATTATCTCACCATCAAACTCAGAGGGAACTCTAATTGAAATACCCCTATATACCGAGGTCTCTAACACTACATTTTCCTGGGAAAGGGCTCAATGAAAGGATACGAATAAATTGATTCTCAGATTGTCTTTATGTGTCTACCTCCTGAGGTCATCCCTGAAACTAATTCTGTAGTAGTCCAGGGTGAATAAAAAAAGACAAATCATACAATATTTTGAGCACAAAGGTTCAATTAAAAGAATTCCTACTTATCACATGTAGCAACAAGCAGATGGCTAGAAAGGACCAAAAAAACACAAAGGAATATAGGAATTATACATATAGGGGTAGGTCACTCCCCTCAGGACTATGGCTCAGTCATACAGAACCTCAGAGAGTGAGTCCCACTGGATATCCAAAGTTCTGTGATTATGCAAAGCTACTTAATGAGAGGGGCACTCATGGTATTCCATGGGGAAGCCAGGTGAAGGGGTCCAAGGAAGCTATCTGTGGAGCTGCCTGCAAGTTTGCCTCAGGTTGAACTGGATAGACAGCCATGGGAGAGAGGCACAGCATATCACTGGTCACTCCTACTGGTGGAGCCTGGTGCTGAAAAGTTGCAGATTACATGCATTGAAAGAGCCTGTCTAAGCAAGTGGTGGTGGTGCACACCTTTAATCCCAACACTTGGGAGGCAGAAACAGGTGGATCTCTGTGAGTTTGAGGCTAGCCTGGTCTACATAGTGAGTTCTACACTTGAAAAATAGAAAAACAAAACAACAGAAACAAGACAAAACAACAACAAAAAAAAAAGAAAGAGAGAAAGGAAAGGTGGAAGAAAGGAAGAAACAAACAAACAAAAAACCAAACCAAACAAAAAAAAAAAAGAAAGAAAAAGAAAGGGCCCATCAGAATCTCTTACAGACGTCAAATAATCCCAGAACCCACATGGTTCATCCACAACTCCAGTTCCAGGGGATCTATCTTATGAATTCCTCAGACACCCACATGACATACACCACACACACACATAAATGCAAGTACAACACTTATACATATAAAAATAAATTCTAGGAAAAGAAAACATACCACCAGGTAGAGATCTCTCCAATGCCCTCTGCTGGCAGCTTAAGTTCATGCCAGCTAGCAAAAGTAAGTGTTCATATGATTTGAGTATTTCTTAAAGCAAGCAAATGAGGGCATATTTGAAATCTTACAATAATGTTAACTGGCCACTTTTTTTTAATTGAAAAAAAAATCTCATAATGAGAACTCTATTTTACTGGCCTCTGAGAAGCACTGCAAATGAGCCAGAGCCAGATACTCTTCCTGTAGATAAATGGATATATGGATACACAAATACAAACCTGTAGAAGGTTCAGGAGTATGTGTGCCCTGCATGCCTACCTCTGCAGGAAGATTAGAGCTACCTCCCCATTCTGCTGGTTAGGGTGATAACTCTCCTTTTGTTTAACTTTAATGTCATATTCTTAATTGTATTTGAATGCTGCTTTTCAGCAACAAAAACAACAGACATTTGAGAAACAGACAATAGTTCTTACTGTGGGTCTAAGAAATCAATGAAACATCTGAAAGCCTGTCAGCAGAAGTGAGGGTAGCTGTGAGCCACTGGCATTCTTCCTGGACAGTTATACGCAGGAGATGAGATGTGCTGCTCTTTAAATATATTATGGTAGCTTGTTTGGAGACCAATATACTCCATTCCTGGTTTTCAAGTCTATCCTCTTTTCACATCTTCTCAGGGCTAATTAATGTGACCAGCACAACAGAGGTGAACAAATGATTTACAAGGTCTCTTGGACATTTTATTTTAGGGAAATACAACTGTTATGTGTGGGACACTCAAGCAGACCTGTAAAGAGGCCTAAACAGAGAAGAACTTAGGCATTAACCAATAATCCCTACCAATTTACAAGTGGTATGAGTCAGGTACTTGCAAAGACGGTCCTCTTTTATTTACTGAAGTTTTAGGTGACTGAGTATCAGCTGATGCAATACCATTAAGACCCCCAAACCAGAGCCACTAAATAGCTCACAAATCTCTAACTCACAGTGCTTGCAGGTACTTTATTTTATAATAATATTCTCAGAGAAAAGAATCTGCCCCCCCATCATAAATACATGTGAAAAGAGTTTATAAAGAATAAACACATTTTTTGTGCTAAGGATGAAGTTTAGTGGCAGAGTGCTTGCCCAGCATGCATGAGAACCTACTCTACATCCATAGCACTGATAAAAAGCAAGAATAAACACATTTTGGATTAATTAGAGAAGAGTAGGCTTAACAATGCATGCAAACACTGCAGACTTTAACTCACTTATAACAGCTGTGGCTGTTTATGCAACTGGCCGTAATACACTGAAAACTAGAATTCTCCTTCCTCTGCAAATGTTTCCTAGCCCTTCAGAAATGTGGGATGAGTGCCTGTGGTATTTGGGATGCTGATCTAGCTGCCTTTAAAATGTTTTCAGAAAGCTTTTCTTATGATGTGTCTTGCTAGCTATGAATATATATATATATATATATATATATATATGTGGTGCCTCGTTAAGTTACCCTGGTCTTGAACTTTTTTCTTAAAACATTTAGTTTTTTTATTTTCTTTGTGTCTTTCACATCATGCCTCCTGATTCCACCCATCTCCCTCTCCACCCAAAATAAAATTTAAGAGAAAAAGGAGGGGGAAAAAAGGAAGAAAGGGAAAATCTGTCATGGAAGCTGCAATGTGACACAGTGAGTTATTCAATAAACCCTTTAATCCATATATTGTTACATGCAGGTGTTCATCAAAAAGAATCACTGGTCTTGTTTCAGGCTCCTGGTCTCTGCTGCACCATCAACACCGGGCCCTCACTGGGATTCTTCCTGGACATCCTGTTGCTGCCTTGTGTCATGGAGGTCCTACAGCCCTGGGTCCACAGGACTGGCAACCCCCCATACCCTCAACACCCCTTGCTCCAGCAGATCACAGATGGGCCTGGGGAGTTACAGGGTTGTGAACCTTTCAGTTCTTTTGTGTCTTAGCCACAAAGTGTGCTCTCCCCCACCTACACCTGCATGGCTAGCTCTGCTGTGCTGCCCGGGTGAGGTGAAAGGACCACTCTCCCAGTGCTGCAGCTGGTGAGGGGCAGGAGGGTGGGGGTTGAACTCTTGAACTCCAAGGACCCTGCTGTTTCAGTCTCAGCTCCACAGCTGGGATTACGGGTGTGTACCACTGGGCCGGCTCTTTTCCATCCTCTTATAAGACAGTTTATGTCAAACACCTGAGACCAATTGGATTTTTAAAAATAGTGCAGAAATGAACTAATTTTGGTAGGATTCCAATACAGGTGTGGTGTGTGTTTTAAATAGCCCTGCATTTGATTGAGACTTGAGTAGATCTTTTGTGGCACAACATCATTAAATAAATAAATAAATAAATGACAAGGATGGTGAAAGAGGAAATGGAATAAATCTGCAGACAGATGGCCAGTATCACCTTTGAAATGTGCAACTGCAAGATGTCTTAACCACAGCCATTTATCCCAAGATAAATCAATCAACCAGCCAGCCAGCCAGCCAGCCAGCCAGCCAGCCAGCCAGCCAGCCAGCCAGCCTGCCAGCCAGCCAGCCAGCAAGCCAACCAACCAGCATATACCAACCAACAGCCTCAAAGTATTTTAAGTTCCCCAAAGGCACTTCAAATTTCATACAAAGCCTTGATTTTCTATGAATTTTAAGAAGAAATTAGAATCTCACAGAATAAATCAAATATACTTCTTGAGCTATCTTTGCCCTCTATCTTGAAGATTAAAAGAATTGGAAGTAAGCATTCCACAAATATGAGAAATCACTTCATTATTTTTTTAAATTTCTTTTACTTTTTTTTCTCAAGAGTTTTACCCCATGGTAAAACCCACTAGCTTATGTGTACAGGAAAGTTAATGTTGCTGAAGAACACTAGTCAACAATCACAAATTTTTTATAATCTGTTACTGCTGTACTCTTAATGAAAACAATAAAAAAACCCACCAAGAGCCAAATAAACAAACAAAAAACTAGTGTTTACCTTAGAATTTGTCTTTAGTAACAAATGATAAGTGATGCAAACAATTGTTCTTTTGCATTTTCCAAATTTTATCTACCACATATAAAGAGATTTTTAAATGGCATGTTAGTGCCGTAAAAGCTCTTTACCAACTGCTACTATTTGGTCGTCCCAAACTCATCTGAAATCCCAAGTCAAACTGTACCAATAATCTGGGACCACCATTTCCAATATTACTCTATACCTATACATTTTAATAAAATGGAAGGTTTACAGAATTTGACCCAGTTCAACAGGAGCAAAACTATTTTTAGAAACCTTCTTAATCTAAGTTCATAAATTTTAAAATCATTTCATATAAAACATGTAATTTCTTGATCATTTTGTTTTAATGTCTTTTGTCTATGCTAGTAAACCTTTGATGGATTGTATTTACCACTGTGAAATGCCTTAATGTCTTAATAATTATGAACATTTTGTCCCTAATGTACATCTTGTAGTGCTGCGTGACAAGGTTATATCAACTCTAAAGGACTCCTGGAAGCCCGAGTCATAAGCGTACGTGACAGGAGCTGCAGAATTGCTTGGTGAGGGTTGGAGGAAGTTCCTGGATCCAAAAGGATTCTGACATGAAACAAACCGTTTGAAGACAGATCAAACGGTGTGAAGACACAATGTCGTTAGAGACCCAGCCCTGCTCTTTGTTTTGCCATCCCCCCCCCCTTCGTGTTTGTTTCTTCATGTCCCTCATGAACATATAAGCGCTTCAAAGTCAAATAGTCACTGGCTTCAAGGTAATTCGAAAAATGTTTTTAGCTAGAATCAAGGCCTCACGGGTGACTGGGCAATTAAAGAGCAGTCTTACAGAAAACCTGTGGTCTAGAGGACAATGGTCAGTGACTGGAAATGGGGATTTCACTCTAAAGAACGGAATTTGAGGCAGTACAGCTACAATATCAAGGGTATCCTAAGGTAAATGTAAGGTAGTATGGGGGAGATGTAGAGCAGGGGTTCTCAACCTTCGGAATGCTGCAAACCTTTAATACAGTTGCTTATGTGTGGTGACCCCCCAACCATAAAGTTCATGTATGTATGTATGTATGTATGTATGTATGTATGTATGTATGTATATAATTATGTATAGTGTTCTGCCTGCACGTATGCCTGTATGTCATTAGAGGGCACCAGATTTCATAGACAGTTGTGAGTTACATTGTGGTTGCTGGGAATTGAACTCAGGACCTCTGAAAGAATAGCCAGTGCTCTTAACCTCTGAGTCATCTCCTCAGCCCCCCCCCTCCCGCCCCACGTTGCTGATTCACAACTGTAGTTTTGCTGTTAGGAATCTTAAAGTAAATATTTGACATTCCATCCCCGAGAAGGGAGTCGCGACCCACAAGTTGAGAACCGTTTGTGTAGCGGATTCCGCCCCTATTAACCTCAGAAGACTTTCCCCTTAGTCACTCACTAATCCAGTGGTGGCTTTAGCTTGAAGTCCTTCCTAGGGGCAAAGGAAGAGACAGGCTCCTGAAAACCCCTCCCTTCAAGTGGAGCCCCGGAGCTGTGAAAGTGCACACGTCACGAACTCTCCTTAACTGCTGCAAAAATGAACAGGGCAGGGTGCGACAGTGGGCTCCCCCTTGCTCTGCCACGTCTACACTGCGAACAGAAACCGGCACTACCGTGCACCTTTCACGTCGACGCAAGAACCTGGCAAAGTTTGTGAGAATTAAAGGAACTGTGACAGCCGGAGGTTCGAGAGACTCGCCTGGCTTTACACTCAAAGCAGGACAGGGAGCGTCCTCAGAGGCGGCTAGCTAGAGCGTCCTTCACAAAGCCGGGCGAGCTCAGGTTTGAGCCCGAGTTCCCTACACGACGTGGCACTGCTTTGCAGGCAGCTGACACCGGGGAAAATGGGAGCCTAAGTTTGACTCAGCCCCGGGAAGGATGTGACATTATTAGCTTTGCCGAGCCAGCTCGCGGGGCGGAGCACTGCCTACACTTTCGGGGTGTGGTGAAGGCGGGGTGCGCCAGTGCCCGCCGCGCCGCCAGTGGTCGCGCCTCGCCGGACCGGGGAGCGCACCGGCCACTCAGCGGCCTAGCAGGCCTCGCGGGCGGGGCTGACCCGGCCAGGCCAGAGGGAGTGCCGCGAGCGTGACGCACTTCCGCCCTGCGCCTTCCGGCTTACCCGGGACCCAGACCCTCCTCATAACAACAATTTTGGGCGCTCGCGCGGCGCCGCTGCCCTGTCCCGCCCTCCTCCTGCCACCTGCGGCCCAGTCGCCCCTCGCCACCGCGCCGCCCCGCGAGACCGGAGGGCGAGCGCCGCGGCCTCGCGGCCTTCCTTCCTTCGGGCGGGCTTGCTGGGAGCAGCATCCTTGCTTTCCTCAGGCTCGCTCTCGGCCGCGGCCTGCCTTCCTCCAGGCTCGCTCTGCGGCCGCGGCCTTGCTTCCCCCAGGCTTGCTCTCCGGCCGCCGCCTTCCTCCTCTCAGCCTCGCCCCCCGGCCGCCGCCTTCAGCCGCTCAGGCCGCGCGGGTGCTCGCGTAGGGCCTTGTTGCGTTTCAGCTCGGGGGTCGCGGCAGGGGCGGGGCGCTGAGCGGTCCGCCGGGGCCTGTCCTTCGCGTCCTCCCCAGGTCGCCTGCCCGCCTTCCTCCGCAGTCTGGAGCCAGGCGGAGCCCAGACCTGGCGGGGACAGCTGCACCCCCGGCCCGGCACCCAGAGCTTGCCGCCCCCACCGCCACCGTCCATCGTTGGTACCGGCAATGGCCTTCGTATCGCCCGATGTGCTCGTGACTGATTTGGACCCAGAATATTGAGAACTCACGTCTGCCCCCATCCCATCCCAGCCGTGCCCGCTGTTAGGGCTTAGCTGCAGCGCCGCTAGACTGTCTTGTTTGGAGAGCACCATGGACCAGAGTGGGATGGAGATTCCGGTGACTCTCATCATTAAAGCTCCGAATCAGAAATACAGTGACCAGACTATTAGCTGCTTCTTGAACTGGACCGTGGGGAAACTAAAAACGCATCTATCTAACGTGTACCCTAGCAAACCAGTAAGTGTAAAACTGGACGCAGCTGCTCTGATCTGCAGCCCCGTGTGCCTGGTACCTCCCTTCTCCCAGCCTGCCCCTCCTCGCCAATCAAATAGGTCTCCACTCGAAATACTCTTGGTTCTGAGGTTGCAGGTGTCTCCTGAGTAAACCATCATTATCTTCCTAATGAGGTTCAGTTAATTAGTGAGTGTACAGAAATACCAAGAGACAAGAATATGCAGTTATGGAAAAGGGGCCATCTTTCGTTTCGTGGAACGTACAGCCATCTAATGTGAATGTCAGATGCTGCTTTTGTTTGGTTTTGAGATACAGAATCATAGTCCATATCAGAACTTTTGCTTCCTAGGCTAAAATTCCATTTTTAATTTTAAGTACCTGACTCAGGTGAAGAGAATATTTTCCTCTTTTGGAATAAGTATATGACTTAGCCGAAATTGACCTTTAACCATCCCCTCATTGCACGTGTTCTAAGTTGGAGATTCACTTTGTTTCCCCACTTCCCACCCCACACTTCTGAAGATACAGTGAGACGTGCATTTCTTCCACGCACCCCAGCCATTTGATGCCTGTTTAGTCTTTGGTTACATCATGTTTTGCTCAAATCAGTGTGCCTTTGTTTTCCGTTCTTGACTGTATTTTGGTATTGGAAAGATAAAGAGAATGTCATCATTTGTCCCTAAAGTCTGATTTGAAGGTATGTAGTTGGTAAGTCTTGGAATAGTTTAGAGAAGTATGTCATATAGTGTATTAAAGTGAGGCCTTCATATTCTTTATTGTATAACTTTTTCATTCTTGAATATGTAGTATTCAGCTGCTAAATCTTATATTTAAATAATAAAGAGGCTTGTTTTTAGGGTGGGACATATTTTGGCGTATTTACCACCAGCTAGTTGGAAAGCAACTGCTTTTTAGGCCTGTTTTGTGCTTCTGACTATGGAGGATTTTTATGAGTTTAAACTGTGTTTATTGCAGTATTGCTTAAGATTTAGACTTCTGGAATAACCACTGAATTATTTTACTGCAAAAGCCGGAGTGTGTATTTTGTTGTTGTTGTTCATTTTAAACTCATTAGGCATTAGCTGTATTTGTGACACAAATATTTTTAGTATGGGGGAACACTGAATAGTTACTTGAGTAGTTGGAATAAACTAAAAAACTTAGAACTTTTACTTATTCAAAGCTTAAGATTGAAATCGAAGATTTACACCATGATAACAATTCCCTAAGAAATTGTAGTTTATAAAATTTTTCTATTGCATATTATTGTTTTTCCACATTTTTGAAAGAGAAAGTACCTTGTAAGAATAGTCATAATTGAGAGGCATAGATTTCATAACACAGCCCAAATATTCTAAAATCCATTCTTAGATCTGTATATACTTGTGTGGTATGTACTAAGGTGAGATCTATGTGTTAAACCTTTACACCGTTGGCCTGCAATATGTGGATCAGGGGTTTGCATTAAGCCTAATGTGGTGTAATCTTAGCACTTGAGCAGGATCAGCAATTCAGGGTCATTCTTAGCTGCATAGTGAGCTTGAAGGTATCATAATCCTGTCCCCCAAACCAAAACGAATTTAGTACTATTTCAAAAATTTTCTCTTAAAGACAAAACCAAAAGAACTATGTGAGATAGGAACGTGACACCTGTTTTCTGTATGTGCCCATGGGTAAGCCTGCTTGAGGCTGGAGGTTTGCCCTTGCACAGCTAGTCACTAGTGGAGCACTGTTGGTGCATCTGGATACTAATGCCCAAGGAGGAGATCACTTGCACAACTGTCTTTCCTGACTTGCCTGACTCACAGACACACTGGAGATTTCTCTAGCAAGTTTTCTGAGTGGATTGTAATTTTGTGTAATTATTAGACTTGACAGGTTTCTGTTCTTCCTTATCTGAAATTAATTTGAAATAATCACAGTTGTTGAATAACTTCAGTTAGTGGTACCCTGGAACTATAGAAGAGATCAGCTCTAGGAATTGGGAGTCATAAATATTTTCTTTGTAAGGTTATTTAGAAGTCAAAAAACATTTTGTAATGAAACAAGATTATAACGAGTTTAAGTCCTTGTGACTGCCCACAATGACTTACATTGGCTTTTTAAATGTGTTTAGTGTTGTATCGTATGTGTGTATTCATGTGTGTGTGTTTCACCTTCTTTCCAAGACAAGGTCTTACTGGTTTGCACAGCATGATCTCAGATTCTTGGGCTCAAGTGATTCTCCCACTGAAGCTTCCCAACTATCATTCAATCACTATGTTGCACTGATGACCGTATACCCTTTATTATTATAAATAAGCTATATGGTTCTCAGTAAAAAATAGAAATTTAGTGGGCATGGAGGGACAAATATTTTCTAGTTTAGAATTTAAACATTTGTCATATATATGTGAAATATTTATGTGGAATGTGCTCTTGGAATTCAGATAACTTCCAAAGATACGGGCAGTTGGTTTAGGAACCAGGAGGTTTACCAGTACTTGTTCATGTTGATAGTGTAGATCATTATAAAATGTATTCTCACAGGACATTTGCTATTGTTGATGGATTTAGTTTTTCAGTTCTGAAATTGGCCTGAAGCATGAAATAATCACTCTTAAATTTCAATAATTGCTACAGGATGTTGACGAACCCTGTTGGAAGGCCACTTTTCCTTGAGTCTTGGATTCTAATCTGAACTTGGACTTAGTTATCAGAGATGAAAATGCCAAAGTAGCTGAACCTTGAATTGTTCAGTAGAATGCACTATTCAATAGAAATTAAAATATATAAAATTCACCAGTCTAGTTAGGCACTTTCCCAGCTCTTCTTACTGTCTTATTTGAAAATAGTAGGTAGCTAGAGATGGAGTTGACTTACCCTGAATTTGCTATTGAAGGCAAACTGTTCCAGTTCTTGGGTTCAGACTGCCTTGTGACATGTGCCTTACCTCTGTCTTTGCTGTTTATTTCATGGTGGTAAAAAACTAAAACAATTACTTCAGTACTTAAATCTTCTGTCTTCGCTATTGGCCAGAGAGGCTTGTGTTAGCATTTCAAGCTGTTTTACTTCAACATTCTATTGGAAGTAAAGAAGAAAGAGTAGAACCAAGTGTATATAGAGGTTCTGTTTAGAGAATATAATGTTCTGCAATCCAGAATGATGTTTTCCTTTTCTTTGATGAAGTAGTGTGTTGTGTTGTAGCTTTTGGAACCTTTGTGTTTGCTACTTTGTAATTCCCTATTACTTTCCATAGGTCATTAAGAAATGTAGTAGCTTGACCACTTCAGGACTGTTGATTTCAAGGCTATAGAATCCATATACATGAATACTTTTTACTTTATAAGACAGTTGTCTTATATAATTTAAAGAAATTTAAGAGGGCTTCATGACATAGGTCATTAAGAAATGTAGTAGCTTGACCACTTCAGGACTGTTGATTTCAAGGCTATAGAATCCATATACATGAATACTTTTTACTTTATAAGACAGTTGTCTTATATAATTTAAAGAAATGTAAGAGGGCTTCATGACATCTAGCAGTATGGCTCATATTTTAAAAAACACCTTGTGAACAAATGGTATACTGTCAAATTTAATGTGAAGATAATGAAAAATAGGAATTTGAAGTTTTTAATGATTGCTGACTAAAATTTACTTAAGTATTTCATAGTCTTGTCCTCATGTCTTTTTCTTGGAAATTTAAAGTTTTGTTTAATAATGCATTAATGCTTTTTGGGGGTTCTAGAGTTTTAGTTTAACTTTCTCTTTGTGTAATACTGATTTGCCTAAAATTCTTTTATTTAATTGCTTTGATTTTAAACTGCCATTTAAGCCAGGCATTCTACTAAATACTTGATGTGCTCTGTAATGTTTATTTGTGGTAGACACCTTGTGATGTTGGCTCTTTTGTTGATGAGGAAACAGACTTGATGATTCTTTTGCTTAAAGTCATAAAACTCTTAAGTAGAATTGGGATTTGAAATCAAGTTGTTCTGACTTGAAAGTGAAGGCCCTTAGCCATATATGTATATAATACACATACAGACACAGACTCAGCTATCTACAGTGAGGTGAAGGCTGCCCTGTAGTGACTTGACTGTATCAATTTCTGTAAACAGAAAACAATGAATTGAACTATTAAAAGATGTTTGGGAGTGGAGAGATGGCTCAGCAGTTTAAGAGCTCTTGTTCTTGCAGAGGGGCTGGGGATCTGATGCCCTCTTCTGGCCTCTGTGGGCATCACATACACACTTAGTACAAAGGCATATATGAAGACAAAGTACCCATACATGTTAAAAGAATCTGCTTTAATTTAAAAAAGATATACATTTAGATGCTATGATACCTAGAAATTACATAGTTGAGTAAGGCATCCTTATTATTGTGCTAGCACCTAATCGGCTTAGTATGTGGTTATAACTGTTTATTCTGATAAACTATAGGAAGACTGTGGGAATCATAATATTTTAAGACCACAGAGTGTGTTGCTTTGTTCTGTCTCCTCACAATGTATTAATTTCTATACTTTGGCATTCTCTATTGCACATACATCTGATATGTGATTCGACAGCCTATGAGTGAGTGGAAACCTTTAATCAGGGAATATTCTTTGGGAATTCCAGATAATGTATTTTCTGAAGATTCAGTATGCTGGTTATTGCTGTAAGGAAGTAGAGGCTAGAGGCTATTTGGGTAACCATGTTTCCACTTACAGTAATTCTGACTCTCCCAGAGTTTTAAACTGAATTTAATTAGAGACCTGTTTAAGAATTTATAAAGTTGACTTTTCACAGAATTCTATTTTGTGTGCTTCCTTGTATTTAGCTCTTTAAATCTATTTGATAGTTATGGCTGAGCCGTGTATGGGAACTGGAATGTAATAGTTTCTATTTTCAAAGTACTTGCATGCCAGTTATTAGAATTTACCAGTCAGTTGAAGAGTCATTATCATATATTAAAAATCTATATATTTTAAAGTTCAAAATTAATATTTTGAAATTATGCAGAATTTGATTATGCTAAAGTTGGGCATAATGGGGTCATGACTTAGTACAGATGGGTTTTTTTTTGTCTTTTTTCCATTTTTTGAGACTTTTTAAAAATCACTTTATTCTGATTAACTTACAAATAGAAGCATCACAGAGTAAGTTTAAGGAATTACTCAAACACTTGAACAGTCACAAACTATACATCTCAGTGAACTTCTGTACTGTTAAAATTGCTGTTCTTTGTCTACATTTTATTATTCCTTATTACCTGCTATTACCCTCTCTTGGTCTCCTTTTTAAAGTTTAAAATGTACTCACCGTGATACCTACTTGTTTACGTTATAGGCTAGGATCCACATATGAGGGAGAATGTGTGGGGGTTTTGTTTCTGAGCTTGACATGATTTTCATAAGTCATATATGAGAGACCCATTTAATCCTTTATCTGGCTATACAAATATACATACACACATATATACACATACATATAAACTTAAGTCTTTTCATACTGGTAAATCTTTTGAAGCATGAAAATATAGTTGATTTTGTAAATTTATGTTTCAGACTGTTGTGATTATTTAAATTTTTTCTAGATTATTGTGTATGAGTGTATATATCTGTACTATGTATATATCTGGTGCCCAAGATGGTCAGAAAAGGCCATTGGATACTCATCTTTCCAGGGCACACACCCCGAGAAACTTTTGCCCAGATGAGGCCTTGTATCCATGTGCCAATAAAACCATCAATGTGAATCTGTCAGTGGATTAGTTTGTCAGAGTCCTAAATGCCCCATCTGCTGACATCCAACCCAGTGCATGGATCTACGGGGGATATTTCAAATTCAAACCATGACATTTAAAAAAAAAAAAAAAAAAAAGGGCAGAGTCAGTCCTGTCTATACTTTTAGTTGTGGGGAGGCAAAGACAGCAGGATTCCTAGGGCTTAATTGGCCAGGCTGTCTAGCTAGGTTTAGTTCAGATGGTCCAACACCCTCCCTCCTCTCTGTCTCTCTGACCTCCCTTCCTCCCTTCTCTCTCTCCCCCTCCTTCCCTCACTTCTCACTCCCTCCATTCTTCTTCCCCTCCCTCCCTTTCTTCTCCTTTCCTCTCTCCTCCCCCTCCTCTCCCTCTCCTTTCCCCCCCTCCTTCCCCTACCCCCTTTCCCTTTCCCCCTCTTCTTCCCCCCTCCCCCTCCCCTTTCCCTTTCCTTTCCTGTCCTGTCCTGTCCTGTCCTGTCCTGTTTGTTTGTTTTGGTTTTTTGAGACAGGATTTCTCTGAGTAGCTCTGACTGTCCTGGAACTCACTCTGTAGATCATGCTGCTTCAACGTTAACAGAGATCTATCTGCCTGCTTCTGCCTGGGATTAAAGGTGTGTACCACCATTGTCCAGCTAGATCTGTTCTCTTCAGACTTCTTAATATTTATTCTCCAGAAGAGTATTTATTTATTCTTTTAATATTCTGTCAGAATTTTTGCTTTGGCTTTTGTGTATTAAGTGGATAGCAAAGTTTTTTTCTGACCAGCTGTGTAAGTGGATGGTTGAATAGAATAGTTCCTGAGAGATGCATCCGCATCTTCCCAGCTTGTTAGTTAGCTGACCTTGCTTCACCATACATGGCCACACTTTATCTAGGGAAGAAGTGTACTGATGGGATTGACAGACTGTTGGTTGTTAATAGTTAATTTTATTGATTTTTGTACTGCAGAGCCATAGAAACAGTTTAGTACCTCTGACTTGCTGTATGTTTGTAATTCTTAAATTTAAAGATAACCATGTAATTTATTCTGTGGAAAATTTATTTTTGGTATGTTAAGTTACTAAGATCTGGGAGTTGGCTTATATACTAGCATCACTTGTCTTAATAGAGAAGTGGATTTTCTCCCCCATTTTTAAGATTGTTTCTCGAGAGCTTCATACAATGTGGTTTGATCATATTCACCTTCCAGAGAAGTGGGTTTTCAATAAAGGAAAAGATAATGAAGAACTGGTCATATCACATGTTCAAGTTAAACTTTGAGATCTCAAATTCTGTACTTCTTTAATACTATAGATTATGTCAAAGCAATTAGTTGTGCAAAAAGTTATTATCACCTGACTTGCTTCATTTTTCAGTTCATGGATACTTAAGTTGAAGTGATTTTTTTTTTTTTTAACAAGGAAAAATTTTAGGTCTCACCTAATTTAGGAATATGAAAACTCATTTTTTTTTTCAAAACCAAACAATTCACTTTTCTTTTAAAACTTAGGGTGATCTGAATGCATTTTAATATTCAGTTGAGAGTAACAATGGTATATTAAATTATAATTCACATACTATAAAGTTTGTCATTTAAATTGTACAACTCAGTGGCTTTTGTATTTTCATACTTATTGCTGTGCCTACGTGCAGCACATTTCGTCACCTCACAGATACACTCCTTACCCAATTAGTAGTTCCTCCCTATTATTTGTCTTCAAGCTATTGGCAACCTTTGTCTCTGGGTTTGCCTGTTTAGAACATTTCATATAAAGGAAACATATGTGGCCTTTATATCTGGTATTTTTCACTTACCATACAGTCTTGTTATGACATGTATTAGAACTTCATTTCTTCTTATGGCTGAATGTGTCATTATATGTGTATGCTTGTACTTTTGTCTTCATTCAGTAGTTGATGGATATTTGGGTTTTTCCACTTTTTGGCCATTGACAATGAAGTTACAAACATTCTTATACAAGTCTTTGAGTGGACATTTGATTTCAGCTCTCTGTGTCATATTCCTGGGGATGTAATTGGATGTATGTACTGTGCCTTAGGGTGACTATTTCTCACTTCTGAGCAATTGTAAAAGTCTTCAACAATAGCAACACTTTTATATCATCAGCTATGTGTGAGAATTCTAATTTCCCTACACCTTTGTCTGCATTTGTTTTTATTCCACATATTCTAGAGAGTTACCTTGTAATTTTGTTACATTATTGCATTCTGCTTCGCTAAAAATTGATGTTTTTCTTGCTGTGAACTACTAATTTATGGGGAAATGCTAAAATACTAATGCACAATTGTTCCTTGATATTCTGCTAATATTAGTAAATCATTTGTAGAAATTAACCAGATGAATTTTGTTGTAGGAAGTGTTTCAAAATATCCATTGTGATTAATAGATAAGGAATAATATCCCTTACTAATTACTTATAAAATAGTACTAAATGAATTTTTCCCCAGATATTTGCAAGCTTCTGAACTTTTAGTATTTCATTTAACATTACATTTAGCATATATTTAGTCAGACACAGTGCCAGGCTCTGGGAACAACATAATGAACAGAAGGGGCATGGACCTTTTAATTTTCAACACTCATATTTCTTTTAGGGACAGAAACATGTAACTGTAATTGGTGATTGTGGTTTGTTTCAGGATAGAAACAGGAGAAACCGTACTAAACTAAGTTGGTCAGTCAAAGGCCATGTTAAAGTCCAGATATCTCTAAAATGATGATTAAAAGCTACAGGAGCTTATAGGAAATACCTCAAGCAAGGTGTTCAAGTTGGGAAAGAATTGGGGAAGCTAGGTGAATACTAGCTTGGCTGGAAAGTGGAGGAGGATTGAAGCTACTAGACAAGGTTGGAAAGAAACCAGAAGTCAGGATTGGCTGCATTTAAGGAATTAGAATAAATAAGTCTGTGAGATGGCTCAGTGGATAAAGGCATTTGTCCTGCCCCTTCCCCCCATGCACTCCTCCTCCTCCTCCTCCTCCTCATCATCATCATCATAATAATAATAAGTTTAAACATTTTTTTGGACCTGGGCATTGGTGGCTCATGCCTTTAATCCTAACACTAGGCAGATTTCTGTGAGTTTGAGGCCAGCCTGGTCAACACAGTGAGTTCTAGGACAGCTAGAACTACACATAGAGAAACATTGCCTTGGGGAAAAAAAGTGGAGTTAGTATTAAATCCCATGTATTTTTGAATGGGTCAGGATTGATTGGTATTTTTAAAAGATCACTGTAGTTTCTGACCTTAGAGTGGAAGCAAGAAAACTAGCTGAGAGGCTGCTGTAAAAGCATAGGTTAAGAGATAATGTTGGGGTACTAGCCAGTAGAGATAGGAAAAGTAGGTAGAGCTGAGTGGATATTCCTACAGATTTGATGCCAGTTACATGTAGGAAGCAAGATGAAAGAGGGGACAGCTAATGACAGGTGGGTTAAGCATAGGGAAGAAAGACTGGGCAACTGGCATTTGTTGTCCATATTTTTTTGCCTGTGAGTTGCCAGTTAAAAAGAGACTATGCCACATATCATGGGGTCTCTGAGAGAAACAAAGCTCTTGGATGGAAAGACACAAGAAATTTACCTTTTGGAAATGGATGGATGAACAGTTGAGCAAAGACAAACGATACTGTTGAAATGAGAATAGACCCTTTACTACATCTCACAGTTGCAAATGGAAGACTGTCATGTCATCTTATAAATGACACATCCTTTTGTTGGGTACTCCTAGGTCTTACCCTCAACCTGTTAAAGACTGGTTAGCCATTGTCCCAACTTTCCGTTTAGTAGATATAAACATTTAGAAGACTTTTTTGGGGGCAAAGTGCATTCTCTCTAGGCTGTTAGCTTCGTCATTGGATGGCATTTTTTAGGTTAATTGGGACATGCACTAGTTTATTTGTTACTTTTTGAGACAGGGTTTCTCTGTGTATCTCTGGCTGTCCTAGGACTTACCCTATAGACAAGGCTGGCTTCAAATTCAGAGATCTGCCTACTCTGCTCTGCTTGGGATTAATGGGGTGTGCCACCATGACTGATTAGTTCTTAAATTTAATCATTATGCATACTTTCAAATGAGAGAACCATAGTTTGGAAGCTAGGAGTTCTCAGAATACTTGATTTTGAAATTTTTATCTTTGATATAAAAATCATTATCAACAGTCTAGATGGTTATAGTTATTATGAGATTTAGTACTTTTGTCTTTAATTTTTAAATTTAATTATTTTGGGATTTTGTAGAGCTAGTTACAAGCAAATGTAAGACATACCCAACTGGGTTCAGGGAACTGCAACTGTATTTTTTTTTTATTTTTTTTATTTTTTATTTTTTTTGTCATTTTGATATAAGCTAGGGTCATCTGGGTAGAAGTAACTTCCATTAAAAAAATGTCACCATTAGAGACATTTGACCTGTAGGCAAGTCTATGGACATTTTCTTGATTAATGATGAATGTGGAAAGACCTGGTCAGCTGTGGGCAGTGCCACTTCTCTGAGCAGGTGGTCCTGGCTTGTATAAGAACAAGCTGAGCAAGCCAAGGAGAACAAGTCCAGTTAGCAGCATCCACCTATGATCTCTGCCTCGACTTTTGCCTCCAGGTTCCTGTCCTTTCTTTCTCAGTGATGGATTGTGAACTGTGGTTGTAAGATAAATTAAACCCACTTCCCCTCAGGCTGTTTTAGTCAATGAAAAGCAAACTTATGCAAGCTGTATGCAAACTTAACTGCAGAGCCATTTGCCCAGTCCCATGAGACAGTCCCTCTACCTGTCTTTGTCTACTGAGCACTAGGATTGCAGGTGTTTGTAGCACATATAATGAAAACTCAGAGGCAGATATTGGGGTTCAAGCTTATGGGGTTCAAGCAGCTGGCCACTAGCCCTTATCTCTACCTCAGTCTGAAAGTGGCTGTCCTGTCCTCAGCATGGTTAGAGACTAAATCTTTCATGAGAACCCATTGTTTCTTCCTTTTATATCTCCTTAGTGCTGGAATTAAAGGCTTGTGATCCCAAGTGCTGAGATCACTTTTGTGTGAGCCATTTCTCTTTAGGACTGGATCAGTTTTATGTAGCTCATTGTGGCCTTGAACTAACAGAGATCCATCTGCTTGTCTTTTGAGTCCTGCAATTAAAGGTATGTATCACCACTACCTAGCTCTATGGCTTGTGGCTAACTTTGCTTTCTGTACCCTCAGGCAAGCTTTAATAAATCATAAATAATATAGCTTACAGGTGTTTGTTGCTATGCCTGGATTTTTATGTTGGGGTTGGGGATCCAAACTCAGGCCTTCATTCTTGAATGGTGGGCATTTTATTGACTGAGCTATCATCCTAGTCCTAGTACTTGTGTTTTAAACTGAGTAATACCACAAAATATGTTATAACTTACAATGTAGGTTTTTCAAGCATGTGTTTCTAGAGACTGAAGTGTCCTAAGCTATTGCTTCTGTGAAAATTTAGTCTCAAAATGAACTATAAAATTGTTTTTCTAGTGTACTATATATGTTATTATTAAAACATTGTATAGATTAATGGTTTTTACTGGAAGTGTGTGGGGATCAGTGGTCCTGAATACTGAATTTTCTAACATTTCTATTTCCTGCTTTGAAGCCATAATTTCTGACTAATTCTATTACTGACGGTTACATTTTAATAAAAACAAAGATAGTTTATATAGGAAGAAAGATAAATACAGGTAGGTCACTTTCCTTAGAAGTAGTTGGTAAACATGGCATTCTTACACTGAAAATCTGAGGTTAAATCATTTAAGCGTTGGGCACGGACTTTTTGCCAACATCAAATGTATTTGTATACTGAGAAGGTTAAAGACTTCTGTTGTTACTTACAAATGCCATTTGAAATGTAGACTTGAAAATTATTTTAGTATGGGTCAAGGCTTTAGGCATATTTGTTTTCTGTGTCATGTGTGCTCATGAGCATCCTGAATGTTGCCTTGATGTTACAAAATATTTTAGAAAGACATACCATTT
This sequence comes from Cricetiscus sungorus, assembly GCA_030556225.1. NCBI lineage: Eukaryota > Metazoa > Chordata > Mammalia > Rodentia > Cricetidae > Cricetiscus > Cricetiscus sungorus. Next base: position 51,101,620 of record JANBXA010000740.1, read on the forward strand.
TCTGATAGTTTCACAAGTCCTGTTAGGTCTTCATGAAACCACATAATGTAGATACCAGGAATTAGTATATGGGTTTTTGAATGTCATGTTTTGCTTTAAGAGGTTGATGTGCATTCTGTTCTTGGACTCCAGCCTGTGCAGTAGATACTGTTGTTATCTTCCTTTTGTAGATGAGAAATGCAAGGCACATGTTTCCTGACTTTTTATCTATCCATTTGTCTGTCTGTCTACTACCCCTCCCCCCCAAGTCTATGAGTCTGGCTCCTATACACAAGACCCCACTAGTATCAAATCAATGATGTTGCTTTTGATAATCTATAGTTTTCTATCCTGCAATGCCAGTTTTTTTTTTTTTTAATAGATTCTCCCTTTTGGCATTCAGATATTATTTCTTCAAAAACAAATAAAAAACCTCCAAAAAAAAAAAAAAAAAGCAAGAACCAAAGAATACTAGACCTTCTATAGATCTTCATTCTCTTGTCCTTTTTCTCTCCTGTGGGGCAAAATGCCTTGTTAGTTTTATACATTTACTGTTTCTCACTACATTGCTGTCCATTTGTACTTGAGTCTGTTCCAGTTAGGGTTTTGTTTTGTTTTTGTTTTGTTTGTTTTTGGTAGCTGTCCATCTAGCAATATTGTTTTCACCAGCATTATTAGTGATCTTTTTGTAGGGTTGTTTGTGGCGAATATGGAGATAAATAGAGTAATATGAGAGAAGTTCCCTGTATACCAGAAGCCTGGGAACATTTGAAAAAATATAAATAAATGTAGTATTTAAGTACAATAGAATATTATGCATTTGTCAGAAAGAATTTGGAAATTCTTTGTGTCCTCCTAAGGTATTATCTGCAGGATATAATGAGAAAGCATGGCATCAGGAGCAAGTATAGTCTCCTGCCTTTCATGTAAGAAGGAAAAGAGAACTGTGCATTTGCATAATGAGAAGGTAAATAAAATTTTAAGGGGAAGGAAATAGGGGGCTATTTACTTGACAGGGGGCACTTATAAATGCTTATACTGCTGACAAATGTGATTCCTCCCTCCAGCAACCATTAACTGCCCATAGATATTCAGGAAGGAGTGGGGTTATGAGCTTCTCCCCATTCATGATAGAATGTTGATGGACCCAGTCTTGTGCAGGTAACCTTTGTTGCTTTGTGGTTGACTTGCCATATCATGTCCAGTAGATAGCCTTTCACACTTCTTTCCATTCTTTGGCCCTACATTCTTGGTGCCCCTTTTTCCACCATGTGTCCCTGAGCCTTATGGCAGGAGGTGATAGCGATGTTCTGTTTCAGACTGAACTTGAAACATCTCGACAATCTTGTATTCTTAGCCCTTTGACCAGTTATGAGTCTAAGTTCACTGTTTCCCACTGCAGACAGAAGCTTCTCTGACCACAATGAGAACAGCATTATTTTGTGGTTGTAAACATAAATATTTAAAAGGCACCTTAACACTGTATACATTTAGTAAAACAACAGTAGTGCATTCCCTCCCTTGGCCTATGACCTTTTTAGCCAGGAGTCGTTCATCAAGTTTACAGCATCAGTCATGGATTATTGCTGTGGAGGGCCCCACGTCCATCAGAACCTATAGCAGTATGTCACTATCGCACCAGTGGAATATTTTGCCTGTCAGGTTGGTATTGTAACTTCCAGGTGAAGATCAGTATTTTGACTATAGTGGTATGTGTCTTAGGACAGGGAGGAAAAACTATGAGAAATCCTAAGATTTCATTCAAATCATTAGTAACAATCTTGTGATTAATATTTTGAGATTATAAGTAGTATAAAACAATTTTCAGATTGCATATAAATGCCATCAACAAGTATAGTTTTAAAGGTGAGAGAAGATACAAACAACTAAAAACTTGAAATAGAAAATACCAGTCTGAATTCAGGGCTTAAGATGTTTTTTGTTTGTTTTTTTTTGTTTGTTTGTTTTTCTTTTGTTTTTCTAAAAAATAACTTATTTTGTAGTTTTGCTCACTGAACATAAAATTAAGTACTGCGAATTCTCAGATTTTGTTTTTAGGTACCCTTTCAATTAAAAAGCTAGGTAGCTGATCAGTGGCAGTTCTAGGCCTCATTAGAAAATCTAGAAGCTGAACCTGGGGCATTTTGTGTCTGAAAACAAGGAGACTGTTAGAGTAGACACAGATCCTGTCAAATGACACTAGAGAAAACTTTAAGGAATTCCTAATGGTCAAAGATGGCCCAGTCTGAGGATTAAATGGAAAAAGAGTGTTAGCATTCAAAAGCATAAAATTCTGTGAAGTCATAATGACACAAAAGGAAAAAAATATCAACACCTCACTGGTCACTGTGGAGGTTGCTTGGGCAGTCACCCTAAAAACTGATCAAGGGAAGTATTTGTACATTGTGGTTGTTTTCCTTGTATAGACTGAGTAACCAAATAGTTAATGAGATAAAGTTCTAGAATGATCATACTAAAACCAAAAAGAATTACGGAATTAGAAAAACGAGTTTGCTATTTCTAATGAAAGAATGGAGCAACTAGGTATGTAATTAATAAGGTAGATAAGATGTTTACTAGGGACAGATCAGTCTGGCAACATCAGAACCACTGATCAAGTCCATTATCACTAAAAGCCAACAACCTAATCTACATGTGCAGGAAGTACATACCTCTGTTACAAAGTACTTCTGTCACAAACCTCCCTCTGAGTCTAATTAGCCCTCCACTTGTAATTACTACAGTATGGAGTACCAGGAGGGAGGATAAACAGTTGACCCAAACAAGACAGATGAGATGACTTCTTTCAGAAATACACAGGAAAAATGGAAAAAAAAAAAAAAAAAAAAAAGTACAGATGTTTGGGAGTGGGGGGGAGTTGTAGCTCAGGTGATAATTGCCTAGGGTTTGTTTGATCCCTAACATCACATAACAAGACATGGTGTCACATACCTGTAACCCTAAGTGCAGGCAAGGGGACCAGAAGTTCAAGCTCATTTGCAGCTATATAAGGCATAGGAGAATGAGAATACAAGGTCATCTGCAAGTTTGTATAGCAAGCTTGGAACCTACCTAGGCTACGTGGGCACTTGTCTCAGATGATAAATAAAAATAAAAAGATAAGAGACATAATTCAGTCTTGTGTGTGACTCTTGTTTGAATTTTGATTCATACCATCTCCAAGAAATGAAATTTGAATTTCATGATTGAATGTGGCAGTCTTATAGTTATTAAAAAGCAAAAGCAAAAACCCTAGCTGTTGTACCAAATCAAGTGAAAAGAGAGATGCATTTGCTCTAATGTAACATCTAGAGGCGAGGTTTTGGGGCGTAGGGAGGAAAAGATAGATGAAGAGCTGTAGAGTGTCAGTTGTTGAGTACTTGAGAGTTCTGTAACATGGCTGTTGTTCTTCTCATTCTGTCCACTGTTAGAGAATTTTTATATTGAAATAAAGAAAAAAATCATGCAAAAGAGCTGTTTTTAGGCTAAGTTTTGGTACAATGCAATATCTACTAATTAAAAGCTTAGTCTAGTGAAAACAATGATGGTTTATGATGCTATAATACTTACGAACTTTAGGATTTATTTAGTCAGGTATTGACCAAACTTACTTAGCATTAACTTGTGCATATATATATATATATATATATATATATATATATATATTTACCATTCACTGCCTGAAGGTTACAGATTAAGAAACTTGCTTTCTCCTAGTATCACAGTATTCAATACAAAATACTTCTGTGACTTCTACTCACCAAAATGTGTGACGATATCTCTGAAGACACCAGTTGAGTGTCATCTAATTGAGCTTCCTTCTGAAAATGTACTGTCAGACCCCAGACCCCATATCTAATACTGCAGGTCTGCCTTCCTTTTTCCTTCTTCAGATAGCGGTTTGCCAGGTTGTAGTATGTGCTTCTGACCAACTGGCTCTAAATTGGGCTTCTTAAGATCCCCTTCTGGCATTTGATTTATTTTGTAGAGTGGTTCATAGAACTTAGGGAAACACTTTCCTTATACTTACCTACTTTCTATAGAGGATAAAGATTGAGCTGGATAGCCATTACAAAGAGCTGCAGAGGATGAAGTATGGGAGAAGAGGTGGTGGAGAATTTCTATGCACTCTTTATAAAAGATTAATTTTAAATTTTGAGTTTCATATGAGTTTTGATTATATTTAACCCAAATCTCTTTCCTGATCCATTCCCCACTTCGATGTCCACCCAACTTTGTGTCCTTTTATTTTTTTTTTTAAGCCCTTCAAGACCAGATTGTGAGCTTTAAACTCAAATACCTATTTGCCATTCAGAATAAAGGATTGAGCTGGATAGCCAGCTGGGCATGCTGCATAGGGTGAAGTATGGGTTAAGAGTGGTGGAGATTTTTTAGGCCCTCTCCAGCCATTCCAGAACCTCGCTAATTATTTCCCTATTGCTATCCAGAAACTTTTGGGACTCAGTCCTTTTGGATTTGTTTAAAAATAGGTATGGTTGATTAAATCACTGACCATTGGTTAGTTCAAACTGGACCCTTTTTCTGGAGATCAGGATAGGAAGTGACAACTCTAGCAGCAGGGCTGGTTCCCCTGGAAGCCAAGCCCCATCCCAAGACTTTTGCTCTTTAGATACTAGTTATTTCATTAGCAAGCAAAATCTAGAGTTTAAGGATTTTAGGGAGAGAGTTTAAATGGTAGGAAATGAAATGAAGACCAAATGTTTGTAGAGCTCTGTTCAGTTTTATGTGCTGTTAGGGTTTTCAAGACTTGACATAAAAAAACAAAACAAACAAAAACCAAAACTAAACTTATATATATATATATTTTTTAAATATAGGAATTTACATTTTGCATTTTAGAAATGGCACACTAAAATCATGTCTATCAGTTAAGCATCTTGAAAGGATAACTATGTTTCTCTAGTGTCTTTTGGAGTCTAAGAATTCCTGAACTATAGGTCTCACTCAGTATAGCAATTTCTATTATGACTTTCAAATGTATGACTTTTGTCATAGCCATGCTGAAAATACACTTTGTTTGAAATTTATTTATGGCTTGGATTGGATTTTGGATTTAACATTTGGTATAGCTAATAAAATTGTTTTCATGGAATTCAAGGGACATTTGAAAATAGGCCTTATGGGGACTAACAAAGCACACTAATTTTAAATAATGTTAGCAGATTTATCATGAAGTACCAAAATGTAACAGAGCTAACCAGAACATACTTTTTATTACGGGTTACTTATAGAGGTAACAACTGAATCTCTGCGCATTTATGTTGATTTTCCTTTGTTTTGGCTGTTTTGAACATGTGTAGTAGATATTTGTAAGTGGAAGAACCAGTTAAAGCTAGGTTAATTAATTAAACTTGCCATTAAATCTAAAAGACTTTCAAATTAAGACCATTATGTTTACAAGGAAGAAAATAAATCTGAGTTCAAAATAAATAGTTCAAAATAAGTGATCTTGAAAATTTGTCTTCTATTGATTATTGATAGAAGACCCTTTTCCTTTATGAACTTGAAGCTTTTTAATTAAGAGCACTACCTTTCAGTTGATAAAATAAACTTCTAGTTTACCTTTTTGTCATGTTTTTATGGTGATGATCTGCATTTTTTAATATTATAGATATTCTGCCATTTGCTCAGCTCTTAAATGCCTTAAGCAGAACTTGGGACGCCATAGTTCTTAAAATATCAGTTTTCTGCCTATTTGCCATCAAGGAGAGTTTAGTTCTATCCATATTTAGTTTTATCCATATTTAGTCATGGATAAAACTCCAAACTTAAATATGTGTAATTAAAAAGCTTAATTCTTTCTTTTATCTCATTTCTAGCTGACAAAGGACCAGAGATTGGTGTATTCGGGCAGACTGCTTCCTGACCATCTACAGCTGAAAGACATTCTCAGAAAAGTAAGTTCTTCTACCTTGGAAGAGTGGGAGAAACTGTCTTCCAAGTTTTGTCTCTCCAGTTGAGTTCATTAGTCCCTGTGGGTAGCAGAGCAGATACAATAAGTCAGGAGGTAACAACAGGACAGAGCATAGAAGTAGCTTGGCTACCAGTTTTGTGTGCCCAGCTGAGAAAAATCTGAAGTTTTTGTGTTAGGATGTTTTCCATCTTTCAGAAGAAAATACTGACTGACTTGTCAGTACTTTGAGAGTAGTGTTTACAGTGGTGAAAGATTGGTAACAGCTCCTTAAAGCCATTTTTAATGAGGCCGTGTAACATTTTTTAATAAAAATGGTGTAAGTTAGGAGTTTAATTTCAAGAAAGGCAATAGGAGCATCAGAATTTAAGTGCTGATACTCAGACAGTGCTAAATATTTCAAGGTAGCTTTTTTGACAATTAACTTGAGTGATAATTATTTAATGGCACCTTTTACTTCATTGTTCTTTGTGATGATTTTATATTTAGAACTTTTTATACATTTTGTTTGTGAATACAGCAGGACTGGATAGTGTTATACTTTTCAACTTCACTTTTAATGCAAATATTCCTGATCTGCTTTATTCTGTTTATGATCACATTGGGAAACATAAAATGTAATGTCAATCCATTTCTTCTGCTTAAGTGACATTTTAGCTTTGCCAGTTCAGTTGCATGATTTAAAATGGCTGTAGTGTTTTACCATCTGTCCACTTAAAAAATATTGCAGTTTAAACCACGGCGATTTCTCATCCATTTCCCCCTAATATATATATAGCCTATCCCAGCTGTCATAGCTGCTTTAGTGGTACATGTGTTGTGATCTGTGAGCATTATAACTCAAATTTGTACATACTCAAAGTCACCACTCTAGGTGATGCATACTCTGGATTTTGACAAATGTAGAATTACATATTTTCACCTTTATGGTATCGTATAGAATAGTCCTAAAATATGCTTACCTATTCTTTTCTTTTCGCTTTTTTTTGGTGCTGGGACCATGTGCATGCCTAGGCAAGAGCTTTATCAGTAAGCTACCCTGAACGTTGTTTTCTTTTCCTGTTTAAAAACTGTTATGCTATCTGCTCTTTAAGCACAGATGCACTTATTTATTGTTCATTGTTTTCTGAATAACAGCCTGAAACCTGCACATGAGTATTCTTAAAAGACTATTGTAGACCTTATGTCAAGCACTTTGGGCAATGTTACATTTTAAATACTTATTCACATTTTCTCTTAAAGTTGGTTTCTTTTCAGTAAAATGTTGCTATTGGCGCTACAGACTGTTTAGTTATAAAATGTTCTATGGGTATATTCCCTGAAGGTGAATGGATGTTGTGATTAGTATGGCCTTTGACCCTGGTTTTATGGGGAAACATATTGGATTCTTTTTAGTATTACCTGTTCAGAAGCTGAGAGCAACTAGTTTGAGCTTTTCAGTTTTATGCAAATGTTTTCACATATGTCTGTTATTGTACCACTTTGTACTGGCTTGTGTGTTGTTGGGCCCAAATGTACTAGTTTGGTTTGTTAGAAATATCATAAAGTTCCTTTAAGGCTGCCCTTGGCTTTTTTGAAATCACCTCAGAACTGAGCATCAGTCTGGGTTCCTGGTAGTGGATCAAGCCTTCTCTTTCTCACCGCAGGCATTTTTCTTGACTCCTGCCCACCCACCATTTTGCTGTTCATCATAGTTCTTTAAAAATGCTGACTCATCACTCTCCTTCATGTCTGTGTGTGTGTGTGTGTGTGTGTGTGATGTCACTAAAGCATAAAGACCAACCTGGTCATTATTTAAAATGTTTTCTCTCAGCCATAGTTGTAAATTGTGGAAATAATATGGAAATTTTTATAGAATACAAGGCAAATATAGTCTATATCTGTGTATAAATGTTAAAGATTAAAAAATGTAGGCTTAATTTGGAAAGCAATAAAAAAAACTATACTTCACCTTGTTAAAATTAAGGCATATGAGATTGAGCTTCTTTATCATCATTCAAGTAACTGAAGTTATTTCTGCTATTCAAAATTTGTGGGTCTGAAACTTCAAGGTGACTCTTATTAATGCAGTGTATGTTTTTATATTGAAATAATAGTTTGTGTAGATAAAATTTTGTCCTATTTGTTTCTTCAGATCTGTTTTATGTGTGCCAAGTACTCTTAATATAATAATTATTTAGTGTTAAATCATTCTTTAAGCTTGGAGAGAAAATATTGAATTCAGAAGGCTACAAAATATTAAAATGGCAAACTTATCTCTAAATATTGAACAGTTTATTATTAACAAAATGACTAGGCTATGAAGGAAAGGAATTTAAGTCTTGAGTTCAGTATTTCAGTTTAGCTAGTGACTTTTTGAACTGTAAATTTTCCTTTAATATGATCTTCTTTAATTTTAGCAAGATGCGTATCATATGGTTCATCTAGTCTGTACTGCTCGGAGTCCTCCCAGTTCTCCAAAATCCAGCGCCAGTAGAGGAGGTCATGAAGCACTGGCATCCAGCTCCAATTCTGTGAGTTTCTGTGAGAGGATTAAACACTCAACTTCTCTGATTTTCGTTTTCTGCCTCTAAAACCTAAATGGGGGTCTGGGCTATAGTTCCACAGTGCAGCAGTGGTCTATCTATAAGAGGCTATATTTCAGTCCTTATCATAGCAAAGAGCAAACATGCAGACAAAACAAGCTAAACTGAATAGAAAACAAAAACAGAAAACATAACACCCAGAGTTTGTAGCTTTGTTTTGTTTTATTTCTGGTCATTGATATTTTGAGAGAGTCAATTCTTTTATGATTAGATTTTTTTTTATTATTATTTTCAAACTTTGAAATCTTTAAACCATGAAAACTTAGGGGAAATTAAACTTATCTTCCCTCTGATAGTTTTTTATAATTTTATAACACTCTGGAAAATAATATATATCCTAAGTGTGCTACCACCACCTGGCTATGAATACCTTATCTTAATGTATTGAGTTTTTTTAAAAATAGCATTTCTTGGTTATATCCTAAATAGCCAGATTCCTTAATAAAATATTTGGTATCTGTTTTCTTGAAGTAACATCTTAAAGAGATCATTTTTTCAGAGGTCAGTGTGCTTGTGTTTTTTTACTGGACAGAACTCAGGAAGACAGACAGGCTAAAAGACACCCTGTCTCTCAAGAGGCTGTTGCAATTTTAACAAATGAAGAAGGATTTAAAAATAACGGGTCCAACTTTCCAAGATGAGAGTACTATAATCTGTATAAAATGTAATTATGTTTTAAATATGTATAACACTCGAAAAACTGTTAACTGTTACTCACTGAGTAACTATACCAAGCTGTACTTATTGAATCATTTGAGCATGAGCACTAAGATTCTCATTGATATTGTTTTGGTTTGTAAAATCAAAATTGTTTATGACATTTATAAACTGATAAAAGTTTAGAATCAAAAAGTCTAAAAATCTAGGCCAGCTGACTGCAAATAACTCTTTAAGTTATATTCCATGTTAATGCCAGATACAGCAGGGATTTTAGGTCCCTGATTTTCCTCATTCTCTTAGTGTTACCAATATCTGTTTCAAGATATCTGGCATCTGGCATATAGTAACAGTTTAAATGATTTAGAAATTAGTGGCATTATTAGATACTTTCTATGTGCCAGGCATTGTGATTGGAGCTTTGCTGTAGTTTAATCTGTATAGCTTAAGTATGTAACTTTTTGTAGGTTGTTATTCTGTTGTCTAGTTGATATATACAATATTACTTTCACAATCTTGGCTTTTTGACTCTTGGTTTCCTTAAAGTCAAAGTATGTTTTATTGGACATGAATTAAAATCAGTTTTAAAAATGTAGGGTATTTTTTCAGAGGGATTTCATGAATACATGTTTAGGAAGACATACTAACATTTTCTGTTTATTTGTTGTAGAATTCAGATCATTCAGATTCAGCAACTCCGTCCCCCAGTCAAGAGAGTTTGTCATTAGTTGCTGGTTCTTCAGAAGGATTGAGGCAGCGTACCCTTCCACAAGCACAAACTGATCCAGCCCAGAGTCATCAGTTTCCATATGTAATCCAAGGGTGAGTCAAAGTTGGGCCATAATTAGGGCCCTCTAAAAATATACATGCACACACACACACACACACACACACTTAGATTTTTTTCACTGTATCATCCTTCTGATTATTAAAGTACATTTGAAACTTGTTTACTTAACGTTTCAAGTATTTTCATGTGCTTTATTTACAAACAGATGAAACAGGAATAAAATTAGGCAATTCCTGAAAGTGAGAAGCTAAAAGAAATGTAACAATAAATACCTATAGAAAGTAGCAGAATATATTAAATACTAAGTATATTATATAACAATAATATGTAGTAGATTGGCTAAATGAATAGACAAGTTTTAAGTTTTTTGTATTTTTCAAAACTTCATACATGTTCACAATGAAGTATTTGCCACTTATAATTTACCCCCATGCCCTCTTCCCCAACTTCATATATTTATTTGTTTTACTTTTTGAAAAACTCACCTACTACTCTGTGCAGAACTACAGGAACTGATGTATATATAACTTATTAATAGGAGATATGGTCCTCTAATCCTATATTTTCCTGAATTCCTCCTTCCAATGTTCCTTACGTGTAGTTGCAGTATTGAACTGGGCTGAGGTAGGCTTGCTGTCTCTGAAAAGGTTAGTGATTCATCTGTGCTTGTAAATAAATTATGTCATGACTGAAAAAAACAATTCACTAAGTCCAGTTAGTGTTGCCTCTTATATGCATGGGTGTGGAGCTGTACACTGCATCGTGAGAAGCCTAGTAGTAACCATATCCTCAATAAAGTGTGGTTCTCCATACCCTAGCAACTATCCACTGTCAGTAGCTCCTACGGGGCCTAGAGATCTTTTGGTTGGGTGGTCTTGTGTAAGTCTTGTGCAGGTAGCATAACAGCTGTGAGATCATGGTACTATTGCTATGTTATGTCCAGAAGTCTGTTCTGTAGCAGCCCCCAGCTTCTACCCAGCTCTTAACATTCCTCCTACCTCCTCTTTCAGGATTTTGCTTTAGCCTTGCTGTTAATATAGATGTCCCAATTAGAGTGAGCAGTCAGACTTTACTCTCAGTACTCTGACCATGGGTGCATCTCTCTGTTGATAGTTGCTAACTGAGAAGTTTCTTTGACCAAGGTTAAGAACAGCACACGACTTTGGGTACAAAAAAAATAAATATTTAGAAGGCAATTTGACAATGTGATCATTTAGAAAAATAATAGCAAGTTCCATTGTAGAGTCTATGACCTCTGCAGCCATGGGCTTTTGACCAGGCACTTCCCTCATGTGGATCAGGCCTCAGATCCAGTAGGAAAGCAATTAGTTACCCCATAACAGTCCCGCTTTTATTGTGCCTATGTACATAGCTTGTGTGGCAGGTCCATATTATAGCATGCAGGGTCCAGGGTTCAAAAGACCATTGGTGTCTTCTGACTCAGCATCCCCCAGCAGCTTGCATAGTACCTTCTGGCACTGTGAAAGTTAGTTAAGCAAGGAGCAAGTTTCCTGGTTAGTTTGAGACTGATTTCTCTTATGTCCTGCTACCAATTTATGTAGTATCTTCAACAGTAGGGTCTTATCATGTAGTTATGGTGGTAATTAAAAGCAGTCACTTTAATTTGTGTTGTTTGGAACCATTTGGTCTTCCTTGACCAATAGCTTGTAGAAAGGCATCCCATGCTTTGTATTGAAAATTTCATTTAATAACCCGTATCCTGTGGGAATGACATTGTCCATCCATGCTGAGTAGTTCCCATTTGAAGTCTTATTTTTTAAAGTTGTATTTTGAAATTAGCTTACTAACCAGTGGGTTTTCTTAATACTTTTTCAAACATCTTTAGTTCTAGTTAGCCTACCTACTGTCCCTCTTTTTCCATATCTCTCCTCATCCCTGCATAATCTTTTAACTCAGTGTTCCTCATTTCTTTTCACATGTGTCCTGCTATTCCCTCCACTTGTTTTAAAAGTTGGCTTTGTGATAGTAGGCTCCTCTGTGGCTTTTGATACGCCCTTCCTTTGGGTCAGTCTTCTCTTTTACCCCTGATTTTCTTCATACTCCCATACCTCTTTGCTTAAGCCTTCCCACCCCTGGCATTCCCCAACTACTTACTTGTGTTTTACCTATGTTCCATTATCCCTTCTTATTGTTCCTCCACCCTCACCCCACCCCAAGGCTTCTTTCTATTTCCCTGGCACCTACTTGTGTTCTAAACTAAGTATACAAACTGAGAGAGATCACGTGACATCTTTCTGGGCCTGAGTTATACCATTCAGTGTAATTTTTTCTAGTTCCACACATTTACCTACAAAAAAATCATGCTTTAATTTTTCTTTACAGCTGAGTAGTGTCCCATTGTGTGTAAGTACCACATTTTCCTTATTCATTTGTCTGCTGATGGACATTTAGCTTGTTTTCATTTCTTATTTGTTGTGAATAGAGTAGTAGTGTAAGTGTCTTTGTAGTAGGGTATTCAGTTCTTTGAGTATAGGAGTAGTATGGCAGGATCATTGGACAATGTCGTTTCAACCGTTTTGAGGACTTCTAGACTGATTTCCAAAGTGGCTGCACTGGTTTATGTTCCCACCAACTCTTAAGAATCCTTGTTCACCAAATCTATCCCAGCAGTTACTGTCCTACTGTGTCCTTAATGGTGGCCATTCTTGCTGGGGTGAGGTGGGTTCTTAAAGTGGTTTAATCTTCATGATGTCTAAGGAAGTTGAGTACTCTTGTATTTTCTGGACATTTGTATTTCTTTTGAAAATGTTCTGTTTCGTTGTCTAGCTCATTTTTAAAAACTGGATTGTTTATTTCCTTAATGTTTAAAGGCTTTTTGTTTTTGTATTTTCTACACACTAATTCTCTGTTGAACAGCTGGCAAAAATTTTCTCCTATTCTGTGAGCTGCATATTCATTTGCCTTAAGTTTTCTTTGCTGTAATGAAGCTTTTAGTTTCATGTTGTGCCATCTGTTGTTTTTTGGTCTTGTTTCCTGTCATACTGAGGTCTCATTCAGAAAGTGTGTGCCTGTACTTGTGAGTTTAAGTGTGGTCCCTACTTTTCAGCGGTTTCAGGTAGGTGATCTTATATTGAAGTCCTTGATCCATTTGGAGTTGATTTTTGTGAATGGTGAGCAATAAAGATCTAATTTCATTTCTCTGTATGTTGAAATCCAGCCTTCCCAGCACCATGTGTTGAAGATGCTGTCCTATTTTCTATTTTCTAATGTATATTTTTGGCATCTCTTACCAAAAAATCAGATAACTAAGTTTTGTAGACTTTTATCAGGGGATCTCAGTTCTGTTCCTTTGTTTGATCTATGTGTCTTTGTGCCAGCATCATGCCATTTTTGTTACTATAGCTCTGTAGAATGATTTGAAATCAGATATGCTATTTCCTGCATTATTCTTTTTATTCAGGATTGCTTTGGCTGTACTTGGTCTTCTGCAGCTCTTCATAAAATTTTATATTCTTTTTCTGTTTGTGAAGAATGATGATGTTGGAATTTCAATTGGGATCATTAAATCTATACATAAGCTTTGGTAGGATGGTTATTTTTACAATATTAATTTTTTGAATCCATGAGTATGAGATATCTTTCTGTATTGTATTATCTCCTTAGTTTCTTTGTTCAGTGTCTTAATTTTCATTGTAGAGGTCTTTACTTGCCTTTGTTTAGGTTTTTCCTCCTTCCCTTACATGACTAATGTGAATAGAATTAGTTCTCTAATTTCTTTTTCAGTCTATCTGTCATGGGTATATATGGAGGCTACTGATTTTTATGTGTTAATTTTGTTGCTGCCACTTCATTGAATTAGGATTTCTTCTTTTAAGGGTATTATCATGATCATCATACTATCTTCTTATTTTTATCTCTTATTTCTTTCTCTTGTCTTTTTGCTCCAGCTAAAATTTCCAACTACTATATTGAATAGCAATGGGAGAGTGGACATTCCTGCCTTTGTCATGTTCTTAGTTGGATTACTTGAGGTTTTCTCCATTTAGCATGATGTTGACTGTAGGTTTGTTGTATAACTTTTATTATGTTGAACTATGCTTTATCTCTAGATTATCTTTGACAAGTCGTAAAGAGGCATTGGTTAATGGTCTTTTTGTTGTGAGCCCAAGTTTGACCTGCCAGTATTTTAATGAGAAATTCTACATCTGTGTTCATTACAGAGATCTATCTGTAATTTTATTTACTTACTTGTGTGTTTGTTGTGGTGTCTTTATTTGATTTTGGTATTTTGATATCAGGGTAATATTGACTTCACAAAAATATTTTGGGACCTTCCTTTTCTATTTGATGGACTAATTTGAGTAGCATTGGTGTTAATTCTTCTTTGAAGTTCTGCCAGAACTCTACTTCTAGTAGAGTAAATGTACTTATAATAGCCTTTTTTGTTGTTGGTTTATATGTGTGGGGTTGTTATTACCTTTACAATCTCATTGCTGATTATGGATCTTTTAAAATTATTTAATCTTGGCTTAATTTTAATGTATTAATATATTGTATGCATATAGGAATTTGTCCATTTTTTTTTAAGATTTCCCAATTTCATGGAATGTAGTCTTTAAAGTATGTCTTTATAATTTTCTGAATTTCACTGGCTCTTAGTTAGGGATTAAAGCACTGTGCTTTGATAAAACACCATGACTAAAATCAAGTTGGGGAGGAAAGGGTTTATTTGGTTTATATTTCCATATTGCTGTTCATTGCTGAAGGAAGTCAGGACAGGAGGAACTCAAACAGACTGGAACCTGGAGGCTGGAGCTACACAGAGGCCATGGAGGGAAGCTGCTTGTGATTTGCTTCCCCTGGCTTTCTCTTATAGAACCCAGGACCACCAGCCCAGGGATGACACCACCAACCATGGGCTGGGCCCTCCCCCACTGATTACTTACAGCTGGATCTCATGGAGGCATTTCCTCCACTGAGGGTCTTTCCTCTCTGATGACTCCAGCCATGTCAAATTGACACAAAACTAGCCAGTACAATTGATATCTGTTATAACGTCTCCCCTTTTTTCTTCTGGTTAATTTGGCTAAGGGTTTTGTCAAGCTTATCAACCATCCAAATGTCTATTTCATTGATTCTTTGTATTTATTTTTTGTTTCTATTTTCCTGATTTGAGCCATGATTTTGATGATCTCTCTCCATCTAGTCTTTAGGGTATATGATGGGATTTGGGAGGACGAGGGAACTTTGGACTGGACTGAGTACTTCAACCTTGGGGAGTATTTATTTGACCATGCCAGGAGTTGGGCTGGACATTTATTTATGTACCTACTTTTATAGTTATATAGAGAATTATAGGGTTAAAGTGCTTTTTAGGAGGTTTGTCATATATCTGAATCATCAGGGTATCTATTTCAATCTTTAATACTCCTGCTAATCAATCATCTGGAGAATTTGTTAATCTGTGGGTTTTGATTTAGTAGGTCTAATAGAACCCAAGGCTCTGCATATTTATTTATTTATTTATTTATTTATTTATTTATTTATTTATTTATTTATGTGTGTTTTTTTTTTCAGAGACAGGGTCTCTGTAACAGCTGATGATTAGCGTTCCCTTTGCTCTTGGAGAAACATGAGAAAGACACAGAAGAACATGCTCTCACTACAGTGGTTTACAAAGTCCTATTTACAGTAAATTATAGACTGTTTTTAGACTCATCTGTTGTGCTGTTACATTTATTTAACTTAAAAAATTGCTGACTACTTTATTAGACACCCTCTTTCATAGATTCAGTTTCTCTCTCAATTAGTAACAGCTTTGTTTTGTTTTTGAACTGAAAACCCACCTGTGGCCCACCACTCAGAAATAACCCTTTCTGAAAATTTTATGATTATACTTCCATATTTTTCTCTGCATACATTGAAAATTGAAAGGTCATAAATTTTATTCCGTCTTATAACTTTTTAAAAAATGGGTTGGCAATATTTTCAGATCTATATAAAATTACATTTGCTTTGTCTGGTTTTCCATTATTTAGTTATATTTATTTACTCCTCTGTGGAGGCAAATACTATTATTTGTTTTTGTGGCATATTACTTCAAAGTAACAAGACATTTTTTTTCTTCTTCTTGCTCACAGGTCTGTTAGTCACCTAGAACAACTCTGCTGAATTTAGGTTGTAGATTGAGTTTAGGTCTGCTTCATGTTTCTTGTTGGTGGATCAGTAATTTCCTGGGATGTAAGAGGATAGGCTAAGACTTAAACGTGTTTAAAGCCTTGTGCATGTCACATTTATTATTATTTGGATAAATAAATAGTCGTATGACCTCTCAGTAGCAGCAAAGTGGTGAAATATTATAGTTATAACCAGTGCTATGTGGGAAAATGCTTAATAACTGTTCAGTAGAAGAAAAATTAAGGCCCTCAATTTGTTTGTTCCTATTATATAAAAATGCTTAACCTTGGCTAATTTCAAGATATGAGGGGAATGACTCTATTTCAAATGAAGGTATACTCTATTTTTGAAATGAAGGTATGCTCCTTGACAGTGTTCCCCACCCGCAAAAGTTATAGAGATTATGTAACAACAAACCCAGTTCAAGGCACATCCCCCCATTCATTATTGGTCAGAGGAACCCAAGATACTCCCAAAACAATATAAACTATTGCCATTTGCCCTTGTTTGCCTTCTAGAACTGAAGGTAATAGGCTAATGTTGAAGATACCACGCATTTTGGACATAGGACTTGGATAATTGTGCTGGATCTGAACTGCAAGCTTCCCCTTGAGGATGAGCTTTCATAGTATCAGAGGAGATATGCAATATAAACTGCCAAGGAAGAATGGCAATCAATAGTCCTAATCTGCTTTAATACCTCTAAACCATAGCAATGATCAGCATGACAAGCTATCTCTAAAGGTGCAACAATGAATTGCACCGATACCTTGGAGGTAACCATCAACTATCCAATTGAACTTAAGGCCCACTTAATAGGAAGCAATTCATGCCTGGTATTATAAACCTAGCCCATTACCTGTGGCTGGTGAAAACATGGACTCCAAAGGAGACCCCACTATTGTTACTATTTTAAAACAATGTAATTTCTAACTATATTTGAAATACTAACACTTATAAGATTTATACTCACCTCTCCCCAAAGAAGCTGTTTTGTGCATCAGATGGAGACCATTACAGAAATCTACAACTAGTCAGTGTACAGAGAACAACTAACCATAGGTTCTCAGCCCCAATTGATACATCTGTAATGCAACCCCTATGACAGGCTCAGAAAATACTGTGGAAGAGAGCAGAAGGATTGTAAGCCAGAGGCTCAGGGCATCTGCTTTAAGATAGTGTATAACATCTTAAACATCTGTGTATAACAGGGAAGCTGCACCCATGAGTTCTTTATGGAGTGGCTTTTTTTATTTCTTAGTTTTACAAAATATTACAAAATATTCAGCCATATTTTAAGAGATCTACTTCATTCTGCTTCTTCTTGTTCTCTCAAAATATTTAATTTCCTTTTACTGTCTTCATTATTTTTATCTTTCCATTGCTTCTTGGTGGAAAATTAAGAAAACAAACTTATGCATATGTACCTTTACATGTATGTACTCCAGTATATCCTCTTTCTAACACTAACAACAGCATGTTATACATATTTTTCTATATCTTGTTATTTAAGAAAATATTGAAGAGGTCAGTTAAAGACATGTATAGAGATACTGATTTATTTTTATAGCTACATAGTAATTCAGTAAGTACATGATTATAACATTCTTTTATTGACAAATAATTTGAATTGTTTCCAGTTTTGCTATTAAATAGTTGCATAGTGGATAACTTATGCATGCATCCTTTTTTGTTATATTTTGTCTGTCTCATATTTTGGATGGATTCCTAGATGCACAGATGGGTCAAAGTAGATAGGTCAGAGAAAAAACACCCTCACACAGAAATTAGGAACAGTTTCAACATGGAGGTGAGTGCCAAGGTTCTCTTCTGCTTTAAGTCAATGACCTATCATCATAGTGTCCCATGTGTCTTTGTTAGTGGGAAAGGATGCTTCGAGTGTTAGGAGGCTTCATAACACGTGTATGCAATGACTCAAAGGCAAAGATGTGAAGTTTTATTTTCATAACTGTTTCTTTTGTAAGCTAATTTTCAAAAGCAGATTACTTAGACAAAAATGTAAGAACATTTTTAGTTTTTAGAAATTGTTCTGTAAAAGTTTATTTCAGTTCATATTGTCACTAGCAGTGAAAGAGATGGATTTCACATGTGTTTTCTGTCAGTATTAGCTCTTGTGTGTGTGTGTGTGTGTGTGTGTGTGTGTGTGTGTGTGTGTGTGTGTGTTAGACATCATCAGGGTCTGGAATATTACTAGACATTTTTATTTAGTGTTTTCAAACAAAAGCTATCATTGCTTTAATTTGTACTTGGTGTCCTAATGATAATTCTTGTTTCTGGGAATTCTTTGTATGTAAAAGGTGTTAATGACAATGAAAAACTGCTTTTTCTGAGCTGCCAGTTTCTTCTGCATTTTCTGTGACTTAATACTTAGAATTACCAGAGTATATGGAAAAGGTAAAAGCCTTTCCCTCCACCAGCAATTTAATAATCACTTTTCTCAGTGTGGAAAATGTCTTCTACTTGTTACTTAATGGTATATTATCCAAAGTATATTAAATTATTGTCTTAGGGTTTCTGTTGTGAAGAGACATTGTAACCAAGGCAAGTCCTTTTTTTTTTTTTTTTTCTCTTACTTTACATATCTGGAGGACCCAGGTTCAGTTTCCAGCACCCATAAGGCAGCTCACAATTGTCTGTAGTTCTAGTCCCAGGGGATCTGACATACTCACACAGACATGAAGGCAGGCAGAGCATCAACTCATAAAATAGAAATAGATAAATCATTTTTAAAAAGAAAATATTTAATTGGGGGTTGCTTATAGTTTCAGAAGGTTAGTCCATGATCTTTGTTGAGACAGTGGTGGTAGCAGGCATGGTGCCAGTGCAGAACTTTACAGGGAACAGCCAGAGAGCTACTGGACCTGGCATGGGCTTTTAAAACCTCAACATCCATCCTCAATGATACACTTCCTTCAGCAAGGTCACTCCTACTCTAACAAGGCCACACCTTTTAACCCTTCTCGAACAGTTCAGCTGGGGACTAAGCAAGTGTGCAAATATGTGAGCTGATAGGAACACTGTCATTCAAATTACAACAGTTGTATCTTTTATTAGTTTTTCTGTTCATGTAGGTTTCAATAGTAATTTTGTCATTTAGTATCAAAAGATTTGTTGTTGTTGTTGTTTCCTGGAGAGTGTTAAACATTAGCTTCTTATTTAAACATTAGTAAACATACCTGAGAATTACAGTATGCTAGCTTGAGCTCAGAATGTATTTTAATGATTACATAGTTTAGTCATGTTTAATAATGTATTAGGGGAATTTGCGTATTTTGGTAATATATGTTTAATAACTGCCTTCTGTGCTAGACTCTGTGTGTGTGTGTGTGTGTGTGTGTGTGTGTGTGTGTGTGTGTGTATGTCTGTGTGTGTCTGTGTATGTGTGTATGTATGTATACAAATATGTAGGCTAGAGGACCACTTCAGGTGTTGCTCATCAGGAACCATCCACCTTGATTTTCAGACAGAGTCTTCAGTGGGACCCAAGACTTACAAGAGAATGCCAGGGTCTCTGCCTCTCTGACACACATTCACCACCCTTCCCAACTTTTATTTCTCCCTAAGACAGGGTTTCTCTGTGTAGCCCTGGCTGTCTTGGAGCTCACTGTGTAGATGAGACTGACCTTGAACTCTGTGAGTTCAAGGAAACTAGAGCAACTCCACCTGTCTCTGCCTCTGCAAAGGCATGTGCTGCCACCACCCAGCTCATTCCAACTTTTAATGTGGGTGCTGGGGATCAAAACCCTCATACCTGTGTAGCAAACACTTTAACCAATAATCAACCCTCCAGCTCATCACTCTCCTTTTCTATATTAAGTTTTGCTTTGGGCTGGCATTAGTTTGATCTTTCCATGTAAGAACAATTAACACATTATATTGTGAATATAATATTAAATATAACACATCATGACACATTTATATTCTAAGTAAAGACTACACATATATTAGGGATTATTGACTGTCGAGACCTGAGTTAGAAGAGTTTGGAAAGGCTCAACTTTTATGGGCATATTTTAAGTTTTATTAGTATTAGTATTCTAATACTAATCCAGGGCATCCACCTGGAAGTAGAGCTCCATAAATTTCTACCAAAATAAGAAATATAATTTTAAATGTATTATTGTATCAATTTCAGAATGAGAACACTGGATTTTCTCTAAGATCAAGGGAAGAAAAAGTTAAAGAAAGAAAGAAAGAAAGAAAGAAAGAAAGAAAGAAGAAAGGAACAAAGAAAGAGAAAAGAAAAAGTAGCCACTCTTTAAAAGTCTGTCGTTTTCAGACCTGAGGAAATTGGTTTGGGTCCCCTGCACCTACATGAAAGCCAGGCACAGTGCTAATGTCTATGTAGGCCCAGCTCTGGGAGTGTGTCTAGGAAAGGTGATGGTAGAGATAAGCAGATCACTGAAGCTGGCTCCTCAGTCATTCTAGATGAACTGGTAACCTCCAGGCTCAATGAAAGACCCCAAAAAATGAGGTAGAGAGTAATAGAGGAAGGCACCCAACATTGACCTTTGAGCTCTGCATTCAGACACATTCACATGCTTGTGCACCTGCACATATGCACATGCTAAATGAACAAATGTACACACACAGGTACACACATACACAAACAAAAAGATAACATATTTACAAACAGTCAGAGACTCCGTATTTGATACTATCCTGTTGGCCAATTACCATTACTGTTTATGGGCTAGCTCTGCCTTAATTATTAACCCATTTCTACTTATCTAAATATTTCCACGTGGTCGTCTTATCTGGGAGCCGCGGCACGCATCCTGCTTCTTTCCTGGGCTACATCTCGACTCCTCCCTACTACTTTCTCTTTCCTCCTCCTGGTCTCCTAGCCCCGCCTATCTTGTTTCCTATTGGCCACAGAGCTTTATTAACCAGTATGAGAAACATATATACAGAATAATATCTCCCATCATTTTAGTTTATACAAATATCTTTATTTTAAAATTGAAAATATATTTACAATTTTCATACAACATATTCTGATCACAGTTTCTCTTCTTCCAATTCCTCCCTGGTTTTCCTCTACGTCCCACCCACCCAAATCTACATATCTTTCTTGTTCTGTGTCATTAGAATACAAATAGGCATCATCATCATTATCATCATCATTATCATCATCATCATAAAAGATAAAATAAGAATAAACTGGAATAGGATAAAGCAAACAAACTATTAGAAGAAACAAAACCAAAGCATAAGAAACACACAGAGATGCAGAGACTCATACATTCACACAGAAAAATATTTCTATAAAATCATGCTAGAAACTGCACTATATAAGAGGAAAAAAAAGAAAAAATTAAAAATAATGCCCAAGACAAAGCATTATGAAACAAGGAACCTCCAACAATACCATTGGGTTTGTTTTGTGTTGGCACTCTTATTGCTGTGCCTGCGGCCCGGGATTAAGAGTTGTTTGAGTACCCAGTGAGACTCCAGTGGAGAAAACAAGTTTTTCATTGAGTGGTTATCAGTTATAGAAGATAGCTTTTGGGTTAGGAATGGGGGCTTGTGTCTACTTTCCCTCCCAGCGCTGGAACCATATTTGGGTTAGAACCATGTAGGGAACACTATAAGTTTATGTGTGTGTCAGGCCTGGTATGTTTGTAAGGCCTTATTTCCTTGGTATTCTCCATTCCCTCTAGCTGGCACTGTCTTTCTGCCTCCTCTTCTGTACCCCGAAGGGGAAGGTTTTGATGGAGACATCCCATTTAGGACTGAGTGCCATGGTCTCTCACTATAGTTTGTTGTGGGTGTCTGTGTTTGTTCCCATCTACTGCTGGAGGAAGCTTTGCTGAGGATGGTTGAACAAGGCACTGGTCTATGAGTACAGTAGAATGTCATTAGGAGTCATTTTATTGCTAAGTCTTATATTACATGGAGTTGCAGTCTTAATTAAGGGGTGGTTAATAAAAACAAAGCTGGCTCAATGTAACTTACTTCATTGTTATGACCAGGTGTCTGAAAAGCAACTTAGGGAGGAGAGGTTTGGTTTGGCTCTCAGTAGAAGGGATACAGCCCAGCATGGTGGGGAAGGCATGGTTTCATAAGTGTGGGGTAGTTGGTCACAGTGGGTCAGGAAACACAGGAAGTGCAGGAAATGGGCTGGGCTATTAAACCCCCTCCCTGGCTCACTTTCTCCAGCAAGAGTGCATCTTGTAAGGGTTGCATAACCTTCTAAAACAGTGCCACCAGCTGGGGACCAAGTGCTCAAACACATGAGCCTGACTGGGACAGTTTGCATGCTGCAGCTGAATACAGAGTAACAACATTTTGTGGATTCCCTTTCAAAATTAGGGAAACTGAAGCACAAGGAAGTTCATGACAACTTTCCACAATTCTACTGAATTAATAGAATTTTAATTTATTTAAAAAAATCTCAGAAGAAGCCGGATGGTGGTGGCACACGCTTTTAATCCCAGCACTCAGGAGGTGGAGACAGAGGAGCAGAGAGGGGGCAGAGAGGCAGAGGCAGATGGATCTCTGTGAGTTCCAGGACAAGCTCCAAAGCTACAGAGAAACCCTGCATCAAAAAGCAAAAATAAAAATCCAGAAGTGTGTTATTCACTCTTGGCTCTTTAAAGGAAAGTTTACATTTGAAATGTTTGTATTTTAAATTATCTGTCTGTTATATTTTTAATAGAATTTTACTACTTGGCTGTGACTCAAAATAATATGTCATGAGTTTATTTTATAGTTTTGATTCTTAGAGAAAATGTACTTAAAAATCAAAGTATTTTTGGCTTTGTTCATGCTTACTCCATATTTTGTGGATGACTTATTTTGTCTATATATTGGGCCCAGGGCCAACTCAGGTAATATATATTGTGTTATTTGCAGAATGTTGGAAATCACTATCTTTTCAGTAAGATTTAAAGATCCTCTATCAGTGATTGGTTTACAGTTCATAAATAAGTTCAAAGAACTTTTTTTTTTTTTTTAGTTTTTGACACATTAAAAGGCTCCATTTTTTTATTGCAGAAATGTGGACCACCAGCTTCCTGGGCAGGCTGTGCCACCTGGGTTCCCAGTGTACCCTGCTCTCAGCCCACTGCAGATGCTATGGTGGCAGCAGATGTATGCTCATCAGTATTATATGCAATAGTAAGTCTGTCTGAGTTCACTCTTTTAGCTACTCTCTTAATGGCTTACTGTTCTCTTACCTTGACTAAGTTGATTTGGGATTGCATTTTTGTGTCATCACTCAGTTGCTTCAAAATTTCTGAGTATGAATTTATAAACTTCTCAGAAGATATTTATTTCAGATTACTTGGCTAAAATGAAGAGAAAAAGAGTTTCTCTTCATTTTATATCAGCTAGGCCTGCTCTTTGCCCCCTTCTTCATACCCCTGATTTTATTTAGCAATGTTCAGTTTTTAAACATAATGTAGAAGTCCAAGAAGAGAGTTTTCTTGAGAGGCTGCAGATCTACATGGAGGCAAAAAGGTCAAAGGAAAAGGGCCATAGGAAGTGTAGGGCTCAGTGTGGCACATATGGCCACAGCTTTCATTGTTGACTTTGGCCAGAGGAACTAGGCGTCTTCTCATCAGTGAGTCATATCCCTGCTTTGTTCTCTCATTCATCCTCGTCCTATACACTCATCTACAAGGCTGCTGTTTTTTGTCCTCTTCTGGTTTGTATGGTCCTGTTTTTCGCCTCTTTTTTTTTTTTTTATCTTTCTCATATTTTCCTTTCTTTTTAACAGTAGCAATCTTTGCTCAGTTTGATAGATTGAACCGCCTATTTTGTGCCTGCCGACACCCAGGAATTTGTCCTGGCCATTGTCCTTAGATTGCTTTCTTCTGTGGCTGTAGTTGCTAATGCTCTCACTAGTTTTTTATGTTCGGTGCTTTCTGTGTTGCTGCTTGCTTGAGAGGTTTCTAGAATAATTGCTTTTCCTCTCAGTTCAGAACATCTAAATTTTGTCTCCTTCATTCTTTAAATGCCTTTTCCTATGACTTCCCCTATTAGTTGTTAGGAAAGCTCTTGGCCTTAACCATTTAGATTCTAGGTTTTGTTATCCCTGAATCCAGTACCTTACAAAAATAATATAATTGCGTGCCTGCTTTGTCTTTGAATCCTGCTTCCAAAATTTCAGCCAGATCTTTTTTTTATCTTAAAATCTGTTTTACTTCACATTAGTCTACCTTTCTATTTCGTGCTGTAACATTATCCTACTTCAGATAATAGTGTATTAGATCATTCTTCTTTTTTTTCTTTTGCTCTAAATGTCTACTGAGTTTCTTGCCTCCTATGTATCTCCCTGTACAAAGCTTACCTGCTTTATTCACCTCTTATACTAGTGTTTGTTAAAAAATATTGGCTTCAGGGAGACTGCACTTTTTAGTGTCATGGTGACAGCTATCTTTTATTGATGACTTTGTGCTTAGTACCCTGTTTTCCACCTTTTGTTCTGTTTGTGACCTCCATGAGAACCATGTAAAAGGAGTGAGACTTTGCTGTCACTGTTGAATCATACTACTTTATGTGTCATTTAATTTTTGAGTCTCAGGTTCTTAGCTTTAAAATATTTTGCACATGGATCACTACTGTCATGGGATAAGAAATGTTGTAGAAACAAAAGACTTATTTAGAAAGAAGGTATTTGCAAATTGGTTTAAATAGGTGTTTATATCCCAGGGAGCAGTACCTTAATTTTCATTATGTATGTTGACTAACTTTATTAGTAACTTAAGCATTTAAAAAATACTTAATAGTAAAACAAAATACAAAATAGTAAAATGAGTCCTTGTGTACCTATTTTTGAGCTTCAGTATTTACAAAATCATGTCAGTCTTTTTTCTACAACCTTTCCTTTTTCTTATTATAATTTAAAAGCAAATCCCAGCCATGTTTTGTTTTTAGGGAAACCTGTAATGAACAACTTATTCTAACCTTAATTTCCTTTGTGAGATAGGGTCTCATGTAGGCAAGGGATGACCTTGAACTGTTGCTCTTAGACTTTCTACCTCCCTAATCCTGGGACTATAGGCACATGGTTGCTACTGTACAAGTTTTATGTGGTGCTAGGCATGGTGCCCAGGTCTTTCATGTCTGGTAGGTTGACATTATATTAACTGAATTATATCTCTAATCATTTTTCTGACTTAAAGAATGAAATTTACTAAAATTACATATTTTTATTTTGTGTGTGTCTGTGTGTATGCACATGTATGTGTGCACACATGCATGTATACTGTGTCCCATGTAGAAGTAGAGGGAAGCTTATGGTACTTGTTTCTCTCCTTCCACCATGTAAATTCCAAATCTCACACTCTGGAGGTCAGGCTCAATGGCAGGTACCATAACCCACTGAACTATCTTGATAGCCTTGTTCTGACTTACATAGTCATACTATCAGCACTTTAGAGGACACAGTTCTTTCTCAGATGACAAGAACCAGTAATTCTCAAATGGAATTGCTCCAAAACTAGGATTGGGGTTGAGGAGTGGTTACCCAGGATCTGCTTAATATTTAAACCCATATTTAGACAAGTATGTCAAGGTAGCTTTGAGGTGTCCATTCCATGTAGAAAAATAAAAAAAAAGCCATTAATTGAAAGATTTGTAGTTAATCACTATCAGCTTGTAAGCCGATTTACCACAGTATGAATGTGACCATTATTATTTCTTCCTCCTCTCTGTTGTGACCAGGCTAAGAGAAATTCCTTCTCTTAGCCTCATGATTCCACTGGAAATTGCTTCCTAAGAAACATCGAGCAAGAGTTTGATACTGGAGGTTAGGGTTATAAAATTTTAATGATACCTAAGACATTTTAAAAATGCATAGTATGCTATTCTTTGACATACTTACTGCCTTGTGATACCTACTTACAAGGATTATTGACTTTTGGGTTAATCTCTTAGAAAATATCTGTCATATGTCACTCAATAAATATTTGTGGACTGAATGAAGTAATTCCAGTGTGGAACAAATTCTGATATAGATTAGAATTTGGATTTCTAAATTAATTAAAATGGAAAAAATTTTAGAAAATGGATAGTATGGTAAATATGGTAAAGTTGTTTTGTTTTTTTCCTTTTTAATGTTTTGGTGACTATTTCAGTCAAGCTGCAGTTACAGCTCAAGCCACATCAGGTGCCAGTCCAGCCCAGCCTACTGCATCATCACCTTTAAATCTGGCACATGTTCCTGGAGAAGAGCCTCCACCAGCTCCCAACCTAGTGGCCCAAGAAAATGGGCCCATGAATGAGAATGTCCAAATGAATGCACAGGGGGGACCAGTGCTAAATGAAGAGGACTTCAACCGTGACTGGCTAGACTGGGTGTACACATTCTCCAGGGCTGCAGTGCTCCTCAGCATCGTATACTTCTACTCTTCTTTTAGTCGGTTTATCATGGTAATGGGAGCCATGCTGCTGGTTTATTTGTGAGTGACGGATATTAACTGTTTGTGGCTTCTTTTAGTTATTTCTGAAACAGTTTCTCTTTATAATATAACCTTGTTCAGTTAGAATGAAGGATTTTTAATATTGTAGGGTACCTAGCATGTTCATGCTAACTAAAAGCAATGGCAGAGAATATTTATCAAATTTGTTTAAAAGCAGAGTATTTGTTTATTGTATTTTATATAAATTGTTAATTTAATGTTCACAGACTTTATTATTTAGTATGCAAGTATATGATAAATGCATTCATGGGGATGTTCTTTTAAGTTATATTTATCAATAGTAAGCCCTAGAAACATAGGTCACATTCTTTTTCATAAGTAGATTGAATTTTTCTCTGGCCTTGCCTTTTCCCTAAGAGGCAAAGGAATATATCTAGTTATATTTCATTTTGAAAAAGTTCCAAAAGATTTTGTGATTTAATGTGTCACTTTGAGCCAGTTACTTATGTCCGATATAGGGTTTGAATTGGTATTTTTGTTGTTGTTGTTGTTTTTGTTTTGCTGTTAATTACTTTGAGAAATTCACTGGCTTGAAGTGTAAGATACTTGTTTTTAATCATTTATAACAGTACCTCCAGTAGTTTTCCTGAGTGACACTATTTTGTAATATTACAAACACAAGTGATTGTGGCTTATTTTCTCTCTTTATTTTGCTGAACAGACACCAGGCTGGATGGTTTCCTTTCAGGCAAGAAGGTGGTCAGCAACAGGTTCCTAACAATGTTGATGTTAACAATGATGGGCAGAATGCAAACAATCTAGAACTTGAAGAAATGGTAGGTTATTTACGTTTGTGTGAATTTTATAGGTAGAGAGTCCTTAGTCCTGTATGGGGCAGAAATTATGATGGATGCTTGGATGCTCTACAGATACCTGTGGAAGGCACACAAAGAAAAGCTAACATAGAAACTGTTGTGGTTACATCTGGGGAATTTAGCATGTAATACTGAGTGAGTCATATCCTCTGTTAGAATAAGTGGGAAGGATTAGCATTTCTCTAAAAATAATCTTGAAAGAAAAATGTGCCTGGATGAGAATTTCTTATATTGGCAGTTACCACAGAATTTATTAATTTTAGACTTCACAAGGATTTCTAATTGCCCCAGATCTACCATTTTCCCTACACACTTAGATGTCTCCTTGCTATAGAAAATATTTAGCTCTCCCCTATGCTATGATAAGTTGGTGTTTGTGGTACCAGTTACTCAGGAGTGTGCTTATGTTGTTTGAAAGGAGCGTCTTATGGATGATGGACTTGAAGACGAGAGTGGAGAAGATGCAGGTGAAGATGCCAATGCAGTTCAAAGGCCCGGCTTGATGGCTTCAGCTTGGTCTTTTATCACCACCTTTTTTACTTCACTAATACCAGAGGGGCCTCCCCAAGTTGCCAATTAGACCTGAAAACCATGCCAGCTGCAAAGGAGGGTTTGACTTTAGGAAAGTTATTTAAATAACAGTGCAATTTCAAAAAAGAAAAAAAAAAAAAAGAAAAAAGAAATGTTTAACTTTCTTTTGATCATGTACAGAGGTCTTTTCTTTAAGCTTCTCACGCATATGAATATTTTAAGCACAAATGGACTACTAAGTGTGTGATTTTGTTTGTTTAAAGATCCTAACAGAACCTAGCATATACAGTACTGGTCTTCTAGTTTGATTCATTTCAATTATGTGTAGTGCGCCAAGCAGAACCACTGTGTGTTGTTTCTTTAAAGAGCTGCTACACCTTTAAATGTCCACAGCTAGATGGCCAGCCCTTCAGTGTGTACTTTGAATAAATATATCTATTTTCTGTGAATTATCCTGAAAGTTTTAAACAGAAATGACCTCATAGTTTTTAATAAAGTTTATCTACCTAAAATGTGCTAGTAGCATCTTGCCCACCCATAAAGCAATAAACTTCTCAAAAGTCTTAATTTTGACATTTGAATAAATGATGGAAACTTTCTATTTTGAGGACACATGTTGGAATTAGTATCTTAAAAGAAAAAAGGCAGCTCTTCATTGGAATTAAGTGATACAAAATGTTTGATATGGCAGTACTTTTATAAAATATGCTGGAATTGCGCCCTGTAATTTTTTAAATAAAAAGTCAATTATGATAAATAGCCATATGGGATGTATGTTTATTCAAGTTCTTCAATACTAATTGACCTGTAGAAGTATGTTTAAATTTTACAAGTGTTTGGAAGGGTTATTTACAGGTATTTGGAAGGTCAGTTTGGTCTTCTTCCATTCTGAAGGGCACCTCTTAGTTCCAGGCAATCTGACTGACAATCCTTGGGTTTGGCAGAAGAATGCAGCACTATTGAAACTCTTGATAAGTTTATTTCCTTCTGTTGGGAGCTAGAGAGAAGCGCTATGGAATCTGCTGAGGGTGCAGCATTTTGGGGTTACTGTTGTAGTTACAGAGGACCCTACAGGGGGAAATGAGCAGCTGTCCTGTGTCTCAGTGCAGGCAGAACCTCAGGAGGAAGATACTGGTCAGATTTGCCTTGAAAGAGGTACAACTGCATTCCAGGAATGGTAAATGTGTTATTATTTTTAATTATTTTCTCCATGTTGTTAGTTTCCTCATGTCAGCCTTACTTTCCAGTAAGTCTTGGAAAAAAAAATAGTCATGTCAGCTGTGTTTTGGAGGGGCCTATATGGTGCCAATGGCCATGGTGTTTAAAGATGGTTTTCAGATAGCAAAAATGGCTATACAGAGTTCAGACACTGGCTTGAAGCCAAGTGATGACTAGTGATAACCAGGATATGTTTTTGTAGGGTGCTTCCAGGGTCTTTTATATTCTTCACAATTGAAAGGGATTACTTTTTCTCTGTTGAAAGGTTATATGTGTGGGCAAAGGAAGAGTGACTCAAGGACTGGAGAGTTGAAGACATTTGCTCCACAGTTTGATCTACAGCTCAGTATATTAACTAGTTTCTCTAGCTCTGTCACCATTTTACTACTGAAATTAGACATTTACATGTAGTGGGCTATAGACCACTTTTGTGTAGTTCAGTGACAGGTTTTTTGTTTGTTTGTTTGTTTTTTTGGTCTTAGTTAAGCCTCGGTTTCCACCTCACATTTTATTAGACTGTGGTGAGGCAGCATTGTGTTTGTTGAATCTTGAATGGTGGCACTGGAGCTGCAAAACTGGACCAGGCTCTGGGAAGCCAGTGGAGCCAGCTGGCTCATCTCCACAGCTGAAAGGGCCAGCCTTGCATACTCAAAGTGGTGGCAACTTCTGTGTGGTGGGTACAAAGCATATTTGTTGTCTATTCCCCCCCCCTGCATCCGCACTCCCTCTCTCTCTCTCTCTCTGTCTCTCTCTGTCTCTCTCTGTCTCTCTCTCTCTCTCACACACACACATTTAGATATTTAATTTAGACATTTAGAAACATGTATGCAGAACAGGAACCCATGACAATGCTTCCTGAATGCTCTGTTATGGAGCAGTGCAGGCCTTTTAAAGGTCCCTGTGGAGCCTGTGAGAGCTGCCCTCCTTAAGAAAGCAGAGCCATCACTCTGTGCTCTGAGCTCTCAGGCTTATTTCCTAGCCAGGACTCCTGGGAGGGAATCTTTGCCCAGCACAGTGAGGCTTTAGCAGCTGTCTTTGCTCTACATTTTTGGGTACATCCCAGAGGTCCTAGTCTTGGGGACCAGTTTGGAAATCATCTTGTCAAAGCTTATTTCCCAATTCTACTGCTGAGTTCTGACTGTTCCTCTGACCTGCTCTACAAAATGAGTGTGCCTCTCCCTGCACACACTATTGACAGTATGTGCAGCAGCTCACACCTGGGTAAGCCAAGGCTACAGGAGGACAGATGGGAAAACTGAACGTGCATGGTTGTCACCAGGTGCCATTCTCGTGGAGGAAGCACAAAAGGGGCTGTGATTGGGCCATGTTGGCCAGTTACCTAGTGAAAAAGCGAATCAGCTAGAATGCTCTAAAACTACTGTTGATGTTCAAACATGCCATATTCCTGCTGTTCACTTATGTTTTCACTGCTGTGATAACCATCATGACCAAAAGCAACTTGGCGAGAACAGGGTTTATTTTTTATTAAAACTTACAGTTTATCATGGAGGGAAGTCAGGGCAAGAACTCAAGGCTGGAAATTGGAGGCAGGGATTGAAACAGACTATGGAGGATGCCTACTAGGTTGCGCCCATGGCTTGTTCAATTTGCTTATAAGCCACCTGGCCCAGGTGGCACTGCCCAAAGTTGGCTGGGTGCTTCCAAATAAACCACTAATCAAGAGAATACTCTACAGACTTGTCTGCAGGTAGCCCGACTGAGGCATTTTCTCAGTTGAGGTTTCTCTTCCCAGATAACTGACTAGCTTGTGTCGAGTTGACAAAACGCTAGCCAGAACACCTTCTCTATGCTAAGTGTACCTTCATTTTAAAATGGCTCAAGCCAACTTCCAGTGTTACTTCTGTTTTCCAGATGAGAATGTCGTATTTAATTTAAACAACTTGCCCCAATCGTGCAGGCAGTATACCACCATATTCCATTCTGCTTCGTACCTTGCACTCTTTGCAATTAGCCAATTACACAAATAAGGCATGTCAGGATAATTAGCTGTAAGCTTGTCTCACACCAATCCTTTTGAGAAAGCAAGAAAAGTCATAGTATCATCTACCACCATGTTCCCAGGGCTGTCAAGAAAGAAAGGCGAGTGTTCCAAAGTTGGGAACAGTGATTGGCATTTGCTGATGTAAAGGCTGGGAAACTGAGCAGAACTTTTAGACGACTTATTAGGAACAGACATAAGAGTTCAGGAGCCAGTTCTTGAATTGGCTTGAAAACAGTGAAGATGCTAACTTGCTTTAAAAATTAATGATATATGGGTGGGGCTAGGAGAACTGGAGGGAGGAGAAACTGGTTTGGGATGTATTATATGGCAGAAGAATATCTTCATTAAATAATTTTTTAAATGGTATAAAAAAGTTAATGATACATTGAGGATAACTGTCAGTCAGGTACTCACTGTGCAAACAGAGGGACCTGAGGTTGATCCCCAGCACCCATGTAAAAAGCTGGTAGTAGGTTCCTGTGATCCCAGTGCTGTAGAGGTGGAGACAAATGGATTCCTGGGACTCACTTGACAGCTAGACAAGACATTAGTGAAACCAAGGTCCCCAGTGAGAGACTCTGCCTTAAAAATGAGGCAGATGACTGATGCATCCAGCCTCGTGCACATGCGATGTGCCTGTATATATACACGAAAGCACACACAACAGTGGCATGTTTTGCTTTATATAGTGTTTTCTAAAAGAATGCGGGAATAATAGAATATGAGACAAACAATCCAAAAGAACAGCTAGAAGCAAGAAGTAGGAAAACAGAATAGAAGCAAAGAGGAAACAAGTTTGATAGCTTGAAACAGCCATGCCTGCATCCAACACATGTGAACTAAATACTCCAGTTTAAAGACAGTGTCAGTCTGGATAAAGAACTAGAACATAATGATGCTAACAACACCAGTTTAATGCAAAGGTACAGAAAAAAGACGAGGGACGACCTATTAAACAAGGAAGAACCAGACAGAAGCTGGAGTGTTCACTCGAATAGATCCTGGTAAGAAGTACATAAGAACACACAACATGTTAGCCAACTGGGCTGCTTTGCAAGCACAGGGAAATGCTTAGCGTCCTATCTGGCCTAGAGCTGCAGAGGACCTAGACTCTATGTGGGAGAAAAGAGAGGATGAGGGTGAAGGAGCTGGTGTCCAAAGCAAGGCAATTGGTGTCATAGTTCTGCTCCCACTCACAGGGTGGCTCCCAGAAGTCACAGTTTGGCTATTTTTGGAAATCTGATCGTTTCAGACATGGAAGGTTTTAATTTAGAAAAGGATATAGAGCAGTGGTTCTCAACCTTCCCTTTAAACAGTTCCTCATGTGGTGACCCCCAACTGTAAAATTATTTTGTTGCTACTTCATAACTGTAATATTGCTGCTGTTCTGAATTGTAACATAAATATGTGATGTGCGGGATATCTGATATGTGACCCCCACAGGTTGAGAACCACTGGTATATAGGATGAGAAGGAATATATGCTTCTTGGTGCCTACTATGGATTCAGCACTCATGCATTTGTAGGAAAAATATTAGAAATGGCTAGGAACAGAAGAAAAAGCACAGTAAAAGGAGAGGAGGGGTTGTGAGACCCCAGAGCGTTTCCATGGAAAATTAGAGTGTACTTGCCGAGTCTTTGCATTGCTTCTTCAAGATTGTGACCCTGTTTGTAACAGGCTGGCCAGCAGAACAGCGGGGGTAGATGGCTGCACTGTGCTACTCTGAACACTAGGTGGTGATGTAGCACTACATAGCTCTGTGCTAGTGACAGTTTTTTCAGCTCTTGGGGACCCTGATGATACTTTACCTTACAAACGAGGGAACTTTTGACCTTGGTAATGTGATCTTCATGTAAAACTCCAGGAAGGCAGGAGACCATGGTAGCTTGTCATTCCTGTTTCTAAACAGGTCTGATGAGTCAGCTTAGGCATTTATTCCCTCAGAGGGTTTTATGAATGAGGTGGGATATCTAGAAGCTTGGTGCTGTGGAAGGTGTTCAGAGACAAGAGATTTAGAAATTTCATTTATGTATAAGCCTTGTTGGGGCTGGGGGTTGGGGAGGTGCAGGCTTTCTCCTGCCAGCTATGTTCCCACCCTCCCCCATCTGCTCAGAGGGCTTGCTGCTGATTGCTTATTCTTTCTGCAAGAAAGCCTGGTTCAAGTCCTCCCAGACATCTGGGAGCTAACTGCAGAGATACTTTGAAGGGAGCCACTCTGGGGGTTCCTATGGGTTATTACATGTCTTAGAAGGATCCTGTTAGAGACAAAGAGATCTGCCCCGTCTGTGAGGAGCCAGGGCCACTAAGTGCAGCCTGGATGATGGGTGCTTGTGGGACAATTGTTAACAATTGGGTAGAGCCTGCAGCTTAGCTTGCCATAATGCTCCAATGTTTACATCATAGTTTTGACTACTGCACTCTACACCAGTTCTTGGTGGTGGAAATGGACCATTGTTTTCCAGGCAAGAATCATTTAAATATTAGACAACCTCTGCGATAGCACAAATCTAGTCACACACTAAGCATTTACTTCATGAGACTCTAGCCCATGCCTAATGCCCCACTTAGCAATTCTCTAGAGAGATTTTTGGTTTTAGTTTTTCTAATTTCATAATACAGGGATTTAGTCATTATTGTCTAAAATGAAAAGATCTAAATCAAGATGGTCTTAATTGCTAAATGCTGTTTTTTTTTACATCATTCAGTTGCTCTTAAAATCTGAACTTAAATTTTTGGAGGTTTTTAGGTAAGTTACAAAAATAGTGGGATCCTCTCTGACTGCCTATTGTCTTCACATAAGTTACAGTGAAGTTACAAAAATAGTGGAATTCTGTCTGACCTCCTCCTCATATTAGTTTGGGACATTCGTTGCAGCTAAAAAAACCAATTTTGATATATTATTTTAAAACTATAGCTTATACTTTCTCAGGCACCCTTAATTTTGAAAGGATGTCCCATTTTTGTTTCATAATCCTCTCCATATTCTGGTAAATTTCCTTCTCTTGTCTATTTAGTATATTTATAGCTTCAAAACTCTTAGACCATTTTGTTTTTGAAGACCTTGTCCATTTTGAGAGCTACAGGCCAGATATTTTATGAGTTGTCCCTCCATTTTGAATTGTACTAACACCATGAGTAATTGGGGTGATGTGTTTGTAGGGAGACATCAGAAGTAATGTGCCATTTTCATTACGTTTTGAGGCACATGTCATCAGCAAGGCTTAGCACTATTGATACTGATTGGATTACTTTGCTGAAATAGTCAGTTCCCTCCCTGAGAAGCTCTTTTTACCCTGCTTTCACAGGGGCTCTTTGGAAACTGAAGGACTAGGTAAGTTCACTTAACTCTGAGTAGTGTGCCAATTAGAAATTCTCCTTCATGGAGGCTCTTTACCTGTCCATTTATTGGTGTCATCTGGGACTCATTCTACTTATTTGTACTTTGGATTTTAACCCAATTCCTGCTGCGTTTATTAGTAGCTCTTTCTGAGAGGTCTACACTTCCTCCATTTTGCAAGCTGGGTCTAAGTTTCAGTTTTTAAAGCAAAGGACTACTAATCAAAACACCCCTAACAACAGGGACGAGGAAGAGAGCACCAACAAGGCCTGAATCAGTCCCACAATGTCTCAAGGACAGTTCCTGCAGCCTTCTTGAAACTTATCCAAGTATGTCCAAAGATACAACCTCAGCCAATTAAAAGTATACCAGTGTAGCCTGCTTGTTTAACCAATTACGTTTGAGATGACCTAACAGTCCCTAAAATTCCCCCTAGCTGTCCTTAAAAGTAGTCTGCAAGTCCCTCTTGAGGTCATCGCCATTTTGTATAGGTGTTCAGCCCCTTCAGCTGGTATAGGAATAAACACTTTTTGCACTTACATTTGAGTCTGGAATCTTCCTTCAGCAATTTCTTGGACACTTACATTTCAATGGACTGCTGCATCCACTGAGATAACTTACCACTGGGCTTTTTCTTCTGGATACTTTCTCATGTCCTCGTGCTTCAGGCTTCTCCAGTACGAGAATCCACCATTTCCCCCGTGAGCTGGGACCCCCTCTAGTGCTGGGACCCTGTCTAGCTTGGACCTGTCTATGCAGGTATTGTGCATGCTGCCACAGTCTCTGTGAGTTCATGTGTGCATCAGTCCTGTTGTGTCTGGAAAACCATTTCCTTGGAGTCATCCATCATCTGTGGCTCTTAGAATCTTTTCACCTCTTCTCTGACATTGATCCCTGAGCACCGAGGGAAGGGGTTTGGTGAAGACCTCTCATTTAGGACTGAATTCTCCAAAGTCTCACTCTCTGATCATTGTCCTGATGTTGGCCTTTCTGTTAATTCCCATCTACTTACAAGAAGCTTCTCTGATGTGGGTTAAGTGAGGCACTGATCTATACGTATAGGAGTATGTTATTAGGAGTCATTTTTTTTTCTTCTGTGTTCCTTTAGCAGAATAATATTAGGCTTTCTCTAGACCTATCTGTGATCTATCAGTCTCAGATTCTTGACCACTTTAGCAGTATCTAATAAGGGCTTCATCTCATATAGTTGGCCTTAAATCCAATTAAAAAAAAAAGTGTTGGTCCCATAACATTTATGCCGCTAATGCACCAATATATCTTGCAGGCAGGTCATTTGTTGTAGGTGTGTTTATAGTTGAATGATATTGATGATTACTTTTCTTCTCTGATAATGTGCAGAGTACCTTGCAACCTTGTTCAATGATGTAAACAAGTATTGTCTTCAGAAAAAACGCCTTGCTGGGTGTTAGTGGCCCATACCTTTAGTCCCAGCACTCTGGAGGCAGAGGCAGGTGGATCTCTGTGAGTTCAAGACCACCCTGGTCTACAAGAGCTAGTTCCAGGACAGCTTCCAAAACCACAGAGAAACCCTATCTCAAAAAAGAAAAAAAAAAGAGAGAGAGAAAGAAAAGAAAAGAACAGAAAGGAAGAAAGGAAGAAAGAAAGAAAGAAAGAAAGAAAGAAAGAAAGAAAGAAAGAAAGAAAGAAAGAAAGATCGCCTTACCATCAGATTGTGGAAAGCCACCAACAGCCTTGACAATAGTGATGATTGGCAGGGAGATTCCATGAGACACCTTTGGCCAATGCAGGATGTAACCTTTTGGTGGCACTGAAGGCTTTGCATGGTGGCATAGTGTTATCTAATTGGAGCATTGTCTCTCCTATTATTTGGGAGACTTCATTTAGACTTCATTTAGATTTCTTTATTTAGATTTCTTTCATAAATGAATGTATTTTAGGAAGTTTCTATAGAAGTAAGTTTTCATATGTGTAGGGACTGGTGTTGGCTCAGGACCCTGAAGACCAATTTCTCAGAACAAAGGAGATTTATTTGCCTCAGAGGGCCGGGAGCCAGGGAATAAGAGGCAAAGACAAGAGCTAGAGGATGAGGGAGAGGGGAAAGGAACAAGAGAGACGGAAAGGGGTATTTGTCTCAGAGGGGCACAGCAAAGGGTGGTTTCTAGATAAAGAGGAATAGACATGGCCCATAGGCAAATGGTGTTTTATAAAGTTAAAAGAAACTCCGTGTCAAGATGAGGTGTTAAATTTTAATTGGGCATGTTAATGAGGTGAGCCAAAAGAGGCTTTTGATTGCTGGACTTCAATACTTTGATAGCTAGACTTTGATAGTCTGAGGAGGGGGAAGTGGCCAGATAAGGAGGTAACCTTGGCGGCAGCTTTTGAAACATAATCTAACAGTATTTAACAAGGCAGGGGATAGGGAAGAAGGGCAAGGCCTGCCAGGGCCATGTTTGCCATGCTTTGGCAGGCCAGAGTCCCCGCAATATGGGTTTTCAAAAGGCTTTTAGTGTTACCTGTTCCTCTATATCCCCTGCTTTACCCTGCTCCCCAACCCTGTGCTGGCCAGTCTTATGTCAACTTGACACACAAACTAGAATTATCTGAAAGGAATGAAATTTAATTGAGAAAATTATTCCATAAGATCCAACTGTAAGGCATTTTCTTAATTAGTTATTGATTGAAGAGGGCCCAGTCATTATGGTTAAAACCATCCCTGGTTGGTGGTCTTGGGTTCTATCAGAAGCAGGCTGAACAAGCAAGCCAGTAAGCAGCACCCTCCATAGTCTCTGCATCAACTCCTGCCTCCAGGTTCCTGCCCTGTTTGAGTTTCTGTCCTGACTTCCTTCAGTGAAGAACAGCAATGTGGAAATGTAAGCCTAATAAACTATTTCCTCCCCAACTTGTTTTTTGGTTATGGTGTTTTGTCACAGCAATGGAAAGCCTAACTGAGACACACCCTGTCCCCATTTAGTCCTCTTATTCCCTTTTATCTCTTAATAACCCTGTATTCTATTTCCTTCTCCTAGAGACTCCTTACTAGATACCTACCTCTGTGGTTATATAGATTGTACCACACATATCACATATAAAACATGCAATATTTACCTTTTTGTGTCTGGTTTATCTACCTGGGGAAGATTGTTTTTTATTTTTAGCTCATATGTCAATTTCATAATTTCCTTTTTATTAGCAGATGAGTAATAGTCTATTGTGTAAATGCCCTACATTTTCTTTACTCTCTCATCAATCGATGAATATCTAGGCTATTTCCAATTTCTGGTTATTATGAGTAGAGAATCAGTGAACATGGACAAACAAGTTATCTCTGTAATAGGATGTGGAGCCTGTGGGTCTGTGTTCAAGAATGGTATAGCTGGTTCTTGAGGTAGATTGGTTCTCAACTTCCCAAGGAACCATCACACTGATTTCCATAGTGACTGGACCAGGAGATTTATATGAGAGCGAGTTGAAGGGACTGACCATGTTGACGGTGAAGGAAGACTGCAGGATGGCTGCCAGAAGCAGACAAAGAAGGTAGCAACTGCACAGCCACTCTAAGTACCACCCACTCCAAGATGCTGCCTTAGTACCATACTTAAACATGAAGATGGAGTGCTTTGATGAAACTTGTCTGTGTTCTCAGAACTTGACTTGTAAATGATGCATTACTAAAATCCTTACTTTCTTTTTTGGTGGTTGGCTTGAATTAAATTTGAATAGCTTCTGAGGGCCTACAGAGAATCCCTGAGAACTTAAAATACAAAGTATTTTCTTCCCTCTGATAGACATTCAATAGATTGCCCAAATTACCCTTCATTAGGTGCCCCATGTAGATGTCTATTGTTTCCAAGGCTTACTCATTAGGCCTTGCCTAATGAGATCCCTGAAAGGGCTTATGAATCCTCAAGGAAGCTGAAGCCAGGATATCACTCAGACAACTTGTCATCTCATGGTATTTATAAGCTTATGGCACTGTTATAATAGTGCCAATATTTTCTTCCTATATAGACATGTGTGCTTCTTAGCCATATTTTTAAAAACTGTACAGACAAGCTAGTGAGTTCTAACACATGAGTCAGGAATGGGTTATCTCTTAGGGGAACAGGGCACTGTTCCAGTGGTTATGTGTGATGGAAAGCCCTGTGCAAAGATGGGGCCACATTACCAGCCTCTTCAGGATAAAGCTGATGGCCTGTAGCAGTTATTCCCAATAAAGAAGAGATATGTTACCTTTGAAAAGGGCAGTTAGAGGGGTGAAGGTTCTCCCTGCTTTTTCTTACTTGTCCTATTTCAGTAGAATTTAGAAAATCCTCTAAGGTAGTAGAAATATAAAACGATGAACCAGTGTCTTCAGTTACTACCCAGGACTGTGAGGACTGTGTGTTTGTGTATAGTCTGTTCTACCTTCTGTGGTTTCAGTTACTGTACACTGAACAAAGTATAAGTTTTGAGCTGTGCACTGCTCAGTGTTGTTATTGCAGTGCTAGTGTACTGCTTAGTGTGACCTCACAGTGCCTGTTGTCACCCTTCCCACACCATCTCATCATATAGACACTGTCAGCACATAGGTGAGGCTAGTACAATAGGAAATTCTGAGCAAGCGCAGTCACAGAACTTCCACTGTAGCATATATGATAATCACTTTGTTTTATTAGTCATATGGATGCTTCTTGACATGACCACAGCTTCCTTGAGTCATCACTGCCAGGATTGTCCTTGAGTAGTCCTAGCCTGTTTCCCTGCATAGCTGTGCAGCAAAAGATAAAACCTTATGTAGGTTCCTTGGAGTCCTATGTGATCTTTACCATCAGACCCTTTCTCCAGGGATCTATTTCTCCCTTTCATATTATATTAAGATTAAAGCAAGTACATCTCAGAAATGATATAGTTACTTTTGTCTAATCCATGAATACATCTCTCTGATTCACATTATGGGAATTCAACTGGTTTTGTTGCCACCTAGGACCATACTTTGGTCACTCCCCAGGACATTTTTTTATTCTGTATAATTCCAGATTTGTCTGCCTCTCTTTTGTGTTGCTGGAGTTTCTTTCCAGTGAGATTTCTGTCCTGCCTGGTCCCACAGCCGATTAGCCCAAAATAAACACACAAAGACATACTAATTTATAAACTGTTGGCAGATGGCTTAGACTTCTTATTGGCTATCTCTGTATTAATTATTAGTCTACTCCTATTAATCTATATATTGCCAGGAGATTGGGGCTTACTAGTAATCCTGAGTGTTACTCCTTGGGCAGCATGGTGTCTCTTTGTGGCTTCTCTTTCCTTCCTATCCCCAGCTTTCTCTTGGTCTTGTAGCCCTGCCTATGCTTTTTGCCTTGATTATTGACCAAGAAGTGTTTTATTCATCAACCAATAAGAGAAACATACATACAGAAGGACATCCCTCATCACTTCTGCCTTTAATGTGGGATCATCTTTAAGCATTAGGATCCAGATATAAATGACTTTGTGTTAACTGCTGTTTCAGGAATCCATTAGGGTTTGTGGAATGTATCTTACACATAAAAAGAAGACCCTCATAAATGTTTACATGTGCTTTAAATTATTAACATATATAATTTTAACATAGGAATGGGTTTATTATAACATTTTTGTTCTTTGTATGAGTTTTAAGTCAAGGAGATTGTATGACCTGTCTGTGATTGCTATGCATCTTAGGTAGTCACACTCTACCTTTTCTTAAACTGGATAATGTATACATGGGTATTAGTTTTACTATTCTTTTGCTTCCTTACATTTCACATACTTCCATTTGTCTTCTGCATTTCACAATAAACACTTAAATCCACTTTCTTATGTACCTGGAGTTGAGAGTTAGTTGAGCTATTTTATCTTGGTCTATCTGAGAGCTTATGGGAGCACACATTGTAACAGTATTTTGGGAGAAACTATTTCACAATTTACATCAAGGAACATTCTCTTTTTATAGAGTCATTTCATTTCTGGTAGTTGAACCTAGGAAAATAAACTTGGATAAAAGTTTATGCAGAAAGATGTATGTTTGTAACATTAGCAATAGTGGTAAAAGTGTAGAGAGAAAGGTGGTTGCTGGAGTGCATCAACTCAGTGGAATGTCAGGCAGCTTTTCAAATGACAGCTATAGACATTATGGTGTAACCTCCAAGATGGTAGTGAGGTTATATGAGAAAAACAGTATACAAAACTGTGTCTGTAAGAGGATTATAGCTATGTAAAATCAAAATGAAGCAAAAATCTTTGACACTGTCACATCCAGTCCATAATGGCTAGTCTTTAGAGCATTACTTTGAAATAAATAAAAACAATAATGATGTAGTTATATTCCAATGTAGATACTTTATTGTTGTGTAGCTATTTCCTCTGGATTGAATCACTCCCCCACTGGTGCAAGAAAGAGGGCTCATAAGATTTTGGAAGCTAACAAAATGTATGAAACTTAAGAAGTATGAGCAGTTGAAGATTCATAGGTCTCTCCTTAAGGAGAAGTAAGCAGAATACACTGTGTACACGGGACTCCTGAGTAGAGCTGATTGCAACTTGGGTACAGAAGTCCAGAAATGAAACTTTCCTTAGTTGTCACCCATGCTAGAGGGCTTTTCAGTGATGCAGCTGTCCATGGTCCTGTAGGCAACTCTTCACCCATTCTCCTATAAGTAAGCCCAATAAACCCATTAGTTCACCATCATGGACTTGGTGGGATCATTTATTTGTTCAGTTGTTGATGCCTTGTTTGTGGTGACTAGAAGCTCGTTCACATGTCTCTAGGAAAAATAATGCAACACATTTAGAAAGAAAAATGTAGGCATGATTGAAGTTATGTATATGATCCTTTATTTTTATAGATTGACTTTTTAAAAGTTAAAACACAGATTTAATGAGATTCAATTATTCAGTCCATTGAAATACCTGAGTATGCTATGTGTAAGGAATAAGGAGGAATGAGAGGGGGTGGATGCTAAGGGAAAGGGTTGTGCTGGCACCTTCACAGGTGAAGTTCCATGCTCTCTGCCCAGGGGGTGGGAAATGACCTCTAGACCTCCACATGGTGTCTGGGACCTTGCACTACATCATTTTCCTTTTTGTACAAAGATAGTTAGGCATGTCTTGCTGAGACACTCCCTGCTCCCCTCTGAAAGAAGAAAACCACCTTCCCCTACCACAGCAAGTTTAAGCTTTGCTCTGTTGTTTACTCTCTTCCAGTAAGCAGCCATACTTCAGAGCAGGAAGGCATTTTACCACGTCTCCAAGGTCTTTAATTGCCTTATAATTATTTCTCTTTGGAGACTGTCAGGGTGATGGAATCACAGATCACATACACACAGAGACTAGAAATAGAAAGAAGGGAAGACACAACAAAGATGTAAAAAATGCCCATAATGAACTCATGCATCTTGAGGAAACTTCTAATCTAATGAGAATGGATTTTGTTGAGACGATTGTACACCAACAATTAATTATTCATGGCAGAGCCATCATTAAGATTTCATTTT
The DNA here is from genome assembly GCA_030556225.1 of Cricetiscus sungorus. NCBI lineage: Eukaryota > Metazoa > Chordata > Mammalia > Rodentia > Cricetidae > Cricetiscus > Cricetiscus sungorus. The sequence continues at coordinate 51,143,531 of JANBXA010000740.1, forward strand.
GTTTAAAGGCCTCTAAGTGACTTAGAAAATTGGGTTAAGCAGGAGAAGAATTTCAAGAAAGAGACAAGGGAAAGCTTTTCACTATATTGACTTTTTAAATATTTTCAAGATAGATATTATGAGTTGACACATAAATTATACTCTGACTGAAAATCTCCAATGACTAGCCTGAGCAACGGTCCATGCATTGGTAGATGGTGTGCCAGCATGCCAAGTTAAAAGCAGGTTGATTGGCTTGTGGAAGGCTTAGTTATTTATTTTAGAATTCTATAATAATTCAATTGGGTGTGAGTAGACCAAGTCTTTGTGAAATAACAAGATTTTGCAACCTGTGACATAATGTGTCTTGTAGGAAGTGAATGTATACTCTGCCCATTGGCAGTTAAGTGAAGTCAGGTATTACTTAGTTTTATAAAATGTTGGTGTCATAGACCCCATGACTTGCTTTTCTTTAAAGGAAAACATCAGAAATTGGTGTCATGTTGAGTTTTTAATATGAGGTTGATTTACAGCATAGAGTTAGAGATCTAGGGTGGATTCATGGAAAGCGTTTCACACAGGATCAGTCCTTGCAGGCTTAGAGTTGTTTATTGAACAAATTCAAGGCTTTGGTCTAGCCTTGTATCCAGACATGGATACTCCTATGACAGTATGAATTCAGGATGTGTTACAGTTGAACTAGGATGAGAGCCTGTCTGTGAGGAGACCACCATACCAACCAGGAACCATGGTGAGAGAGAAAGTTGTACAAAAGGATGACTTATTCCTGCAATACCTTTAATACAATAAGGGAACTGAGTTGAAAGCTAGGCCGGTATGGGTCAGAAGGTAGAGAACAAAGAAGTCGGGGCAATTAAGGTTGAATTTTCAGTCTGGGGGTGGTATCAGTATCCATCTTAGATAGGGTTCTTTGTCTTGAGACAATATGCCATGGAGGGCAGAAGACAGATAAACAAAATGTACAATGGGAACTATATGATCACCTTAGAAAAGAGCCATTGCCATAATATAGGAATGAGCCCAGTATGGGTTTTTATTCCTAAAACTCTGTAGCATTTTACAAAAAGTTGTCCTGATTAATATCAAGTTGGTTTCTTCATGCTTGTGGCTGCTCTATTCATAATAGTGAGAAATTAGAAGTAATTTAGATGTCCCTCAATAGAAGATTAGATTAAAAAAATGTGGTAATTTACACAATGGAGTATTTACATAGCAGTTAAAAACACATGACATAATGAAATTTGCAGACAAATGGATGGAACTAGAAAGAAAAATCATCCTAAGGTTACACATACACAAAAAGATAAACATATATTCACTTATATGTAGATATTAGCTGCTAAATAAATGATAACAAAGCTACAATATATAGATCCAGAGAGGTTAGGCATAGAGGAAGGGACTAGAGGGGAACACAGGTATCCCTTGGAGGAGAAAGTAGAATAGATTTTATGGGTGACCTTGGGCTGGGGAGGGGTAGGGGGAGCAGAGATGGGAGGATCAGGTAAGAAGGGGGAGGGGAGATGGGATTGAGGGAGGGAATGTGGGGAAGAGACAACTGGGATTGAGGGGCATTTGAGAGGTGGTATGGAGACTTAGTGCTGTGGAAACTTCCTAAACTTTGTGTAGGTGATTTTAATGAGGTCTTCTACTAATGGGGGTGAAAGAGTCCCAAATGGACATCTCTTGTCACCCAACAAAACTTCCAGTTATATCCAACTGAGATGTTGGCCTAAAGGGTATCATGGATATCTCCAAACTATCCAGGCTATTGGCAAGACAATAGGTTGCTCTTTGCAAACTGATAGCAAGACCCACACAACTCATTAAATAGAGGTCAAGTTAGTGCCTATATAAAACTTCCATCCCTTGTTCTAGCATCTTTGGTGTGTGAAAATACTATGCAGGCTTCCAAAAGAGAATTGGAAAAGCACAAATTCAGGCACAAAACCTCAGGTGGCCATAAACCAACCAGAGACCTAGGATAAAACCACTACTATGGGTCTTGAAAAAAAATCTAACAGTAAAATGACTTCTAATGGTATTCTGCTATACTCTTAGACTGGTGCCTTATTCAGCCACCATCAGAGAAGCTTCCTCTTGCAGCAGATGGGAACAAATACAGTGATCCACAGGCAGACAGTATGCAGAGTGAGAGACTTGGGATCACTCAGCTCTAACAGAGATGTCTCCATCAAACCTTCCCCTCAGGGCTCAGGGAACCCAACATAAGAGGAGACAGGAGTGTGGGAACCAGAGGGAATGAAGGATGCCAGGAGAACAAGGCCCTCTAAATCAACTGAACAAGGCTCATATGAACTCAGAGACTGAAGCAGCAAGGACAAGGTCTACAGGGGTTTGCACCAGGTATATATAGCTTTCAGTGTAGTATTTTAATGGAACTCCTGAATATGTGAACAAGTGGGTCTCTGATTCTTGTGCCTTCTCTTGGGATTCTTTTCTTTCTGTTGGCTTGCCTTGCCCAGCTTCCACATCATGGCTTGTTTATCACAAAAAAGAGAGAAAGAAAATAACAACAAAACCAAGGTGGTTTCTTCTCTTAATAAAGTTCCAAGGACATGTTTTGTAGCTACTTTCTTCACTGATGTAGGTATCAAGTCAAAATGCACACAGCTTTCTACACTAGAAGCTTTAATTTGCTATAGCAGAAAGACACTATGGGAAGTCTGCAGCTCCTGTACTCTGCCATCAGCTAACAGCCTGTTAATGTGTCTCGCTTGGCTTCCCTGCTGTGCATAAAATGAGAGATGTGCTGTTTCCTTAGTCTGACAAACACCACAGCCAAATTCCACAACACAGTTTACACATTTCACAGAAGAATGTTTAGGCTTGGAACCTAAGTACCCATCTTCCTCTCTTGAAACTTAATACATGTCTTTCCAAACTGCTTCCTTCACATAGGGTGAAATGGGAAGTTTTTGCCCCTGAGTCAGCTTCATGGCTCTGACCTGGTAGAGCGCAAGCTCCTGGCCAAGGCAAAGGCCAGGCAAGATGCCTCTTTTCTGTGAGAGGCCACCCAGAAAGAATATGTTTTCATGCCAGACAAACAGACACACATATTTCTCCTATGACCTGGTTTCTTTTAGCTGATTAGTAAACTGTGACTTCTTGCCTTTAAGTCCCAAGAATGCTAGGATTCTGGCAGCTACTAATGGCTTACAGTTAAGATTTAGATTCTTGGGGCTGGGAAAGTAGCTCTATTCATACAGTATTTGCAGGAAGCCCTGGATTTAATGCCCAGCACCACATAAAACAGGTAGTGTGATTGCTGTACAGTAGTCCCAACACAAGGGAGGTAGAAGCGGGAGGGTCAAGGTTATTTTTGACCACGCAGTGAATTTGAGTGATACACTGAGACACTGAGACCCTGGTGTGGGGAGGAGGGGAGGAGAGGGAGAGGGGAGGAGAGGACAGACAGAAGAGAGAGAGAGAGAGAGAGAGAGAGAGAGAGAGAGAGAGAGAGAGAGAGAGAGAGATTACAGGGGGAGGGAGAGATCGTAGGGAGTAAAGGAGAGAAATAGGAAGGTGGGAGAGATAGAGAGACTGGAGAAAGTAAGAGAGGGAGGGAGGGAAGAAGGGAAAGAGGGTGAGAAAGAGGGAGGAAGGGAGGGAAAGAATCCCACTGCTTTCTCTGTGAAGCAAAGAATTTTCTGAGATGCCTTCTTCCTTGGCCTTATCGCATCCAGCCCTCCATTCTTTCTCACCTGGAGTCTTGGCTTCTGCTGATTGCACAGCTAGGGCTGTAATTAGTACTAAGGGTGTAGTGAGCCTTAGCATATCCATACAGGGATGTTCTAAATCTAATAGGAAAAGATAACTGAAATATTCAGGACACACGTATTATTCCAGGCGCTTGCTAAAGCGTAGCACACAGGGAATGCTAGCATTAGTTATGATGTTCCTAACAACCTTAAGTCAATCCTGAAGCTTGTGTTTATCTCCTACTCCTTTTAGCACCTATTGCCAGATCATGCTGGCCTTAACCTCAGGCCATACCCAGGGTCTTTCCTAATGTCCATTGTTGACAGCCTCTGTTCTCCCTTCTCTGGCTACTTTAGGAGCTTCCTACATGAGTGCCCTAGCTTTTCTTCTCATGAAATCAACTGGAGGGCCATTTCAAATGTAATTTATTCATATACCTCCTCTGCTCAACAGCCTGGAATTTCCTCTCTACTACTTCTGTATTGGGATCAGGTAACCCCAAGGAGCCCTTACCTACCAAGCCATCTCATCAACCCTGTGTTTACTTCTTTTTTTATTTAAAAAACGTATTTTTCATTTTACATACCAACCCCACCTCTCTCTCTTTCTCACACCTGACCAGCTCCCCCCTTCAACTTCCTATCTACTCCTCATAGGGGGTAAGGCCTTCCTTGGAGAGTCAGCAAAGTCTGACATATCAAGTTGAGGCAGGACCTTGTTCCTCCCCCTGTATTAAGGCTGAGCTAAGTATCTCAAATAGGGATTAGGCTTCAAAAAGCCAGTTCATGCACCTTGGATAGGTCCTGGTGCCACTACCAGGGACTCCCCTCCAAACAGATCAAGCCATATAACTGTCACACACATTCAGATGTTTTAGTTACCATGAAGGTTCCCCAGATGTCAGTCCATAGTCTGTGGGCTCCCACTAGCTCAGGACAATGTCTCTGTGGTTTTCCCCATCATGTTCCTGACCCCCCTTGCTCAGATGATCCCTCCTCCCTCTCTTCAACTGACCTCCAGCTCAGCCCAGTTCTTGGCTGTGGGTCACTGAATTTGCTTTTGTAAGTTACTGGATATAAGTTCAATGATGACAGTTAGGGTTGTCACTAATCTGATTAAAGATGAAGGGCCATTCAGACACCCTTTCCATTATTGCTAGGAGTTTTAACTGGGGTCATCCTGTAGATTCCTGAGAATTTCTCTATCACCAGGTTTCTTCCTAATCCCATAATGGCTCCCTCTATCAAGACATCTCTTTCATTGCTCTTCCCCTCTGTCCTTTCCCCAAGTTGGTCTTCTTGATCTCTCATGTTTCCATCCCCCATCCCCTGCCTTCTACCTCACTCCCAGTTTACCTAGGAGGTCTTAACTATTTTCCCTTCCTGGGGGCTTCCATGAATGTCCCTCTTAGGGTCCTCCTTTTTACCCAGTGTCTCTTGGGTTGTTGATTGTAGTCTGGTTATCCTTTGCTTTACATCTAATATCCACTTATGAATGAATACATACTGTGTTTGTCTTTCTAGGTCTGGGTTACCTCACTCAGGATTTTTTTTTCTAATTACATCCATTTACCTGCAAATTTCAAGATGTCATTTCTTTTCCTGATGAGTAAAACTTCATTGTGTAAATGTATTACATTTTCTTTATCCATTATTTAGTTGATGGACATCTAGGTTGTTTCCAGGTTATGGCTACAAATAATGCTGCTATGAACATAGTTGAGCAAATACCCTTGTGGTATGATTGTGCATCCTTTGGGTATATGACCAAGAGTGGTATGCTGGTCTTGAGGTAGATCAATTTCCAATTTTCTGATACCCTGCCATATTGATTTCCAAAGTGGTTGCATGAGTTTGCATTTCCAGCAGCAGTTGATATTTCTGAACCGTTAACTTTCTTTTTATATTCCAATTAACCAAAACAATGTTCATCATGAAAAAATAGAATAATCAATGAACTATGTAACATGCTAATACTGAATGCACATGTTTATATCTGGTTTTAAAACTTTCTAATAGCCATGTATGAAGTTCTTTTTCTTTTTGAAACAATCTTATTTTATATACCATACAGATAGATCCATATCTATCCCCACGCCAAAACTTAGTCCAAAGGGATCAAAAATCTCAATATAAATCCAACCACACTGAAACTCTTTAAAAGAGAAAGTGGGAGGTACCCTTGAATACATTGGTACAGGAGACCGCTTCCTGAACACAACAGCAACAGCATAGACACTTAGATTAACAATTAATAATGGGACCTCCTGAAACTGAGAAGCTTCTGTAAGGCAAAGGACACAGTCAACAAGACAAAAGGGGCCCACAGGATGGGGCTTCTCAATCTATGCTTCTTCCTGCTAGTACATTGAGACTCTTGTCTTTTTATCCACGTATGTTTATGGCAATGCCAGGTACATAGAAGGCACCCAGTGTGTGCTTCCTGGGGCTGTGAATGAGATTTTGTGTCTCTATCAACCATCTTTGGATTAGTTTAAGACTTTGGATCTCAAGGGCCTAGGAAAATGGCAGGGAAGAAGTTTGTGGCCATTAGGTTTTTCTGGACACCATCCTCATAACTACTCCTTAGAGTGGAGCCAGGTACCAGGTCTATTTCTAGGCATTGGGGTCCCAGCAGGCCTTCAAAAGCCTAAGTACAGACATTCCCTATCTACTGCTGACCTATTTGCCATGGCCAGAGACTCAGGTTGCAGCCTTCTCAGGCTCCTGTGTGTCTCTGGTCATCTGGGATCTGGCTCTGTCTGAACTGATCTTGATAGAAAAGTGAAATGTGGAGAAGGCATTTCATTCTGGGGAAATGGAGTCTTGTCTCTATCTCAGCCAGGCTGGGCACTTAGAGCACATGTAGTCTGAAGTCAGCTGTGTCTTTTCCTTTTTTTATTCCCTGAAATCTATAAATTATGTCTGTCAGGAAGCTGAACATGACTCTCTCTTCTCTGAGCCACAGTGGAATAAACTTGAGGTATCCATGCATCACTTTGCTAAAATTCTACTTCCATCACCAATGCAATTTTATGATTGCCAGTAAAAACAGAAAACACGGTGATACCTGGATGGAAGGAAAATAGGGGCAGTGGGAAGTGGTTTGCAAATGTTTTAGTGGTATGTGTTGAGATGTCCAGTATCTTTTGTGTTCATTTTTCCAACCATCCTAGCATTGCATGATGTGTCTGTCCTTCCCTTCTCGCATTTTCCCCCTCTTCAGACACATTGTCTCCTTTTCACGTTCTCAGAAGCAGATCTTTATGGTATAGATGTCTACCATGAAATGGGCATCTTTCCCACAACAAAACAAGAGGTAGGTTGCAATCCTAGTCATTTCCTCAAGATACTTTCTATATGGCTAAGTGCAGGTTGGAAAGATGGCTCAGTGATTAGGAATGTTTACTGTTTTTCCAGAGCATGCAAGTTCAGGTGCTAGCATCCATATCAGGCAGCTCTGGCCTGCAACTCCAGCATTTCCAATGCCCTTTTCTGAGCAAATGCCACATGTGGCAGATGTGACAAGTTTTCTCTCTCTGTCTCTCTTCATGTTTTAAAAATGGATAAGTGGTTTTCCCTTGTGATAAACATAATGACTGTCTAAGTATTAATTGACACTTAAATATATAAAATTGTGCCTGACCCTTGAATTTACTATGTTGTGGTTAAAACAAGATTGTACTAGTTTAAAAATATTCAATAAGATTTTAGGGGAAAATGTCTAGAAATGCCACTGAAGATAATAAAAATAACCAATTAGAAAGCTACTGTTTTCTCAGAGTTGAAGCCAATTTTCAAGGTACCACTAAGAGAATCCAATCTCTCCCCAAATATTGCACCCAAGGGCCCCAAGTAGGCTCGATGACTGAGTAATAAAGACAACACATAAAAGTTGATGTAGATATCTCACCTGAGGGGCAGCTCTACAGGACCCCTAGGATACATAATCTTTGTAACAGCAAACAAAAGCAGCGTGGGTCTTGTATGGAAAGAGAATTGTTAGCTAGCTCTAACTTAGCATTGTTAACCACTTCAGAATACCCAGGTAGGGGAGAGGGAAGACAGGGCCAGTGAGAAACTCCTATGTCAGGCTTTAGTATAAAACATTTCAAGCATCACCAAGAGTAGAGAATACAGTGAATGCTTGGGTACCCATTGCTTATATGCAATAATCATTAAGGTTGTGCACTTTGGCAAGGCTCTCTCTTTCTCTTTGGAGAAATGATACATATACATTTACAAGACTCTGTCCTAAGTCTTTCCAGACTTGTAAATAAAACTGCTACTTCAGTTCACCTGAAAGCACTTCAAGCCAGAATTACAATACACTGTTCCCTAAGACTCCTTCCTCTCCTTGGGAAATGGTAACACCATCCACCTGCAGATCAGCATGAAAAATAAACAAAAACCCTGGGTCAGCAGTGACTCCCATGTATTTTTGCAAGCATTCTATAATATGATTTGGACAAAAACCTGAGAGCAGTAGATCACAAGATAGCAAAGTTGTGTGTGGAGTCCAGGGTCAGACCTCCAAAACTGGTTATGGCTTGCTCACTGTCAACTTTCAGAATCTATATGAAGTCAGAACTGCTCTCACTTTTTGGTTTCTATGAATGAAGGGGGACCAACAGTTTCTAGAGTAAAGGGTGCTGTGGGAACTTAATGATCTGGATGTGGAATGTTGGAGGCAGATGTCAATCAAGACATCCTACAGCCTTACATCCAGCTATTCAATATCATCAGCCCACCCAGGAAGAAGCTAAAGAGTCAGAGTTTTCTCTGGTTACAGAATCCATCCAGTATTCCAATTTGTCACTGGTACATCAATCATCATTGATTCTCAAGGGTTCTGTGTCCTCAGTGAGAAGCTTGTATGCCAGCATGGACCTATTGTAGGCCTGGGCCTATTATTCTGTATCCTACTCAAAGCCAGACAAGTGGAGTAACATACTAAAATAAAGTGTATTTGTCTTATAACCCAAAGAGGTCCTTCATTTTCTTTCTTTTCATGTCCCCCAAGTAGAGATGAATATATCATTGTGTCCTTGACCACTAGGCCCCTAAAGCTTTTAGTGAATTACAAAAGCCCCTGAGTTTTGTTGTTGTTTAGAATAGGCTGCTTACCAGATACAGGTGATGTGATAGCAAGGAAGATATAATCAAACTCTGTGTATACCAGAGCTGGGGAATTGGTACTTCCCTGCAATACAACACTGTAGGGAAACTGCTGGCCCTATTAAAACAAAGGAATTCATATTTTGTGGTCTTTATTAATGCCTACAGAGAAAGTAATGTTTTCCATACCAATAGCAGTGGGTTGGGGGTCAAGAGAAGTGTTGATTTGCTCCAACAATGAAATGACCTGGTTATGTTTGTGGACACTGTACATGCCAGTGTGTTGAATAGGGTTGTGGTAGGATTAGGTTCTCTACATCTTCCTTGGTCACTTTTCTATGCATTCCCTCTAAGGGCATGAGAGCATGACATTGCTTTGGAGTTATTATTTTCAGGGGTAGAACTTCTTCTAGGGTCTTTTACTGTGACTTTCCTATAACAACAGCCTAACTGTGAAGATCAAACGTCTGTTGCATGTTCCCATCTCTCACACATAAATCACCTCTTGGGGCACCCTGAGTCAGAAGGGTACTGGAAGTCATGTTTAGCTTAGCCAAGTTGACATATAAAACAGCTTAAAAACATTTCAAAATAGGTTATCAACATCTTCACAGTTTACCAAGCTTTAGAAAACTCTTAACATTGTATTATTACCATTGCAGCACTTGGGGACTTTATAGTTGAAGAGAAGAAAGCACAAAGAGATACCAGAAGTTGTAAGTGGGAGCCATGCAGTTTATACCTGGCTCCTTCTAACTCTAAAATTATTGTCCCTTTCTATATATTCATTCTTGCTAAGCTGTAGGGAGTTGGGAAATTATATTCTATTGTACTTAAAGGGACTTTATTTGGTACATAGACACAAGAAAAATTGTTTTTATTTTAGTTATCACTATTAACAACAAAAGTCTCATATTATAACTAATAATTTTCAAATACTTTATACCTTTTAATGGCTTTGCTTTTGATTTTGTTTTAGTTATGTGATTGTTGCATCCAGGGGATCATGTAAGCTAGGTATATGGTTTATGATTAAGCTATACTCTCACCCTCTAGTTTTTTTTTAAAAAAACTCTCAGTTCTTAAAAAAAATCAAGGTTGAACCTTGGGTTTAGAGCTTTGTAGGATGTTTACACACACACACACACACACACACACACACACACACACACACACACACACACTTTTTCTTTTTTTAATGGCAGGGAGCCTTCAGTTCTCTTTAAAGGAAATTTAAATGAGTATTAAAAGAAAAGGGAGACTGAAGTTCCAAGAGGAAGACAACAAGTTCACATTTGGGGTGTGGGGAAAATTCTGAATTTTTTAGGTAGCTCTTTCAGACACGGTTGCATCCACACTTTCTGTCTCAAGGTAGGACCATTGTCCTCGAGAAAGCAAACTTACCCATAGCATCAGGGAGGGTCACTAACTGGGGACAGCCTGAACATTCTTAAACATTAAGTGAATCAGCTTCAATTTGCCAGATAGATGGGCCGTTTAGTGGTTCATAGCAAAATGTAATAAACTAAATAATTGTGGCCTTTAATGTAATCTCATACAATCCTATTACATCTCAATTGCTTTTTTGACCCTTTCAGGATAGCTCTTGCCTTAAAAAAACACACACACAATCTGCAGCTCTGAATGTCTTCTTCCAGTGTTATGCTGAGGAAATCAATTGATCAGGACTTATTAATATCCTACTCTGTCTTCCACTTGTGGTGCATGCTGTCTCAGGGGAGACAGGACTGCATGCCTCCTGGGAGTAATAAATGTTTGTTAAGTGTTGTTTGTGAAAAGCTCCCCATTTCCTTGTTCCCACGACTTTTAGTATCTTAACACCTCTTATTTCTCTTAAATTAACAAACAAATCCAACATCAAATCTATTGCTATTTCATACAACCTTAAAGGTGTGAGGAAAGCTGATTTCCACAAAGGTTTTTATGCTAGAAAGAAGCAGCTTGAAGAATTAAGTTTATAAAGTGTGCGAGGGTGATGGTGGTAATTATGCATGACAGTCAGTGGACAGGACAGTCGGCAGGGGCTTGGATCTACAGTCACTTTTGTATAAGTTTGCCAGTTGGCCAAGATAATAATAAATTGTTGTGTTTATCCAAAAGTAATTGAACTACCATGTACTGAGTGTATTTACCAGGCTCAAAGACACATTTGAAGTAAACAAAGTGGGGGAGATACCATGGCTGTCCTCTGGAAGCTTGATAAGGATGGATGCAAACCTGAGTAATTTGGAGCCAGAAATAAGCAGTACCTGGGTAGAGGTGTTGTGGGCTTTGCTAGAGAAAGCCAGGAGGAGGGGGAGGTAATCAAGGTCCTCAGGGTAGAGTGGGGATTCCAGGCCTGTAAACAAGGGGAGAATTGCTCACAGTGAGTCCTAGGAAGGAGATTCATTCTCACATGCAGGCATGTTTAACCTTTTGACTTTGTTGAGTTCGTCAATAGCAAAATTTACCCTTGAGATCTGCACAATAGTTACCTCCTCCCCCAAATCTCCTAATGTTTTAAATAGGTTTAGAATTTTGTGTTAAGCTGTGTTCCTAATCATCTTGGGCTGCACATGCTGACGAAGGGAATAAAACCTATTTGAAAACTGTTATTGTCCCTGAAGAATCTTTTTGTTTGAGGTTTATCAGGGCTACATTCATTTGCAGCTCCTATAAGCCTGCAATAGTGCTCCTGACAGGCAATGCTTCATTTGTTTAAGCACAGGAGTGTGGTTTTTGCCCTCTAGATCTGGGAGGATGACCCAATGAGGTATTTGCAAGTCTGGCCTTTTTCATTTCTTCCATCCCTTCATAGAGGATTATGTAAAGCCTTAGTCCTCAGATGTGTCCTTCGCAGTTAAAGACTGAGGCTGTGGCTTCAGACTCAAGGCCATGTCACAATCAGGAAGAAGAAGAGGAAGGAAAGAGTAAAGGGATATATCATAGTGGAGACTGCATTTTATTTATTTCATTTTTATTTTTTATTTATTACTTTTTCTTATTTTACATATAGATCCCAGTTCCCTCTCCCTCCCATGCCTCCCGACTCCTGGATCCTGCGTTTTAAAAACTCTTCTGGAAGTTTCTCCTTGAGACATCATATTTCTGGCTAGCCCTTGGTTACACAGCCGGCCATCACATGTCAGTGCTAAAGAGTCTGAAAAACAGCCTTACCTCTCCAGCCAGATCCATGATGGGTCTCTGGGCCATCTGTGTGTAGTGAGCAAACAAAGTGTAGCACACAGGTCTCATGTGTAATACAGAGCTAAGCCAAAATCATATAACCATAGGCCTAATGGAGGGCTGTACCTTGAAGAGGCAAATGCATCTCTTGTAAACCCTTCATTCTATAGATGAGCCAACTCCACCGGAGAGACTGAAAGACTTGCTGGGCCACACAGAGGGAGCTTGTGAGAGCTGAAACTTGAACTTAGAACATCTTGTTGCAGTCTTAGGTCTTCTCAGTTATGTACAATGATCTGTTAGCCTCTGGTTATAATTTATAGTTTGTGTTGATTCCAAGTTACAGTATACTTATAAAGTATACTTATAAAATTACCGAAAGTTTCTATGGTTATATGACAAGAATAGAAATTAGTAAGAAACACAAACTGAGGAAATAACACATCATAAGTAAATTATTATCCTTCAGTATGAGAAAATTGGTTTCAGAGTGCCACTCCCAAGACACCAACATCCTCGAATGCTAGTCAAATATATAAAACTTGCATTATTTGCTTGTACCTCAAACATCATCTCATATGCTTAAAATTAATTGTAAATTATTTACAATACCCAACATGCCTACATGTTCAGTTATATTATGCCGTTTAGGGAAAATGACAAGAAACATAGGTCCATGTTCAGTTAAAATATAATTTAAAAAATTTTTTCTAACTGAAGTTGAGTTGAACCATAGATGTAAAACTCTCACATACAGAAAGCCAACTGCATGGATAAGCTATCTAATTGCAGTGTAGGTATTTTGGTATCTTTTTTATCCCTAGATTTTGTCTTTTCTAAAGAGAATTCAGCTGTTTAGACAGTGATTTCCTAATCATTCCCCATGTCTTTAGAAGCATGGATGGGGAAAAGTCCACAAATTTTTCTCTCTTTTGTAGTGACAAAGCCTGTTGTCGAAATATGTGTTCTGTAGTAAGAGAAGCCCATTGGGCATTTATTGTATGACTTAGTTCATGGAAAATTTATCAAAAGTACTAATTTGAAGAAATTTTATATGACATTTACAGTGCCTGCCTCAGGAAGTGTGTGTGAAACCTTGCCTTCCACTTCTCAACATGAATGTCACACAAATATATGTTTCTGTGAGCATATGTTCATACACATGACTCCAGGTAACCTTGTGCTTATAACATACCTAACATGACATCTGCAACATGTAAACATATGAACAGAAATTTTGTTTCTTACTTTTTTCTTTCATTTTTCCATTTTTTTGTGACTTTCTAAAAGCACCAGTGTGTGTACAGCACTGGTTGGAATGAGAACTGCATTCCAGATAATGTAAGTGGAGGGACAGACTAGTGCCTACTATATGGTAAGTACCCAGTGATGTGACATCTGTCCATCCATCTATCTATCCATCTACCTATTTATATCACACAGCCTTTGAACTTTCTTTTTAATTAATTAATTTTTATTGAGCTATACATTTTGTCCCCTTCTCTCCTCCCATTTCCCCTCTCCCATTCCACCCTCTCCTCTGCCCTCCACACTCCCAATTTACTCAGGAGATCTTGTCTTTTTCCCTTTCCTAGGCAGATACAGGTATGTATCTCTTAGGTTCCTCTTTGTTACTTAGGTTCTCTGGGGTTGCGGCCTGTTGGCTGATTGTCCTTTGCTGTATGTCTAATAGCTACTTATGAGTGAGGGCATATTATATTTGTCTTTCTGGGTCTGCGTTACTTCACTCAAGATGGCCTTTTTTCTAGTTCTGTTCATTTGCCTGCAAATTTCAAGATGTCATTTTTTTTTTACTACTCCATTGTGTAATGTAAATGTAGTACATTTTTCTTATTCATTCTCAGCTGAGGGGAATCTAGGTTGTTTCCAAGTTCTGGCTATTGCAAATAATGCTGCTATGAACATAATTGAACAGATATCCTTGTGGTATGAGTGTGCATTTTTGGGTATATTCCCAAAAGTGATATTGCTGGGTCTTGAGGTATATTGATTCCAAATTTTCTGAGAAATTGTAATACTGATTTCCCAGAAGCAATACAGAAGTGTTCCCCTTACTCCACATCCTCTCCAGCATAGGCTGTCATTGCTGTTTTTTATCTTACCCATTCTGATAGGTATAAGATGATATCTCAGAATTAATGAGCATTTCCTTAAGTGTCTTCAGGCCATTTGAGATTCCACTGTTGAGAGTTCTCTTTTTAGATCTGTACCCCATTTTAAAACTGGATTATTTGCTCTTTTGATGTCTAATTTCTTGAGTTCTTTGTATATTTTGGAGATCAGTCCTCTTTCAAAAGTGGGGTTGGTAAAGATCTTTTCCCATTCTATGGGCTGCCATTTTATCTTGTTGATCATATCCTTTGCCTTACAGAAGCTTCTCAGTTTCAGGAGGTCCCATTTATTCATTGTTGATCTTAGTGCCTGTGCTGCTGGTGTTATATTTAGGAATCTTTGGATTTTCTACAACAAAATCATTACCTGCAAAAAGAAGGAGTTGACTGTCACATGTGTCTCCATTCTTCCTGCAAAGATGATTCACTCTCTTCTTTCTCTGCCTTTCTCATTCTTCCATCTAATAACATTGAACTTTTCTCTGGCAAGAAAAATTGTGTTGGGGTATTTGTTGGAGGTTGCAGGGACAGGACCACTGAATCTGTGGCCACTATTTTAAGGCTTCACCTTTTTACAGGAAGGCATTGGTCTAATACCAAGGCTGGACACTGGCTCAGGTTCATGCCCCCTAGTAAATGGCTGACTTGCCTTGAAATGTCAGTCTTCCATATTTCAGCATCATAGTATGTACAAGCAAGAGGGCTACAGAGAACAAAATGAAATCAAGGAGGATGGGTAGCTGGGTCTGTTTTTAAAAGTCTTGCTCAGTGCTGTAGGTGGTGAGGTGGAAAAGCAATACCACTTCAGTGCTTTTCAAAACATCCAGGGAGAACATGCTATATCCTTGGACACTTGAAGAGAAAGTGTCAACTACTGGTATTTGACAGTTTCTCTGTTCTTTGTTCATCTGGCTGCTCATTCAGCTGAGCACAGTGCCCTAGGCTCAGATGTATTCCACACTCCAGTCCTATTGCATGACACCTGCGTACATACCTGTCACAGAGCATTTAGCCTTTTCAAATGCTTTCCCATATGCAATAAAGTTAGAGGACAAGGGTTCCTTCCCAGCTGAGGGGGAGGCAGAGAAGGAGAGCATGTCTTATTGTGTCTGGTATGCAACAGGGATCTTATGGTTCTTTTTCCTAGACCCAATCCAAATTCCTATGTCTTATTTCCAGACCCATGTCAGCAATATTTTGAAAACGAAATGACTCATTGGCTTTCTTGAAATATTTCCTTTTTCTAGACTCAGGCAGCCAGCCGAGGGGGGATGTTTGCTAAGTGGGGGAATTAAGTAGCTCTGCCTGCACTCTGCTGATAACTGCTGCTGAAATCAAAACACAGCAGCCTCATACCACTACCAGAGCATACTGGGAAGGCATGGCTATTTCTGGAATGAAAAATGTGAATACCAACTGGTTCATTTTCTACAGGCTGGAAGGCCAGGGCTTCCTTACTCTCAAGGCTGGGCGGTAGGCTGAAAGTGTATCAACTAACACCTGGCTGGGTGTTACCAAAAGAATTAAAATGATACAGACCTTTTCAGGGTGAGATGGGAGGCAGCAGCAGGGCAGGACGTTATGTCATTTATTTGTGTTTTACAGACTTTACATGTGATTGCAGGAAAATTTATAATCTGTCTTATTTGACCTAAACTTGACAAAATTTGTCTATTACTACAATCACAGCATCCGATTCTTGTGGTTTATAGATGTAAGAAAGCATCAGCTCCCTTTTGCAAGGATCTGCAAGAATCAGCAGTGGGTACTCTGGATCAATCTAAATGAAAGCATAGCAGGAGGAGGGGAGACAGCGCCAGGTCCTTCAGGACCCATAGAATCATGTTCCAACCCAGTTCTAGGCCCCGTGGAGCTGTGTGTCCTTGGCTGGGCTAAGCGAGCTGGGTCTCAGGTTGCTGGGGGAGTGGGAATAGTACACATCCTCCTGTGTGGCCTCAAGGACACAGTTCCTGCTAAGCCCTCTCCACATTACTGTACATAGTGAAGGTGTAGAAGATTTTACTCTGGCAATCTTTTAGCAAATGCTGATTCTTTCAAGTGGTGTATCTTTCAGTTAAAATAAAACTGTGCAGGAGATGGGAGTCATTGTCTCAGTTTCTTTAGGAGTCAGTGTGAATAAACTTCCGAACCTTCATGAAGGAGGCAGAAGCTGTGGGGCTAGAGGCTCATGAGAACAACTCTAGAGATGAAGCCTGCTGCTAACACTGCCAAGATATAGACACTTTAAAAAGTCAGGGTTGGGGAGCCCTGAATAGCTGACTATAGGGCTAGGTTTGTGGTGTTATATTATTTATGATCTAATAAAACAACTGGAGATCAAAATGCAAAGCTAGCCACAGCCATAGAGACCTCAGGCTTTTTCTTGGCCCCTCCCTGGTGAAGGAGGAATGTCTGGAAGGACACAGCCCAGCCCCACTCCTTTCTCTCTATTATCTTTGGAGCATGAATATCAGTTCAAAACCTTGGCAGGCTCTTCTCCTGAAGTCAGCACCTGTCAGACAAGTTCTTCCCTGGACTGAATAAGCACAGCTATTAAAACCTGAGATTCACCTCTGAAGCTCAGAAAGTGCTAAGCAGGCACTGGGGAAGGGAGGGTCAGGGGTGGGGGTGTAAGGTATCATTTCTCTCACCCAGCTGGGAACTCAACAAACACCAATCTGCCTGGCAAGGTGTGCCAATCTATGTGATAGTAAACAACTTTTATGGCGGGTAGTCAACAGCTCTCTGAATGTATTTGAGGCCTGCTCTATAGAACGGATTCTATACCTGGAGCTGTGAGCATTCCCTTCTCCTCCCCTTAAAAAACTAATGCCTCAACAGATTATAGACCCTTATGAGGAATGTTACTACTGATATTTAGCTAAGTAGACATAACTGCCTTATGCCTTATCTACACAAACACCTATTCTCACCCTAATCAGAAAAGTTTCTATTTGTAGTGAACGAATGTACAGTGAATGAAGAGACTTCTTGTTGCCTAGGATGCTGAGAAAAAATGAGATGAGGACCATGGATCAGGGAACATTACAGAAGAGGGAACAGAGAGAACATAAGATCCTGAAGACAAGGACAAAGACAACATAATCCATCCTCTACTCATGACACCAACTTGCATTTGGCCTGCATAAGACAGGCCTTGTCAGCAGTTAGTCATGAGTGGGGTAGGATTTCATGGGACTCTCACCCTTACTGAATTATAGGCCACTGATGGACTCCAGGAGAGGGGACCTACTGTCTTCAGCTGTGTAACCATTGATGTACACAGCAGTCAGCAATGGATAGTTACAATACAAAGACCATACAATGACCCTGGTCAAACTCAGAGGGACACAAATAAACAAAAAGACACAGATATGTGAAAGAGACTAGAAAGAGGTTGGACAGAATGAAGTAAAAAGGATGTCATCAGTTAAGGATGACACTTCATAGATAGTTGTAAAATCTTTAAATCTATGAAACATAAAAGTTTATAGTAAGTCATTTGGCAGATGTCAGTTAATGTGGTGAAGGGACTACTAAAGTTTATTTGTTAGAGAGGAAAATAACGCCCCCCGGTGGATTTGGTCAGTTTTTAGCTTGTAGCACAGCATGCCATAATTGTTCCCTTTGCCATCACTTTCCTACTGAATTCCATGGGGTGATGTTATGTGAGCCTGAGTTGGTTTCTGCCTTCCTAATGAACTGTGTCAGAGCTGGGAATTGCAGCCTTAGAAACCCAAACCTCCAAGTCTTAAAAGATAGCTTCCAACAGGCTTGCTAAGCCTTCCCCTGGGACATCTCTGAGGAAGGAGGTATTGCTAAGCTTTACATTCCTGGAATTCACTGAGTATATTATATTCAGTCTCTCCATCTCCCACAGCATGTATTTACTACCTAATCTTCTGTGAAGACAGCAGTGGGAGGACCAGTCATGCAAGAATGCTGAGAAATCTTTGAGAATTGTCAACCCATGGTGGCAAACCCAGTCTGTACTAACAAGGCTGTTTAGTTCTTTATAGTGCTTGGGGATCAGTCATGGGGTTTACTGGAGAAATACTTATGTGCTTAATAGTATTCACATAGTAAGTGGCATAGGAAGAAATATTTGTCTCCCTCCTTTCTGACACAGAGTTTTCTTCACCAAAGTACTGCAAGAAGGATCTCTAGACAACATACTATATTCTTTTCTGTAACCTCTGGAGTGAGCCCTGGACATTTAGCACCTGTCTTCCATGTTCCTACTAGCATGACCTGTTAAGCAGTGTGTAAAGCATTCCACTGCTCTCCAACCCAAAGTATCAAAGTCCATATTACTCCATACAAAAGCATGGCCAGGCTTATCAAAGGAACACCCCAGTTCCCAGTCCCACTTCTGTCTTAGGGTTTACTATTGCTATGAAGAGACCCCATTACTGTGGCAACTCTTATGAAGAAAACATTTAATTGGGGTGGCTTACTTGCAGTTTCAGTGGTTCAGCCCATTGACATCATGAAGGGATTCATGGTGACATGCGGAGAGATGTAGCGCTGGAGCTGAGAGCGCTACACCTTGTAAGCAACAGGAAAATCAACTCACTATTACACCGGAGGAAGCTTGAGGAAAAGAGATCTCAAAGCCTGCCACAGTGACACACTCCTCCAACAAGGCCACACCTCCCAATATTGCCCCTCCTTGAGAGCCATTTTCTTTCAAACCACCACATGCACCAAGAACCTGTGAGGCATGCAGAGCCAGGACATTGCTGACATTCAAAACTGCTTGCTTCTTTTCACTTGGACATGGGTAGGCTAGGCTAATAAAAGTGAAGGTTGTATGAAGAGAAAGAATAAAAATTATTGCTCTCAGCTTTAGTGGTTTGGGTTTGGATTATTCTTTGCTAGCAATGTATTTAAAAGCATTCCTGGACACTCAGCCCCTCCAACCAGCTAGATCCTGCATATCCTTCTTCAGTGTCTAGCTGGAAGAGTCTTTCTGACCCACTCATCCATGCAACCTAACATATCCAGTGCTTCAGCCTCATCCACCATACCTGCCCGTGCTGCAAGAAAGCAGTAGGCTTCCACCATGAACCACGCTGCCTGTACCCCCAACCTACTTGCCTTTCCTATGTTACATCTCTGTCAGATCTATTCCTACACTCTAGCTTTGGACAAGGCTACACATTCTGGACACAAGCCCAGCCCCCTCTGTTCATCTGAATTAATTCCATCTAAGTTATTTTCAATCTCTAGACTCACTTGCCCCCATATCCTTCTCATACCCCAACCTGCCCTGTCCATGTCAGAACAAAAGAAGCCTACACATCTAGATCTTACTGCAAAAATACAAACAGTGGGGCTGGAGAAATGGCTCAGTTGTTAAAAGCACTGGCTGCTCTTCCAGAGGAACCAGATTAAATTCTCAGCACCCACATAGCTGCTCACAAACATCTTTAACTTGGCCTTTGAGGGCACTGGGTATGTATGCTGAGAAAGTACCCATGCAAAAAAATAAGATTTTTTTTAAATGCAAGCAATATGAAAGATCAAGCCATTATCTTCCCTTCAAAACCTACCACTTCTGTAGAAATGTTGCCCAATGAAGATTAACTAGATGAACTCTAGGACACAGAATTTGAAAGAACAATCAAAGAATTCAATGTGATTAATGAAGACACAAAGAAATGCTCAACGTAGTTAAGGAGAATAAACCTAAATGATGCTCTCCCCAGCAAGAAAAACACAAACAAGACATACACCACCCAGAGCCTGCCTTCCCCTTCCCCTTGGTCCTGCTGGGCCCACTGCTCTGGGTGAGCATTGGGCCAAGTGCAGGTCCAACAATCCCTCTACCTCATTGGAACTTCCTGGGTCAGCTCTGAGCATACTGGATCCACCTATCCTTGTGGGACCACCTTGAGCCTGCCTTCCCCACATCATTGGTCCTGCTGTGGCCTCTGCTTGAGAGACCTCCAAGAGAGCTTGGATCATCCAGAGTTATAGACACTGAACTACTGACCCACTACACCCACCAGGAGAGCAGTGTAGAAAGAGAGAGACTCAACCTGCACCCACTGGCAGAAGCAATGGGAAGATGGCAATACAAGAAAATACCCAACAATAGAAAGACCAGTATGATACCACCAGAATCTAGGGACTCTACACCAACTAGAACTGAACACACCAAAAACAGATGAAGCAGAAGAGAATGACTTAAAAAACAACTTTATAAAAATTGATAGAGGCCCTCAAAGATGATATGAGAAAATCCCTTAAAGAAATGGAAGAAAAAACAAACAAAAAATTGGAAGAAATAGAGGAAAAGACAAAGCAAAAATGCAAGAAATGAACAAATCTCTTAATGAAAGTAAGGAAAGCCAAGGAAAAAACAATCAAACAGATGAATAAAACAATTCAAACAGTTCAAGGCCTGAAAACTGAAATACAGACAATAAAGAAAACACAAGATCAGGGAATGAGGGAAATAGAAAAACTGGGTAAACGATCAGGAACTGCAGATGCAAGCATAACCAACAGAATACAAGAGATCCAAGAGAGAATCTCAGGCACTGAAGATAAACTAGAGGAAATAGATTCATCAATCAAAGAAAATATTAAATCCAACAAATCCTTAACACAAAATATCCAGGAAATGTGTGACACCATGAAAAGACCAAACCTAAGAATAAAAGGCATAGAAGAAGTCAAAGAAGCCAAGCTCAAAGGTGCAGAAAAAATATTCAACAAATCATTGAAGAAAACTTTCCCAATCTGAAGAAGGACATGCCTATGAAAGTACAAGAAGCATACCGAACACCAAATAGACTGGACCAAAGAAAAGAGACCCCTTGGCACATAATAATCAAAACACATAACATACAGAATAATGAAAGAATATTAAGAGCAGCAAAGGAAAAGGGACATCAAAATTACACCTGACTTCTTCATAGAAACTCTGAAGGTCAGAAGGCCTAGATAGATGTTCTACAAATACTAAGAGTCCATAGATTCCAGTCCAGTCTACTATACTCAGCAAAACTCTCAATCACTATAGATGGAGAAAACAAGACATTCAACGACAAAAGCCAGATTTTCACAATACATACCCACAAATCCAGCCCTACAGAAAGTTCTGGAAGGAAAACTCCAACCCAGGAAAGTTAACTATGCTCACAAAGACATAGGCAATAGTTAATCCCACTTTACCAGAACCCAAATGAAAAAGTGAGGCAAATATACTCACAATACCACTGCCAACAACAATCTAAAATAAACAAGAATTAACAATCAATGGTTCTTACTTTCCCTCAATATTAATGGTCTTAACTCACCTATAAAAACAGAATGGAAATGAAGACAGAATCCATCCTTCTGCTGCATACATGAAACACATCTAAGCTTTAAAGACAGACACTACCTCAGGGTAAAAAGTTGGGAAAAGATCTTCCAATCAAATGGACCCAAGAATCAAGCAGGTGTAGCTATCCTAATGTCTAACAAGTTAGACTTCAAACCAAAATCAAAAGGGATGAAGAAGGTCATTTCATACTCATTACAGGAGAAATCTATCAGTACAAAGTCTTAATTTTGAACATCTATGTCCTCAATACAAAGGTACCCACATTCATAAAAAAAATTACTAAAACTCAAAGCTCACATAAAACCTCACACACCAATAGTGGGAGAGTTCAACCCCCCATTTTCACCACTAGACAGGACCACCAGACAGAAACTTAACAAAGAAACAAAAGAACTGACAGAAATTATACCCCAATTGGGTTTAACAGACATCTATGGAATATTCCATCCAAACACAAAAGGATATACCTTCTTTACTAGGATACAAGGAGGAACCTAAGAGATTCATACAAGGTCCCTCACAGAAGAGGAAAGGAACAAGGTCTTTCAATGCCCAAGAGGGGGGCATTGAGTGGAGAGGGAGTTAGGAGAGAGAGAAGGGGAAGAGAGGAGAACATGTGGGACCAAGAAGATTGAGTCAGGGGATGAATAGAAGAGAGAGAGAGAGAAAAAAAACCCTAATAGAGGGAGCCATGATAGGTTTGAAGAGAAAACTGACTCTAGAGTAATGTTCAGAGACCTACAAGACTGACCCCAACTAACAATCTGAGCAACAGAGGAAAGGCTACCTTAAGTGCCCTTCCCTGATAATGAGATTGGTAACTAACTTATATGTCATCCTAGAGCCTGCATCTAGTAGCTGATGGAAACAGAAGCAGACACCCACAGCTAAACACTGAGCTGAACTCCTGGAATTCAGTTGCAGAGTGGGAGGAGTAATAAGAAAAGGGGTCAAGACCAGGCTACAGAAACCCACAGAGACAGCTGACCTGAACAAGGGGGAGCTCATGGACTGACCGACTGATAGAGGGAATCCAGCATTGGACCAATACAGACCCCCTGAACGTGGGTCTCAGTTAGAATGCCTGGGCAGTCTAAGGGACCTCTGACAGTGGAACCAGGATGTATCCCTGGTGCACAAAAAGACTTTGGAAGAACATTTCCCATGGAGGGATATTCCCTTAGCCTAGAGACAGGAGGGAGGGCCTAGTCCCTATTCCAAATGTCTTGACACATTTTGATGATCCTTCCTGGAAGTCATCACCCTCCTTGTGGAGTGGGTGGGGAATGGGAGGGAGTGGGGGTTGGGGACCATGGGAGGAAGGGAGGGAGAAGGAAGATATGTAAAATTAAAAAGTAACAAAAAAAAAGAAAAAAGAAAAATGAAAAATACCAACAAAAGGCTGATGGAAATGATGAAGACAATCCAGGACTTGAGAACAGAATTTAATAAAGAGATGGAAATATCGAAACAGATTGAAGCTGAAAGGAAGCTGGGACAGAAAAACCAAGTAACTCAAGTAGAAAAACTCAAAGGAAATCCTTGAAAGTAGGCAAATCATGTAAAAGAAAGAATATCAGGACTTAAGGATAAAGACCTTGGATCTAGACCAAATAGCAAGAAACATGAGAAAAATATAGAAAGGAAATGTGCAGGAAATATGGGACACCATGAAAAGACTAATCCTTTGAATTGTAGGCATAGATATGGGAGAAGAAGCCCAAGTCAATGTTGAAAGTGAAATCTTAACAAGATCATAGAAGAAAATGTCCCCAAACTAAGAAAAAACATAACCGTATAGATACAAGAAGCACACAGTACAACAGACAAGACTAGAAAAGAAAAGCCTCATGGCATGTAATAGTTTATACACTAAATAATATATAATAAAGAATGTGTATTGAAAGGGAAAAATGCTAGGCACATATTAAGGAAAGCCCGCCAGAATAACAGCTGGAAACTTTGAAAACTAAAAGAGCTTGGAGAAATGCCTCCCAAATTCTAGAAGACTTTGATAACCTACCTAAAATAACATATTCAGAAAAGCTATCTGCCACGATTGAAGGAAAATAAAATTCACAGCATACACAGCCTAAAAAACAACCAACAATAACCAACAAACCAAATTTAAAAAAGATACAGGAAGCATTATTTTGGCCTGAAGAGAGAAGTGAACACAGCAGAGAGACCTGGAATCCATAATTACCAAAACACAATTAATGAGACCACAACACCAGCAAAACACAACACAATGTTCACAATTAACACATACATTTCAATAATAAATTTAAATATCCATGTGTCAATTTCACAGTCAAAGATGCAAGAATCAAATCTTAGCTTTAAAGATAGGTACAAAGTACTTCAATCAAATGTGACTGGTAAGCAAGCAGGCATCACTATGCTAATATCTAATAATTTAAAACAACATGAGATAAAGGGGAACACTTTATTATAATCATGGGATCAGTTAACAAAGATATCAGAAATGAACAGGAAAACACTACAGATTTGAAAGAAATTCAGAATGTTAGAAGGCGATGTTTTAAAACTCTTGTTATAGTCAGCTGGAACATCTTAGAAAATGGATAACTTTGTAGTTACAGCCAAACCATCAAAGCTGAACAAAAATTTTAATTCCGTAAACAGACCTGCAACAAATGGGATTGAAATAGCAATTTGATGACTTCCTGCTTAAAAAACAATCAAGGCCCAGAATTCACAACAGAATTGCACCAGACTTCCAAAGAAGATCTACAGCCAAACCTTAAACTAATATAGAAACATGAGGAGCACCCTCAAATTCCTTTTATGAATCCAGTATCACTCTTATACCCAAACCAAGTTAAGACACAACAAATAAAATTACAGGCCCATATCATGAACATAAATTAAAAAATACCCAATAAAACAAAAATAAAAACTTGCAAAGATAATACAGAAACACATGAAAAAGATTGTATACCATGACCAAGATGGTTTTATCCTTAAAACACAGGGATAATTAAATATATGCAAGTAAATAAATGTAACAGACCACATAAATGAACTTAAAAACAAAAATCATGTGAGCATCTCCATAGATGCAGAAAAAGCCTCTGATGAACATACCTTTATAATAACTGTCCTATAGAATGTAGGACTAGAGTGAACAAGACTCAAAATATAAAATCCATATACAGGAGATCCACTGCCAATATCATTATAAATAGAGAAAATTTGAAGCAATCCCAGTGAAGTCAAGGAGAGAGGGCTGTTCACTATCCTGACCCCTTTCAATATTGTGCTCAAAGTGTGTAGAAATGTTTATAAATGATAACAAATTCAGTAGTGTGGCAGGATACAAAATTAACTTGCACAAATCAATAACTTTTTAATACACCAACAACATTCAAAGAGATCATGGATGCACTCCCATTCACAATAGCCTAAAACAAAAGAAAATATCTAGAAATAAACCTAACCAATAAACTAAAGGATCTCTACAATAAAAACTTGAAACATCTGAAGAAAGAGATAGAGAAAGACACTACAAAATTGAAAATCATCCCATGCTCATGGATTGGCAGAATTAATGTTAATGAAAATGATCATTCTACCAAAAGATATTTACATATTCCATACAATTTGAATCAAAAGTACCATCTCATTCTTCACAGAAGTAGAAAAAAACAAAGCTGTACTAAAACTCATAATGAACCAACACTGACCCAAGTAGCCAAAACAATCCTGAGAAAATTAATAATAATAATAATAATAACAAATGATAAGGAGATTATCATTCCAGATCTTAAGATGTAGCATAGAGACATAACAAAAACAATATGGCACTAGCAAAAAAGTTAACCATTCAGTTCAATAGAACAAAATCAAAGACCCAAATATGAACACATGTATCTTCAGCCTCTTATAGTTAACAGGAATGCTGGAAATAAATGCTGTAGAAAATAAGGCATCTTCAATAAATGGTGCTGGGAAAACTGGATGTCCATGTAAAGAAGAATGAATTAGATCTGTATCCATCACCTTGCACTAAAATTAACTCCAAATGGATCAAAGACCTAAATGGGAAATCAGGAACCCTGAAACTGTTAGAGGAAAACAGGCATTAAAAAGGACTTTCAAGAGCATTTAGTCTGTCTGAGATTTAAGGCCAACAATTGACAATTGAGATTTCTAAAACTAAAAAGCTACACTGTTACAGCAGGTTTCCCCGCCGGCTGCCGCTGGTTCTGCCGCCATTGTCCTGCAACCACGTGTGCCCCAAATAACACTCAGGAGACTCTATATTTGATACAATCCTGTTGGCCAATTACCATTACTATTTATGGGCTAGCTCTGTCTTAATTATTAACCCATTTCTACTTATCTAAGTATTTCCACGTGGTCGTCTTATCGGGGAGCCGCGCGGCAGGCGTGCTGCGTCTTCCCTGGGCTACATCTTGACTCCTACCTACTACTTCCTCTTCCTCCTCCTAGTCTCCTAGCCCCACCTATCTAGTTTTCTATTGGCCACAGGGCTTTATTAACAGTATGAGAAACATATATACAGAATCACATCTCCCATCACTACACATTTGACAATTTGACAGGATTGATATCTAAAATATATGAAGAAAAAAAAAAAGCCAAACCACCAAATGACCCATTCAAAAAAATGGGCCTGGTTCTCAAGAAAAAAAAAATCTAAGAAATACCTTTTTAAAATGTCCATCATTTCTAGCAATTAGGGAAATGAAAATCAAGACAACTTTGAGATTTCATCCTACTCCAATCAGAATGCCAAACAAAATTTTAACGAAAAGATAAACTGGCAATAAACACTGGAGGGATGAAGGGGAAAAGTGCACTCATTCATTTTTGGTTGGATTGCAGACTGATATGCTCTGGAAATCAATTTGTGTTATGAGCACGTTTTCCCCGCCGGTTTGGTTCCGCCACCCGCTACCATGCCAGCCCCCAATAACACTCAGAGACTCTGTATTTGATACCATCCTCTTGGCAAGTTACTATTATTGTTTATGGGCTAGCTCTGTCTTAATTATTAACCCATTTCTACTTATCTAAGTATTTCCAGGTGATCATCTTATCTGAGAGCAGCTGGCTGGCATCTTGCTTCTACTAGGCTCTACATGCTGACTCTTCCTAACTCCTTCCTCTTTTCTCCTTGTCTCCTAGCCCCGCCTATCTTGCTTTTCCATTGGCCCAACTGTGCTTTATTCATTAACCAGTATGAGAAACATATTTACAGAATAACATCTCCCATCATCACCTCTTTTCTGTCTAAAAATAAAGGGTTTTAACCTTAACATAGCAAAATATACCATACAACAGTTATCAAATAAGAATCACAGTTAACAATATTTAGTCCATTAACATTTTGTAAGACTTAAAGAAAATATCATCTATCCTATCTTTGTCAGTCTAAAGTCCTATATGAACTTATCTTTAATCCTAACTAATGAAAACTATAACCAAAACTATCTGTCTTCACTCCTTCAAAGACCACAGAAAGATAATATATAAACTCTAAAAATGACAGACAACTCACTGCCTGGTCAGTCACCCGAAGATCTTCTGTAATGTTCCATCTTCAGCCCATAGGCCATAGTGTGTCTCCAGACTCCTCAACAAAGCAGGAAACTTTAAATTTTCCACCTGTATTGGAAGTTTGTCAGTTATTTTTCTGTGTGTCCTGCAGAATGTCTGGCAGACTCTTCCATGAAGCAGTAACCCTGTAGCATTGTACATCTTGCATCAGCAGTCACCTTTTTGTGGGTCCTGCATGTCCAGTTTCTACAGCATAAAGTCAAACAGTCCAGAAGAGCAGTACCTTGTCCAAATGGCCAGACTTGCCATATTAGAAGCAAACTCCATAATGTGTTTCTTCGATGTCTATTTTCTTTCTGATATAGGTGGTGTTACCAGGAGCAGTTGTGCCTCACTGTCAAGAAAAACCCTAAACCATTTTAAATGCTATATTTTGTAGGTCTTTGAAAGGTTTGAAGAATGCCTATTCATCTCTGTATATCTAGAAATCCTAACTAATTTAACTCCAAGTTTTGACTATCATAGGTAACTCTCTATAATCTGTACTAAATTATACATTACATTTTCCAATGAGCTATATAAACACAATACTTAAATGAGGAGAAATATACATATCACAAAATTGACCTTAAATTTGTATAAATAAATGAAAATCCATTCCAAAGCAAAGCATTCATATCTATACCATAATTCTCTTTTTACCTTTAAAAAGATTGTGGTCATTAGCCATTTATAACCAAGCCCACTTAAATGAAAACAAACATTTAAAGCAATATTTGGGAATTTTGGCATTGTTCTTTCCAAACTGCTTCCTGCTGGTAAGGGGTGCTGTTATGGGGATCCTAAGAAGACACAGAAATCCTGGCTGTAGTGGTCTACAAGGCTGCAATGTCCCATTGACGTTGCTTCAGGGGGTCTTGCTTGATCAAACCATGTTAGTCTGGAAGGAATCCACAGCTTTTCATTTTCTGTGGAAACAAAAATAGAAATCCTTTTCCCCAGTAACTTGTCCTTAGGCTTAAATTTTGGAGTCAAACCATTTTTAAAATATATAAATTGAATTAATCCATCAGCATTTCTTTTATCAGTAGTTGTTATTTTCTCAGCAGTCAAACAATTTACAGATAACAGCACAGCATACAATATCCAAAGATTCTCTGTGCTTTCCATCTTTACGTGGCTTTTTTATTACTCTATTTCTTCTACTTCTATTTTTTTATATTTTGAGACAGGGTTTCTCTGTGTAACTTTTATCTGTCCTGGAATTCAGTGCATACCAGGTTTTCTTTGAAATCACAGAGATCTGTTTGTCTCTGCCTCCCAAGTGCTGTGATTTTTGGCATGTGCCACCACATCCAGCCACATTCTGTCTTTTTTAAAACCATTTTATTTCTTTTCTCTTTCTCTCCCAAGCCTACGTATATTTTAAAACACAGTGTAAACCATCATTGCAGACTATTGCATTGACCTTAGTTGATCCCCCAAATGTGGAAAGTAAGTCTTCTTCATTGCTGAAGAAATCACACACTTTAAACACAGGACCCAGAGGCCACTAATCTGGAACTGACTTGAAAGCCTCCCTGAGGACTAGCTTTCATGCTATCAGAAAGTACCATCCACGATTCTGAGGGAGGGAAGCAACCAGAAGTCCTACCCAGCTATGATGCCTATGAACCACAATAACAACCAGTATGGTAAGATAACCCTAAGAGTAAAGTAGTGGCACACACACTACTTGAGGGTAACCAACAACTAATTTATTGGCCTAAACAAGAGGAAATTCATTCATGGTACTGGCCAACTACCCAGATCTAGTGAAGTTGTGGACCTCGGAGGAGAAACTATAACTGTCATTTCACTAAGCCAGCACAATTCCTAACTATATTCTAAATATTTGTCCATATTCTACAGCTAAGTGTAGTCCTCACCTCTAATCAAGAAAACATTTTTTTTTTTTTTGCAACAAAGACCATTACAGAAATCCACAACCAATCAAAATGCAGCGTTGTGGAGCCTATTCCCAAGGGATAAATCTACAATACACTACCCACCCATAAGGCTCAGGATCATTGGGGAAGAGGGGGCAGAAAGACTATAAAAGTCATAGGAACAAGGAGTCTGCTGTGAGATTGTGTCTCCCAGAATGTCAGAAGATACACCTGAAGGTCTCACCAACATGAATGCGGAGCAAGAACAACAATAGACATGCTAGACTTTGGGGGAAAGACCAACAGGCATCAACTCTACAAAAGAAATACAGAAGTAAGGAATGCTGAGAACAGGAGCAATTGTTTTCCCAAGGGAAGAGCACAGCCATCGGTTATCCAGCACCAGAGGTGGTCAGCCTGAAAACTACATATAGGTAATGTTATACAGACTAAGCAAGTTGTACCTATGTATTTAGGAATGTATATGTATAAACATATATGCATGGCATAACAACTAGTGACAAAAGAGCCCATGCATTTGAGATCAAGAAGAATATGATGGGGTTTAGAAGGAGAAATGGGAAGGGGGAGGTTATAATCTCAAAAAATAAAAGAATAAAAGAAATTAGAAAAAAGTTCCTGGTCCTTCTTCACTAGATGCCAATAATGCCTTAACTCTGCTTTCATACTTGCAAAAAAAAAAAAAAAAGGAATGTTTATAAACATTGCAAAATTTGCAAAATGCAGCCTTGGAGGTATTGGCTGTAATCAGTTTATCTCTGTCACACCCCATGAGGAGGATGGGAGAGGATTCCCAGAAGCACTTGCATACATTTGTAGGTTATACATATATACATTCATTCAAATAATATGAGTAGGTAAATAGATGAAAAGACTATTCGTGTGTAGTTCATTGCACAGTTCTTAGTGAGAACTTCCGTAGAGCAGATATCTGCACTGGTTGGTGAATTATAGGCCAGGCCTTCTTTTTTAGGTATTTTATGCAATGAGAATCTTCTCATGTCATAGTTATATTTGCTTGATTTGTTGTTTGCAAAAGGGTACCGGAATTGGTAGAGTTTCAGTGTCTGATAGTTCTTGAGCAGATTTACTTTAGCAATACTCCTATTTTGATTCTCATTGGGAACACTTGTGATTTCTAAATCTTGAGTGGGTAGAAGCTGTTTGGAGGTAACATTAGCCTTTTCAGTGAGTGCTCACTTAACACATGCTACATCTTGGGAAAACTCAGTTATCAATAGTAAGTGCACCAGGCTACTGCTTTTGAGTTAGATATTCCCTTTCTAGATTTTTTTTTACCCAGATAAAAAGGCCTTTTCACGGGGAGATTTATTGCTTTGCATGGGCTGTCCCTTGCTTATCACCTACTTTACTAGATTGTTGCAAACTGTGGACTAGCTGTTTGCAGCAACCTCTAATGTGGGAAGTTTGTCCCTTGCAGCATTCTGCTCCAGCATCTTGCCTTTTACCAGCTTGAATCAAACTGATAATTTTTCACAAACAAAAGCACATCCTTTGGGGTTTTTATTCTGGAGTGGCAGAGGTGCATTTTCTCACTGTTATGTCATTCCCATTGTGTTACCTCAGATTCTTAAAGGTGGTTGTTTTTTGGGAGGCCAACGTTACTCAACGTGGAGAAGCCAGAGACTGGTATGAGGACAGAGGCCATGTGGAGTGCATGCTGGTATGTGTTTGTGAGAGCCCAGTAGAGCTCAGTCATCGCCAGTAGGCTTGTTGGTGTTCATGTTCCCAGATGATGTGGAACCAGGTAATACCTTGCCTTTTTCTTTCAGCTCCCCAACTATACAAATGTCTTTTCTGCCACCATGCCTTTGGATATATGCCCAGTGATGGGATTATGGGGTGGTTCCTTTTTAAGTTTTTGGAAAACTAAGTACTGTTTTTCATAAAGGAGGCATGTATTTTCACTCCTATCCACAGTGCAATAGCTGGTTTTTCTTTATAGCCTTACTTTTTGACTATTTTATTTTATATGTACAAATGCTTTACCTATGTATGTGCACCACGTGCATGTCTGGGGGCCTAGGAAGTCATGAGTGAGCCTCAATGTGCTGCTGGAAATCAAATCTGAGTCCTCAGCAGGAGTGACACATGCTCTTAACTACTGAGCCATCTTTCCAGTTCTAAAGTGTCTTTTTAAATAAAAGTCATTCTAACAGATGTTAGGCAATGCTCTATGATTTTGAGAAGTTTCTTATGTACCCTCTGGTCATATGTATGCAGTCTCTGATTCTTTTGCTTTGGTGGCTTGTGTTTTTGGTGTCACGTCCACATACTTTACCAAGACCTACATCAATATGCTTTCTCCTGCAAAGCTTCTGGAAACATTGTAGTTTTAAGTCTTAGGTTGAAGTCTTTAATCTATTTTAAGCTGATTATTGTAAAAGGGACAAAATAAAAACCCACTTTATTTCTTGTGCATGTAGGTACCCCATTCTATCAATATTAGTTTTTGGGAGACAAATGTATGCTCTTGGCAGTTAACTATAGACACAAGGATTTATTTCTGGACTCTTGACTTCAGCAATTTATGTCTTATTTTTAGTTATTATAGCTTTGTAGCATGTTTTAATGGCATACAGTATAATACTTCAAGTTTTATTCTTTTGGTTCATAATTGCTTTAGCTATTTGTGGTTTCTCATGGTTCCATATGAATTTTGGAATTGTTTTTGATTTCTGTAAAAAGTTTTGTTGGAATCTTGATGGGAATTGTATTGACTTTTATTGGAATGGATATATTAGCAGTAGTAAGTTTTTCTAATCCATGAACTCAGGGTATCATTTGTATCTTCGGATATATATCATTATAGTATTTCTAATCAATGTTTCTGTGGAAGTCTTTTTGGATGAGATTAAAATTTAAATGATGGATCCCTGAGTAAAGATTGCCTACTGCAATGTAGGTGGATCTCATCCAACTAGCTGATGGCCTGAATGAAGCAAAAGGTTGACTTTTTCCAGGAGGGAGGAAGTTTCACAGCAGATTCTCTTATAATGTGAACTGTATGTCAGCTCTTCTTTGGTCTCTGGTTTATCAACCCACCCTGTAGATTATACTTGCAAACATCTGTAGCATATGAGACAGCGATATATTTAAACACACAGATGCAAACATAGGCACATCTGTCATCTACCTGTCTATGTATCTATGATCTGTCTTATTATCTCTAGTCTACCATTTATCTATCTTTTCCTCTGTCCTGTATTTATATTTATACTGACTCTATTCTATCTATATATCTATTTATCTTTCTGGTTCTGCTGTTTCTCTGGAAAGTCCTGGAGACTTCTACTTAGGTCATCCACCCTAAGTACAGATGAGTTCAGGCTAATCAAACATTTCTCAGGGGGGCACAGAAGAGCTGAGTTTGTTGAATACTTAGTTGGTGGCTGGGGCTGTGCCATCCCTCAGTGGAATTCAGAGATGAACACAATCCATGAGCTTTCTGAAGCTGGCACTCACATGAAGAAGACCTTCTAATGCCCAGGCAACACTCACATAACTCAAAAGTCCAAAGTCAAAATAAAGCACATGGGCTTGGCAACCAGAATCATGTGGGTTTGGGTCCCTTGGCCACTTTTGGATATTTACTGAGCCTTTGTTTTCTCCTCTGTTAAACTGAGTTAATAATCTTCAGCTTCATAATGAGCTTATTTATTAAGATGTATGTTAAGTACCCAGAAAGTAGTGCATACTTAAAAGATACTGTCAAATACACTTTCCATACTTATGAATCACTTCAACACATCTATTTCGCCTCCAAAATACTGTTTGTTTATCTATAAAATGGCCACAATAATAGTCAGTGGTTTTCTATCAGTTATTTTGCTGTACTGATTATCACAGCAACAGAGCATGCTGTACAAATTCAGTCCTCCTTGTCTATACAAGAATTTGTATAGAATTTAATATTCTATGTCCACTGTAATTGGTATCTGATAGATAACATATACAACAATAAAGATAGGACTTCCAGCTAAGTACAGCTCCATGATCCCTCTTGCAACACTGTCTTCTCCATTGCTAAACATATGTCCACTGAGTGGCCGCAGCTCTGCAGATATGTTGTGGTGATGGGAGATGTTATTCTGTAAATATGGTTTTCGCATTGGTTAATGAATAAAGCACTCCGGTAAGATAAGACCACTTGGAAGTACTTAGATTAATAGAAATGGGTTACAGTCACAAAAAGAGGAACAGGGTATGACTCTCTCATATATGGATTTTAGACATAGAGCAAAGGATCACCAGCCTATAATATGCACCACCAGATGAACTGAGATACAAGGTGTATTCTAAGAGATTCATATATGGTGCCTCACAAAGGGGGAAGGGACAAGTCCCCCAGAGCACATGGGAAGTGGGGGGCAGTGAATGGAGTGAGAACTTGGAGAAAGACAAGGGGAGGAGAGGAAAGCACATGCAACTTGGTAGATTGAGTCAGGGTAGGAATAGAAGACAGAAGAGAGAGAGAGAGAGAGAGAGAGAGAGAGAGAGAGAGAGAGAGAGAGAGAGAGAACATAAAAGTTGCTCCAACTAATAATTCAAGCAACCATGGAAAGGCTACCATAAGTACCCTTCCCTGATAGTGAGATCATCAACTAAATTATCCACCATCACGGAGTCCGCATCTAGTACCTGTAGGAAATAGAAGCAAACACCCATAACCAAACACTGAGTCGAACTAGAATCCAGATGCAGAGAGAGGGGACAAGACCAGGCTGCAGAAACTCACAAAGACAGCTGACCTGAACAAGGAGGAGCTAATGGGCCCCCAGACTGATAGCTGGGAATCCAGCATGGGCCTGACTCAGATCCCCTGAATATGGGTCTCAGCTGGAAGGACTGAGCAATCTGGGGGGACCTCAGACAATAGAAACAGGGTCTATTCCTGGTGCACAAAAGGACCTTGCGGACACATTCTCCATGGAGGGATAACCTCTTATCCTAGAGACAGGAGAGAAGTCCTAGTTCCTACTTCAAATGACTTGACAGATTTATATGACCCTACCTGTATAGCATAGCCTTACAAGTGGAATGGGGGTAGGGAGATGGGAGGGGAGGGTGGCTAGGGTGCATGTCACAGGGGAAAGAGGGTAAGAGGGAGGAAGGGAAGGTTGGAGGGAGGAAACTGGGATCCACATGTAAAAATTTTAAATTATATTATTAATAAAAAAGAAGGAAAAAATACTGCTGGATTAATTCAATATATATATGCTTTGACTTCAAAATTTAAGCCTAAGGGCAAGTTACTGGGGAAAAGGATTTCTAATTTTGTTGTCACAGAAAATGAAAAGCTGTGGATTCCTTCCAATCTAATGTGGTTTGATCGAGCAAGAGCCCCTGAAGCAACGTCAATGGGAAAATGCAGCCTTGCAGACCACTACAGCCAGGATTTCTGGGTTTTCTTAGGATTCCCCCATGACAGCGCCCCCTACCAGCAGGAAGCAGTTTGGAAAGAACAACACCCAAATTCCAAAATATTGTTTATAAATGTTTGTTTTCATTTTTTTAAAAGGCATGTATAATTATGTCTAGCATAAAATGAATAAATGTTTAAAAAAACTAGAAATGGGTTAATAATTAAGACAGAGCTAGCCGATAAGAAACTAGTAACAGGCCAATAGAATTATATCAAATAGAGAGTTTTTGTGTGTTAATTGGGGCTGGTGGGGCAATGGGACTAGACCTTCAGGGAAAAACCTACTTGTAACATTGTGGGATTTCTCTGTGTGTGCTTTATCATCTCTTCTATAACTGAGTGTGTGGGAATCATTATCCAGATGAAGGACAGGAGAACAGTGACATCCATGTCTTCACAGTACTTACTATTTTTCTGAAAATGGCAGAATAAAATTCTTGTTTGAATCCAAAGTGGTGGTATTTGGGGGCACAGACACTCCCGAGTCTGGGCCTCAGGGCATAAGCCATTGTAGGTCTCCAAAGTTAGGAGCTAGCTTTAAGTTCCTAGAGCTATCATTCAAGGCCAGAACAGCACTGCAGGTCACATAATGGAATTATAAGATTCACAACAGTCTTCTTGGCCAGAATAAGTGAGTTAGCTTCCTGGGGGCAGAGCTGGATCTCCTCTGTGGAGATAATGATTCCACACACCAGGGAAGAGTCAACTCAGAGCACCCTGAATGCCCCAATCAGGCTGCTGCATGCTGTCAGTCAGATATCCACTTCTCAGGCTTTGAGAAAGCTCTTCTTGCTGGAATGCCGCACTCTTGTTGAGAGACTCACTTTCTTTTAGTAATTTGGATGTGGGGTAAATATGTTATCTGACTCATGAGAAAAAAACTATCAGCAGCTCAGAAAGTCTTGTAGTGCATACTCCTCGCTCACCAAGAGTCTGGAATTATGTAGGTTCTCCTGTAGGACTGATACTCACTGAGACAGGAACTTTCTTCCCGAAGGAAGCAAGCCTGGCTTTTGCTTCCAGTACACCCAGGAGCTCTTTTCTCCTCTCTCGGCCATGAGAGCCAACTGGCCAAGTTTCTTTGTATGGGAAGGTGGCGCCCTGGAAAGGAAGTGACCCCTGAAGTCATGCAGCAGCTGTTTCCCCTCCCTCTATGTGGCTGTGTTGTAAGGCACCTGCCCTCATTCTTACCCCCTCTCTTCTCATCATGTGGACCTAACTTAGCAGTGACAGTGGAAGGGAGACTTGATGGCAGCTCCATTAGGAAGGGTGAGTACTTATTGTCCTAGACTAAGAGGCAGTAACCCAAAGTGACCATTGTGGTTAAAATGTCTTCCTGTTTTGCTGGCTTCCATATTGTGCTTGCCCCATCCTGCCTACATTGGTCTTGCCTTCAGCTCCACCACATGGAAATGACCTGAAAACTCATTTCCTAGGTTATTTACATGACCCTCTTCCCTGCTGACATACAGCATATACGTGAGTTCAGTTCTCCATTCTTTTGATGCTGAGTGTAGAGAGAAAAGCAGTGTCAAGATGCTCAGCATGTGATAGATGTTCAGTGCTGACAGCAGAGGCAAGCATGGCCAAGAGCCAAGGTGAGGTGAAGGTTGCCATGGCTGAAACTCCCATTTCTCATGACAACATTTCTCTACCATTGCTGTAGGTGTGGTTATGAAGTGTTGAGAGAGAGAGAGAGAGAGAGAGAGAGAGAGAGAGAGAGAGAGAGAGAGAGAGAGAGAGAGAGAGAGAGAGAGAGAGTCACCTGAGGAGTTTCCTCTTCAGTTTGCTGAAGATGTCTAGGAAATTGAGAATTGCAAATCACAATCTCAAGTTCAGGGTCAGAGAGACCCTGTCCTAGAGAAAATTGCTAAGCCCATGTTTCTTCTCCACATGGAAGCTCCTGCTCTCCCAGCCTTCCTTGGAATGTCTTCCTGATGCTTGCCTTAGTATTCTTGAGGTCTAGCTTAGTAGTAGGCATCAATAACATTTCCTGTTATTTGGTGAGTTTTGACATTATTTTAAATTACTCAGTGTCTCAGTGGGCCCTGTGTTCTCCTATGCTGACATCACCTTGATGTTTGGTCATTGACTTCTGTGATGATTGTGATTTTCTGTGCACAGAACTCTCTACTCTTCTTTGTAAGAGCCTGTACCATGACTCTCACCTCACTGCAGGAATCTGCCCCTGGGTAGAAGAGCCACTACCCAGCGTTTCCCCAGAGCTGCTGTCTGGGTGTGGAACACACAGCCCCCAACGGGATTGCCACCTCTTGGGCTCCATTCTTTCCAGGCTGTCTCACTGCTTCTTGCTCTGCCTGTGCCTTACCATTTTCACTTCTGCCCCCTCCAAAGGAAAAGGCTTTTATTTGGCAGATTTTGAGATTTCTTGAGACATATATTCACTGTTCTAAAACAAAGCTGTGAAGGAAGCAGCAGTGGTGATAGTTTTGTATGTTAGGAAGGAAC
This sequence comes from Cricetiscus sungorus, assembly GCA_030556225.1. Lineage (NCBI taxonomy): Eukaryota > Metazoa > Chordata > Mammalia > Rodentia > Cricetidae > Cricetiscus > Cricetiscus sungorus. The sequence continues at coordinate 51,180,442 of JANBXA010000740.1, forward strand.
AGGATGCACCTTCCCCTGCCTCACTGCCCCTACCCTTTTTGAGGCAGGGTCAACCAAACTCATTTCTTGAGTGTTTTAAAACTTCTTGGAACTTAACGGTCTACAGTCTAGATTCTATAGCTGAATTCTGTACTTCACCTCACTCAACCCCATCTTCTTAGCCCTATATGCTTTCCTGGCCCCTCTCCCCAGTTCCTAAGCTTTGCCCCAATAGTCATCCCTTCATGTAAATCAATTGATACTTTTAATGGCTTTAGGCCTAACAGCATCTTCTATGCGTTCCTTCCCATCCGACTTTTTGGGAACAGCCCCACCATGCATCCCCATCTCTCCTTTCGCTGGCATTGTTTTCCTCGAGTACGGGGCCTCTGCTTGTATTCTGCTGTCTTTCAGTTTGGTTCTTCAGTCACAAGATGGTCTTTAAATAAAAACCTCACCAGAGTACACAGCCATTGCAATATAGTCTAACTTGTAGTTATGATCTACGTAGCCTGCCAAGCTTTGACCCCCACCTACCTGCTTTCTTCTCTGCCTCATGAGGCCCTTTACCTTCTAGAATAGTAGTACATCTTGAAAATCATGTGACTTGATGTGATTTGCACAAGCTGCCTCTATTGCGGGAAGTGACTTTTACTGATGTCCATCTGGCAAATGACTACTCAAATCTGTCCGGAGTGTCATTCCAGGGTGGCTGTCACTGGACTCTCCTGAACAGGCAGTAGCATGCCACTTGTGATGTGTACTCCATCCAGGAGCATCTGGCTTTGTCCTAGCCCATTGTTCTTTGTATCTGGGCCTGCTTTCTGCTCCCACATTACGATTTTGATTTAATTACAGCATAGATCAACTGTGGAATGGCACAAGTACTTGTCATCAGAGAGATGGCTCTGTCTGCGGATGGAAGTTTTTCCATTTGGGATTTATATTTAATTATATTATTTTTGCTTACGTATGTCATAAATGATCATTAGATAACCTTATTAATTCAGTATAGCCTTTTAACCACCTTCCTATGTGCCTCAACACAGACTTAATGCCTGAATTTTGGCAGATATTTGTACAAACAGGCACACATATAACCATAACCATCCTGAGCTTTTTCAGAAATTGTTTTGTGTGTAAAACACTGATGTCAGTGACTTCAGTTACAAACAGAAATTGTATGTTGGCTACAGCCTTGGACAGAAAACAGATCTTGTCCTAGTGTGGGTGGCTAACATGAAATTTTGTTTAAAACAGACATTCCTGTCTCACACCCCACAACATTCCTGACCGTGTCCTGGAGCCTGCCTTCTGCTGGGGGCGCTAGAATGACTTCCTGTTCCAGATTGAACGAGTGAGCTAAGCTTTTGGTTTCTCAGGAAAACACCCAGAGTGGGTGCCAGAGACCCTGCCATCCTTCGGGACTTCCCAGCTCCACTATGCCATGGGAGGTTTTGCACCTCTGCCTTCGAAGCTGCAGCTTTTCCAGAGACGGTTCAGCCAAGTGACCAGAAGGCCCCTCCTTTCGGCCCCTACAGCTGTACTTTGGGGCTGCTTGATATGCAGCCAGCATCCACTCAACATAATGTGCCTTACCTGCCAATGTGCTTTGAGGGATATTGTTAGCATTAAATTTTCCATTTACATTTTCATGTTTGACATAATTGAGGAATGAATGCTCTTATGAAAATTAAACTTGTGGTTCTCCTGGGCTGCTGTAACCCTGTTAAAATGTAATGTGATTTTTGATGCTTCTTCTTGAGGTTTTATTAAATAGAATATCAGGATGACTAATTCCCCAGGCCTAAATGCAGGCTGGGAAGCAGCATTATTGATAGGGCTGTGTCCAAATGGTCCTCTGTGCTCAGCCTCTAATGGCCTAATAATGCATTATACTTGAAACAGAAATACTTTGGGTTGTAGTGCTTATTGCCATTAGTGAAAACACCTGGATGCTCCATTCATCAAGGTTACATCCAATGGGGCCCATTTGTTTATTAGGCTGTCAGTAAACATCTTTATTTGGTCTGGGTTCAGCCACATTTGGCCACTCTGGAAAGATTTCAGATCCAGCCAGGGGATTTCTTGTGGTTTCTTGTGATTAGTTTTTTCATTAAAAAAAAAAAAAAAAGGCAAGCTAATGAAAAGTTAGTAGAGGCTTTATGAAGAACACATTTTGCCTCCTATAATCTGTGGGGATGGCAGCAAAGATCAGGGAGGCAGTTCCTGGATGCTGTTTCTTTCAGCAACTCCTGATGGGGCGGTTGGGCCTCCTTCCAGCTGGGGAGCGTGGTCCAGTTCAGATTCCCAGGTCCCTCCTGGGACTGTGTGCTATTTCTCTCATCTCTGAAACCTCCTGACATATAGCATGGCCATGCCTCCTGGAAGGATGAATATCTAGCACGAAATTCCTCTTTTGTGGTGTTTAGGGAGGTTCTCACCCTCCCTGGCCAGACACTTCCTGATTTAGGGATTTCTATTTCAAAAGGCCACGGTATCAATAACCATGGTATCAAACCAGGAATGCTCCAGGAATTGTTTTGTTTAAAGAAGCTGTTTTTATGGGAATAATATACATGGGATGTAGAATATCAATATACTTTAAAGAGATAAACAAGATACTTGTCTTGATTTGGTCAGTACACATTGGGTACATACATTGAACTATTACTTTGTGCCCCATGAATACGAGTAATTATTATGCCACTTAAAAAGTCACTATTGAAAGAAGCCAATAAATGCAGCCTAATACATTTTGCAATATGTAATCTCATCAAGACGGAAATCCATCAGTACCTACTGAGAGCTGTTCACACAAAACACAGCTCTCACTCAAAGGGAATAAGAGACTATTGATTCTGAACCAAATATGAGAGTTCATAGGTTGAGAACACAGGTGTGAATTGGCACTAGTAATAGATTCCAATGTGGAAGAAGTTCCATGAACTTTTTATAGTTTCTGAACAAAAAGGAATCATAGATCAAGAAATTTTCCACATATGTGGGTAGGGGCCAGGTAAGTGGGTTGCAGAAAAATGGGGAAACATTGGTATAGTTTCTTGTTGCTATCTGATAACAGTCTTAGCTTTTAGATTGGTGGTCTGCAAGTTAGATTAGTAGGTTGATAAGTTAATAGGTTGAAACAGTTTTTTGTGACAGTTGAAAGAATGTTCATGGAACACAAATCTGGGCATGGAATGGCTATTAAGGAAACTAAAGACAACCTAAGACAGGTGGTTTTCAACCTTCCTAATGACTTGGCCCTCTAATACAGTTCCTTACATTGTGGTGACTCCCAATCATAAAATTATTTTCAACTGTAATTTTGCTATGGTTATGAATTATAATGTAAATATGTTTCCCAACAATCTTAGGTGACCCCTACAGAAGAGTTGTCAGATGCCCCCCAAGGGGTTGTGACCCACAGGTTGAGAACCACTAGCCTAAGAAACTCCGGCTCTGGATCTATAGCTTGAAATACTTCATAGTCACCTAACCTTGTAGAATCTTTAGCATAGGCATGGCATCCCCTGCCCCCGAACTTAAGCCTACAAAGTCTTTCCTCCATCCCTACAGATGCCACTCTGGCAGTCCCACACTCCAGATCCCAGGAGTCAGTCATGAGCTTTTGCATTTGTAAACCACCCAGGACTAGTCATGAAGGAGACTCACCCAGCATTTCCTCTCAAAAAACACCTTTAAACAGACTCTAAGCCTTTGCAGACCTGCTTGGAAAGCACAGAGGACTGAGGGAGGGAGGACAGATAGCACAAATGACTGCAACCAGAACTTGTTGCTGCCATCCTGATATTCCTGTCTGTGGCAACTATGCAAAAAGTGCATTATGCAAACATCTGTACACTCCTCAAATTGTATTATGTGTCTCTTGTTGAGATGTATGGAATACTGAATTTGCTTAACTAAAAATGTGTTCCAGGCATATTTCAGATTTATCGCCTGGAATTGGAGCAAAAGAAGTGGGGCATGTGTTAGCCCTCTGAGAAAGCATGATTGGGAAAGGCTCAGGTGCCATCTTTTTATTTAGGTACTAATCCTGTGTTCAGGAAGGGGGTGGATTCCCTAATTGCCAAGTCAGAATTAGCTGAAGGAGGAGCAGTCAGGGGTCAATGTGACCTAAAGACCAGCCGACATGGAATGGATGGTCTGACTCATGTCACAGTGATAGTAAACAACCTGTCTTAGCAGGGGTTAGCTTGCAATCTCTGGTGCTAGAAGGGGAACATGGTAGGAAAAGTCACAATCCCTGAGAAGTGGAGATCTCCAGAGCATCCTCCTCATGCTTTATTGGACAGGAATATACTTTTGACCAGGATCCCTTACTACGGAGTCTTCTTTCAGGTTTCAAGGGTAAACAGGAGAGGGATAGGCATAAAACATAGTCTAGGAGAGGGTTTCAGACCTGGGTTTCAATGCTCACACTGTTCTTTACTTGTAATATGGGACAAGGTTTTCTAACTCTCTTGACCTTACTTTATTCATCTGTACAATTGGGTGGGGATAGTAATAGGTCTGGTCCACAGATTTGTCATGGAGAATAAATGAGATGGCATGCATGGAATACTTAGCATAATCCTGCCACTATGCTTCATGGATTCCATTAGTGTCAGATTTCTTGCTGGCTTGCCTGTTTAGGCAAGATGCCTGCTTAGGTTTTCAGGAACTATATTCCCTAGTACCAATAGTAGCAGGAAAATTTGGGGCTAAAATTAGAAATTTCAGAATGTTCTTCAAGGCTGTCTGGTTGGTGGTCCAAGCAGAGTATGTGCCTTTGTGCCTTCTGTCATAATTGCTTAAGAGTTTGCAAGAAGAAACTCTTCTCAGTGAAGGGAAGTTACTATGTCTCAGTTGTGCCCTGTGCTCACAGGCACGTAGGCTAGGACAAGAGTATGTGGGGCCAAGGGCTAAAGGTGATCTCCATATCCTTTTAAACAATGGGGTTAGGATGTCTCAAGATCCCCAAAGTCTTCAGGTTATATGTCATGGTCAGAAAGTGGTATATAAGGAGTTTCTGGGGTGGAGGCTGTTCCTGGTATAGCCTGAGCATGGATACAGGGCTTTCTCTGCATGGGGAACAGTATAGAGCAGCAAACTCAGATAGCTACATGGGGATCCCTCAGGATCATGACAACTGGGGTGGGATGGGACAATAATTTCTGTAGTTAGACCCAAGGAGACTTCTCAGCTCATGCCTGGGAGCCAGTGCTGTTTCCTGGATCCTTGGCACTATGTTAGAGTCTATGTGTGATACAGACACAGCCCAGGAAGTGATTGGGATGAGGATGTGTTCATGGGGATTTGTTTTCAGCCATTTGACAGAAAGTTCCTTCTACTAAAAATGACAGCAATGGAAAAATACGAACAGATGCATTCATGGATGAAGATTCATGCTGACTTTAATGTCCTTTGACGAGAAACCCACAGAGAAGCTGAGCATGGCTGACAAGGTAGTAGATGAAAAAGGTGAGAATGTTTTCCAGGAAGCATGGGCAGGTGGAACAAAGGCTTTCTTACAGCTGGTACTCAGGGCAACAGGATATACTTACAAAGCAAGTTAGAGCTGAGCACTGTTGACCAATTGCTGGCCTCTTAGATGTGGAGAGTGTCCTGGACTACTGATGTCAGCTTTGAAACCAAGCCAGGGTTCTATTTGTTGCAGACAAACCATCAAAGCTGGGACCTGATGAGAGTATAGCCTGGACCCCAGAAAACAGGTGTCTTGCAAAATAGTCCCTCCATCAAGATTAGTGCTAGGGGTGTTTTAAATCAGGACTGGATATGATGTAGCTGTGGGTGTTAGGCCAGTGGTGTTGGCCCTATTTCAGGGCTAAGGAACACTGAAGGGAGGTGGACAGGGGGAGTGCACAGAGGACATGCAGGCAGATTTGGGTAGGATTCAGGGAGCAGGTAACTGGTAGGAAACCATTCAATGATCCAAATGGGACATTATAGTCTAGAAATATCTGAACAAGACAGGTGACAATGGCAACCAGCATTGGTTGCTATTGTTCTTTAGTGTTTTGTCCACAAAGAGACCTGAGAAATTTTACGTCAAAGAGAAGATTGTTCTTATTCTGATAGTCTCAGGAAGCCTGGATGAACCAGCACCACAACCCTCTAGTCATCACAGAACATCAAATGTGTTGTTTTCTGGAGGTAAGAAAAGGAAAGCTGGTCAGAGAGCCAGTGCACCTGTCGGGATAGGCGGGGATAATGTTTCCACATACCATCACCTTTGTGCATCAAGGGTTTTGCTCTGTTTCAAGGAAGGTTGATAGGAAGCTGTTTGTCCTTGGTTGTGGCTTCACCTGGAGATATGCGTGTGACTCCTAAAAGCACGGGAGAAGCCTGTGGCTAATCATAAAGGGCTCTTGGAGATGCTGTACTGTGGAATAATTCTTTTGTACACTGTGAATATGTGTTTGCTTTTGTTGGTTTAATAAAGAACCACTGGCCAATACCTAGGCAGGAAGAGGTTAGGTAGAGAGCCAGACTGGGAGAAGAAAGCCAGAGTCATCAAGCAGACACAGGAGAAGCAAGAGATGAACATGCCATGCTGAAAAAAGGTGCAGCCACATGGTAGAGCATAGATAAAAAATATTCATTAATTTAAGTTGTAAGAGCTAGTTAGTAAGAAGCCTAAGCTATCAGCTAAGCATTTTAAATTATTTGTAATTAATAAGTCTGTATGTTGGTTATTTGGGAGCTGGCTGGCAGGACAGGAACTTCAGCCAGTACTGCTTTACTTTGGAAGTGTTTGAAGACTTGGACCCTAGGTGGACATGCTTAGTTTTAAAGGTTGTGGAGCTTTAGCAAAGCAAGCTTTGCTGGAGGAAGCAGGTTACAGTGGGCAAGCCTTATGAGTTATATGGATCAACTATGATTCCTAACTGATGATGGCATGATATAACCAGCTGCTTCCCACTCCTGCTGCTCCAGCCACAGGAACCAGAAGTACTTGTGCTCAGCATCACAGTGTGTGGTCTATTAGAAGATAGTGAATGGAGGAGCCTGATGATAGTAGATCCTCCATGTGTTTTTGAGTGTAATGCTGAGGTGGAGTGTTGGCTGGCCAAGGGAAATAGGGCCATGGTGTTGCTTCCCATGAGTAGGGTACAGGTAGAGAATCAAGCCTCTGAGCTCTGATCTTACAGTTCAGGATCCCCGTGCCTTCTCCCTAGGAATCCACTCCTGGTTTTGAGCTGTCTTTTCTGCTGGAAGGAGATGAGACCCTGGAAGACAGATATTGCCTAGTATTGGACTTGAAATTCCTGCTATGCTCTGGGCTAGTATACCATGTATGGTTGGCTAGGTAAGTTTATGGGAAGAATGAAAAGGAGGAGAAAGATGTGTTAAAGGAGATGTTAAAGATAGCAGATAGTCCTTTCAACTATGTAGAGAAGGAATGTCAAGCAATGGCATGTGTGCTGTGCCTCTGGTTCCCTGGATGATAGCTCCCTGCTGGTGCTGGAGGATCTTCTTGCTTCTCTAATCATTTTCTTTTCTCAGCTGTGAGCACTGGGCCTTCATCTTGTCCTGTGGCGCATATAGTCAGGCATGTTGAATTCTTCTTCAGCATTCTTCCCTGGACCATTTGTGACTTGTAGCATTGAGGCTGGCTGAAAACAAAGTTACAATTACCTGGAAACTAATGGAAAGACATGTGGGCAAGAACAAAACAGTAAAAAGAAAAGATGCAAGGCAGTATACTGTCATAGTCAAGAGCAAAGGCTCTGAGTAAAAAGGACCAATCCAGAGTTAATTCCAACAGTCATTCCCAGATGCATGCTCTTCAGCAGCTTAACATAACTTCTCTGAGTTTCTGCCCCCTTTAAAATGGGATCCTGATGTTTCTTAACTTGCAGGCCCAGTGTGACTACCAAAAGGAGTGTTGTGCCATGTCCAGGGCACAGATGATCTCAGTAAAGTTGACTCTTGTTACTGCCATCTATCTCTATCGGAATCGTTTCTTTCTTTCCCACCATTGTCCCCAGACTCTGCAGAACGCTTGCGCTTAACACCTGTGTGCTCAATGAAATGAAACATCCTGGGAAGGAAGCTTTACAGTTGCGTAGAACAGAAGGTTTTTCATGGTCCTTTTCCTCACCCCGAATTGACTACTTTCTTAGTTGCTTCCCTCCTTTCCCATTCAGGCAAGGTCAGTTGTTTTGAAGAACTAGTTTAGAGAGATGCTTCCAAACCTTTTAGCTCTCTGAGGAGGTGTAGGGGGGGGCAGTTACTGTGTTTTGAGCTAGGGGCAAAATAGGACACAGCATTTGGTAATTTGGAGATGTGGGTTGAGGCTGAGCTTTGACTCTACCCACTGGGATCTTGAAAGAATGTCTTGACACCTTGTACCTCGATTTTCCACTTCACAATGAAGTGGGGACCCTGAGGATGCTGTGAGGCTTCAAAGTGAGGCATTGCACGGATGCTGGATATGTGCTGGTGGCCCCTGCCTCCTAAGGGTTTACTTCAGGGTTAGAGACCTGAGGGTAGGACCTACAGTCAAGCTGCTGCTGCACAGTGTGGAAAGACTGCAGGCTATTCATCAGCCCTGCAGCCTGTTGTGATTAGCTTTTTCTGTCCCAGGATGGAACCTGGGGTCTCATGCATGCTATGTAATGCCCTAACACTGAGCTATACCTTTACATTTTTATTTTGAGACAAGATCTTAACAAGCTGTCCAAGTTGGTTTTAAACTTACTCTCTAGCCCAGACAGGCCTGAAATTTGTCATCCTTTTGCCTCAGCCTTCTCAATAACTAGAATTATAGGCCAATAGCACTAGGCCTGAGTCAGCAAAACAGTTTACAGAGGCTTTCTTGCAGAGCTATATAAGCATGGCAATCTTCCCTCCCTGCCCTGTGGCTGCAGTTCCTTAGATCTGGAGCTGGGCCCAAGAGTCTGTGCTTACATCAAGCTTCCCAGTGCTATTATGGGTCCAAGATCACACTCTAAGAACAATTAATAAAAAGCAGCAGTGCCTGGGAAATGGGTGCTCAAGTATCCTAGAGAATGACACAATTAGAATAGAACAGCCTTCGAGATGCACACATCTCAAGTCTCATCCTTGAGAGAAGCCAGAACTAGTACTTAAAAAGGAAACGCATGCTGTGATGTGGAGAGCTGACAGGAGTGATTGCAAAGACAGTTATCCCCAGACAAGTCAATTTGTTCAGGAAATAAATGAAAGGAAGATCCCATAAGGAGATTGATTAAAATGAGACTGTAGTCAGACATCCGGTTTCTCATGTTTTCTGGGGAGATGTGGCATCCTGAGCAGAGGAAGGCAGAGCTCCTTAATGGCCCTGGCTCTAGGGCAGAGGGGAAGAATGCTACTTCCTGCCTCTTTCCCTCATCCTTACTCTATCAGGACCATGGCTTCTAGATGTCGGTGCTGTGGATGCTGGTGTTGAGTTCTGCCTCAGGAAGCCTGAAGCCAGAGATGTCTTTACTCGGGAGCTCTCTCTGACCTTGGATTCCTGAATAGTGAGATATTGAACAGGAAATACTGAGTCACCCGAAAACAGGGAAACTGTCAGAGTCTCACCCTACCTTAGCCTCAGGGGATGATGTTTTGGTTTGTGTGTGTTTTACTGAGCTCTGTTGTACATTTAGCACTGAGAACACCTCTCAGGGGAATTATGATTTTCCCCTATTGTTTGGAACAGCCTTCTGCCTTTCTCACTACATTCTTATATGTTTCCTTTTCTTTCTTCCATTCTCAGTACAGAGCATGGCACAGGGAATCTGTTGGTGTGTGTTAAGCGTGGAGGACTCGGTGATTTGATTTTTTTTTATCCCATATTTTCAGAAATATCTAGAGGTAAGTAGGGGAGAGAAGGGGGAAATGTGAGCATTGAGTTTCTTAGGAATCTTTCAGAATCAGCCAACAAGAACAGATCAGAGCTTGGAAAGTGAGTAGCAACCAAAGGAGACAAAGTGGTAGAAATAATAGCAAGGTACTAAATTGGCCGGAAAACTGTCAGTTTGATTCACAGCCACCCATGTCTCTAGCTTTAGAAGATTTGATGCTCTCTTCTGGACTCCGTGAGTACTTGCACTCATGTGTGCACAGACCCCCACCTTGCCTCCCGTAGACATATAGTTAGGAAAAAATGAAAAACCTACAATAACATTCAGTCATTTAAAAACACAAAATTTATCAGGGGGTAGTGGTGCACGCCTTTAGTCCCAGCACTTGGCAGAGTCAAAGGCAGAGGCAGAGGCAGAGGCAGAGGCAGAGAGAGAGGCAGAGAGGCAGAGAGGCAGAGAGGCAGAGAGGCAGAGAGGCAGAGAGGCAGAGAGGCAGAGAGGCAGAGAGGCAGAGAGGCAGAGAGGCAGAGAGGCAGAGAGGCAGAGAGGCAGAGAGGCAGAGAGGCAGAGGCATCTCTTTGAGTTCAAGACCAGTCTATTCTACAAAGCAAGTTCCAGGACAGCCAGAGTTGTTACACAGAGCAGCACTCTTCACAATAGCTAAGCTGTAGAACCAACCTAGATCCCCAGGCAAAAGAGTGGAAAAAAATATGGTATGTATATATAACAGATTTTTTTCTCAACCACAAAGAGGAATATTATGTCATTTGTAGAAAAATGGATGCAACTGGAGGTAATAACACTGCTTTTTCATATTTGAGGATCCTAGATTTTATATAGATGCATAAAATCATACATCTATGACATGAAAGCAGAAGCAAAACTAGGGGGATAAAGGAGACCAATGGGATGGAGGGGGAAAAGAGCTGAGAAAGAGGAGTGTATGGAAGTATGAGGGTGTGTGTCCCTGTTGGGAGCAGACTTTGTGGGGCTGCAATTGGAACCAGCTAAGCGACCCCGGGTCCATACCTGGGTGGGGGTGTGTGTGTGGATGAGGGAAAGACCAGCTATAGATTATAAAGAAAAGACAGAGACACAGAATAAAAGTCAGGAGAGCAGGTCAACACTGAAATGCCACAAGTTTATTTTTCACCACTCTTATATGCCTTATCCAAAAAGGGGAACACAGTATCATGTATATGGAACAAACAGACTTTTCTTCTGTAATTATTCTAAGGGTTCAGTAACCACACCTCAGTTCCAACTTCTTGTCCCCTAGCCTTGAGGTCAGGAGTAGCCACACCACAGATTCAGGTCTGTTGTTATTTAGAATAAGACAGTCAAACATCCTTCTGTAGCCACACCTTTGACCTTTAGGTCTTATGACTTGCTGAGGACAGTTTTGAATTCTCTGTCCTTGTGCCAAGATAGAATGCAGCCATCTTTATGGACACCCACATGTCCCCAGTTACTTTTCTACTGGTGTGATAAGGCACCATGAGCAAGGAAACTTAGAGCAGGGAGAGTTTATTTGGGGCCAGCTATCAGAGGTTCAGTCTTTTACTGTCATGATGGGGAGCCTGGCAGTGGGCAGGCAGGCATGGTGCTGGAGTGGTAGCTGAATCCTTTCATAGGATCAGCATGCAGAAGGCAGAGAGAGAACTAAGTGGTAATGGTGTGAGCTTTTAAGACCTCAAAGTTCTCCCCTTCGCCCCTCCCCCTCCGTGATACACCTCCATCAAGCCACACCTCCCTCCTAATTCTTCTCAAATAGCTCCACCAACTGGGGATTAAGTATTCAAGCATATGAGCATTCTCATTCAAACCACCACAGGGGGGAACATCTTCAAAGCACAATATGCATTTGAATAAAATATACGTAGGTAACATGTATATACAATGTATGATGAAAACTGGAATGTAAAACATATACATGTATCATCAATTATATATATACATATATATAAACAATGCATAATAATCATCAAAAGAGAACTTTTTTTCACTGTGGTTTTCACTGTCAGATTCCAGTGGGGCTCCTCAGGGTAAAAAACCAGAAAATGTGGGGTCATCACAACATAGTTGTGGGGGATTCAAATCTTAGTCTTGCCCACACAGAGCCTCCAGTAATATATTAGGTTTCCTTACGTGGCAGTGGTTTCCCAAGTGGTTTCTGTTGCAGCAAACTCAGATATTTCCCAACTGCCTCTTGGTTTCTCTAATTAAGGGCTAGACCGGATTTTCTCTGGTGAGCCTACGGGGAGTTGTTGGTTTTCAGTTGGTTCAGCTTTTATCTCGTGTCAGTGGGAATGACAACTCTTTAGCCTTGTTAACATTTGGGGCCAGGAAATAGGAATCATGTGAGGATTTAGTGTACTTCCTGTCATTTGATCAGTACATGACCCTGCAATCAGAATGGATGGGTGTAGCTTGTCTGTTGAGCCAGGCAGGTGTGTTTGGGAGGGCTGGGATGGGCTAGGTCAACTATGGTGGTTTCTTACCCAGTGACATGTACCATTTGCCAGTATGTAACCAAACCTTTTTGAAATATTCTGAGTTAAAAAAAAAAAAGTTGACATGGATAGGGGAGTTGTGAGAATGGGATTAAGAGAACAGAATTTATAAGGGGCAGAATGTACCTATTCTGACTTTCTTCCTATTTCTTTTCATATCCCCATTTCTTTTCATATCCACATTTAGAAATGTTCTGAAAGGTAGGTTTGTGATGGGGTGGTGGTAAATAATTGTTATTCATAAGGAAATCTTTTAATTGATTGTCCTAGTTTTTAAACTGAATTTTAGAAATTGAGGGGCAGTTTTCAAGAATAGTATTTTTTAAACAGAATATCACTCAGAAAAGCTCTAAAAATGGACAAAGATTTGTGTGTGTGTGAGTGTGTGTGTGTGTGTGTGTGTGTGTGTGTGTGTACCACTGTGCAGTACTGCTCGATGCTTGCTCTCTAAGTATTTTTGTTTCTGGTGTATATGTCGGGCTCCTTTGGCAGGGATGGGGTGAGAACTTGTTTGTTGTGTTGTCAACATGTAACACCTTCCTTATTTCTTGGTAAGAATTAATATGAACAAAACTAATAATTTCCACACATAAGTAGTGATCTTCTATACTCACACAAGCATACAACCTACTTTGAAGATAAAATATCTTTGCTTAACTTACCCAGAATGCACTCTTTGATTGAATGCTTGTTTACACATAGGTATGTAAGTTCTTCTGTGTGTACATGAAATTTATAGTATTGAATTTATGTTATTATTTATATTAAGAAAAAATGTAGAATTTGAGTCATCTTAAAATCTGCTCATATACACAATTAAGTTGGGTTTTTTGTTTATGTTATTCTATACATGTTAAAAGCATGTGTATAAGTCTTTGAGTTTTATAGAATTATGCTCACATAGGGTGCTGACCTTAGCACATAGCAGCTGACCCTAGGCTCATGCTTATTTATTTATTTAGCATTAACTCCTTGAAGTAAAGTTGCTAAGCCAAAGGCCATACAGTTTATAAAAGTTTTGATGCATGTTTCTAAATCTCTCTACAGAGGTGCTTTTATCTTCCCACATTAGTAAGCAATGAGAGGACCTTTCCCCAGGAAAATTCACTAATACTGTTGTCTTAAATCTTAACACCTCATCAAACTCAGATGTGTGAGTGTAACGAACGGTTCAGTTAACTGCATTTTCATTTGTATCTTGGTAACCAGAACACCTGACGTTTCTGTGTGTTATGGCTGTCTTTCCATGCTACTTGCCTGCTTCTTTATTGGAGTGTTCTTTCTTCTATGAACTTGCAAGGATTAACCTGGTTGTCAGTTTATTGGACCATGTTAGTTAGCTTTGTGTTATTGTAGACAACTACCTGAGAATATTAATTTACAGGAAAACAGAGTTATCTCTGTTCACTGTACCAGGCTTTATCTTTTGGGGCCACTAACCTGCTCCCAAATCATGAAATGGAGACTTAATATTGGTTATGAATGCTCGGCCTAGCTTAGGTTCATTTCTAGTTAGCTTTTTTCTTTTAAATTAACCCGTTTCTCTTTACTTTTTGCCTCAGGGTTTTCTCCCCCCCCCCATTCCTTCTGTATATCTTACTTTCACTGTTTCTCATGGCTGTTTCACGGTTTCACGGTTTCTAGCCCTGGGCACGTCCCCCTTTCTCCCTTGTTCTTCCCATTTCTTGTCTTCTTTCCTATTTATTCTCTCGGCCCAATAGCCTCACCTATCCCTCTCCTGCCTAGCTATTGGCTGTTCAGCTTTTTATTAGATCAACCAGGTACTTTAGGCAGGTAAGGTGAAACAAATGCAACATGTCTTTACATAATTAAAGGAATGCAGCACAAACAAATTTAACATACCTTTACATTGTGCACAAAGGCAGCAGAAACAAAGTAACACAACTTTTACACAGTTTAAGTAATATTCCATAGCATAAACAAATAGAATACATTTTTACCCAGTTAAAGTAATACCCCGTAACAGCTCACAATTTCAGAGGTTTGCATACATAATTGGTAGACCTGCTGTTTTGGGTCTATGGGAAGATGGCAGTTTATGCTTGGAGCATATGGTAGAGGAAGGGGCACACTTCATGGCCACTGGGAAGCATAAAGACAGGAAGGGACAGGGGTCCTAAGATCCCCTTCAAGGCCCTCTCGCAGTGTACACCTACTCTACAAATCTTTTCCTGACCTATAAATCTTAAAGGCTCTACCATCTCCCAGTAGCAACACAGGATAAAGACCAAGGCTATGTCTCACAAGCCTTTTGGAGAAAGTATATCCAGACCACACAAATCTTGAATGGCTAATTATGCTCTTTGTTTAACTTCAGCTGTGTGGCAGAAAATATGTCCTGGGAGCCTGTCTGGCATGGAAATCCCTGTATAGACCAGGCTGGCCTTGAAGTCACAGTCTGCCTCTGCCTCCTCAGTGCAGAACTAAAGACGTGCTGCACCACACATGACATTTTCTCCCATTTGGTTCTATGAATCTGGCTGTACAGGTGGGGTTACCAAGGTCCTGTGGCTAAACTATGATCTGATGGAAGCTCCAGGGGTAATGGAACCAAGACCAGAAAAACCAATTCTGAAAGTAAAATTGTTTTTACTAAAATATTGTCCAAGATTTTAAAAAAGAAGCATGCGCATCAAGGGTTATTGCTTCCCTATGGCTGTCACTGCCTTTATACCCACAGTTCTGACTTATGTCAGTGAAGCTGTGATAATGGATTTATTAGTTATTATTTTGATTAGCATATTAAACAAACACAACGCATCTTTGCATAGTTAAGCAAGAATTTTGAAACATACCATGTTCTCATTTAATTGTATTAAATTCTCTGAAGCTCTCAAAGCCAAGAGAGTGGGAAGCATTCAACACACTGGTATCTTGCACATAGCACTTTTTCTGAAGGAGTAAGGTAGGCAGCAAATGCTGACTGAGAAATGGCTATCCCTTAGTTATCATGTGATGAATGAATGCACAGGTGCCCATAGTCTCCTATAATTGGGCTTAAGGTCAGAAATGTCAACCAGATATTCACAGAACTAGTCAGTAGAAGTCCTTCTGCCATAGCCATTGACTCAGGTATCTGCCATTTCATAAAGTCGGGTACTATTTTGATGTTTCCTCTCTGGTGCTTCATCTAAGCAGCCCCCCTCGTCCCATCACCCTCTGTGGAGGTGTTTATGGCTGTGGTGAGTGGGGAAGGAGGCCCCTGGGAACTTTTACATCACTAATGTAGATCATAAACCAAGAGACTTGAGAGCCATGCCAAGAAGGGTGGCAACAGAAGCAGCTGCCATGTGAGGTTCTGAGTGACATAAATCAGACTTGAGAGCTAGAAAACGCTGAGGCTGGCCCGGCAGCCAAGCGTTGCTGGATGCTCAATTGTTTATTAGATTTTCTCTGGTAAATCAGGACCAGCACTGTCCTGAGAGCCACCCCAGCTTCTGAAAGTGCAGAACACAGATGTCTCCTGTGCCAGGCATGGGGTGAGCTAAGCACCATATCTTGGGGGAGCTGGGCTGAGGCTGAGCATGAAGCCAAGGAGGCAGCTGAGGAAGAGTCCCTCAGATCTAAACATAAACCAGCAAGGAGTTTCTCTGCTTGAGTGGAGGCTGACTGTCACTTTCCTATAGGAAGGGCAGCTTTCAGAGGAGAACCCATTGGATGGAGCAGGGAGCCTGCATTCGTGAGAACATCAGCTTAGCTAGGAGTGGCCCATTAGCAAATGGTCTTTAATGATTGCTAAAGGACCAAAGGTCATAGTCATTTACTCATTTTATAGGTTTTCACATATACAAAGACATCTGTATAAAATACTGCACCCTTCCAGACTTATTTTCTCCTTCTGTTTCCAGAATTGTGCGTGTGTGTGTGTGTGTGTGTGTGTGTGTGTGTGTGTGTGTGTGTGTGTGTGTGCGCGCGCGCGTGAGCATTGCAATTACAGTTTCTGAGGTCTGATTTTATGGGAAGTTTCTCTCCCTGCCTAACTTTGTTCTTGTTTACAAAGTCAAATCCCTGGGCTCATTTTGAATAGGTAGAAGGTGAACACTGGTGGCTACAGGCCTGAGCAGGAACGTTTGTAGGGCACTTTTTCCCTGGCTACTTTGAACACACAGTGAGATCTTTAGGGCTGGTGATGAGGAAACTCGTTCTTATCCCACTGCTGCCTTATCCTTGGACAAATCGCTATGCTCCTCAGATATCTTGTGAAAGCAGAAAAGCGCTATTGAAGTAATGACAACACTAGGTGGAGCCAGTGTACAGTTGATCTTCTCTGACTGGCTCAAATACCCCACTCTAGTAGGCACTCTGCATGGAAAGGGGTCACCGTTTTGCAGCAAACCTGGACCAGTGACTGTGACTCTGGTCCAGCCTGCTGACTGCCCCACTGCCCCACACACCTCCCATATTCTCCAGGTACTGATACGACCTTCCTGGCATTGAGTCTACCTTAGTGGGTTTTCTGTATCCTGCCACATTGTCATTGGCCTGCTTCCTTTTCCAGAAGTTTTTCCCTGTTTGGAGAAACACTAGGTCCACTTTGCTATTAAGATCTAGCAAGGTAACACTAGAAAGGGCTGGTGGGAGATCCTGACACCCAGCAGGGAGTTTCATTTCTTCACTCACCTTCTGATTCTCCTGCCTTGATACAGGATGTGCAAAGCAGGACCCCAGCCCACACTGGAGCTACTTTGGACTCTTGGAAGCTCTGATATCTCACTATAGAGAGGGGCTTGGCTTTCTTCTTTGTGATGTGGGTCTCACATAAGAGAAGCACAAATAATAGAAGTTATTTACATGGCCCCCAGCATAACTTGTTAAAATGTGGATTTAGATCAGAGGAGCCCTTCATTGGAGAAATATAATCAACTTGTTCTGTGCACCGAGGCAGAAGGTTGTGGACAATTCTTCACTGGGTGACGTCTAGGTAGACCTTGGGACTTAGCTGCCTCAATCTGGATAGACGCCTTGAAATCTCAACAGGAGAGGTCATTGGCATAACCAGAACCATTCTTCATAGCTTTATGTTCTACACACAGGAGGATCTGATGAGGCACATCATTGCATCTCCAGGCCAGGTAGGAGCTGAGCCAGGGGCTCTCAGCAGGAGGCTTGCACAAAGCCTCTCTTCCTTTGTTACCCCCTTTCCCTCCTTCAAACCAGTGTTCATTTTGTGCACAACAGTCCACAAAACATGTCCCAATTACACTGAGGCAGGATCAGTTGCAAAGTGTTCCTGACAGGACACAGCTTATGGGATTTAGTATGAAAGTCAGTCTCCCTTTCACCACAAAACTGATCCTCTCCCATTCTCAGCATAGTTTAGATGTGACCAGATAATGCAGAGATGTATTTCCTGGTGCTTATTTTATTAAAGACATGCCTCTCTATAAATTGTAAGCATCCATTTCTGTTCTGTGTATCTTTCTATAAATACTCTAGGGCAAACAAAGAGAGCTGAGATTCAGCAAAAGCAAGAAACCTGTCAAGAATGACATCTGATGGACTCACCCGATGCTGTTAGACATCACAGAATTGCTAGAAGGAGCTGCACATCAAGGCTTAAAGTTGCAAAACTGGCCAGAGCCCCTGAAAACTGACTTCCAAGTCCCATCTTTTGGTATATCTGGCCCTCAGATAGTCTCTGATCATAGTATAAAGTTAATAAAACCTAGTAAGGCAAAGAGCTGTGGCAGGGGACCGGGCATGGAAGGGGCTGCTAGGGAAGAGTGTTCTTTCACTGCATGTGTATAAGATGTCTCCCATGCCTTGGACAGTGTATTGTTGAGTTTTACTCCCCTGTACAGTCAGAGCATTCAGGATAAAGCAAATATAGTCCCTGCTGCAGGGATCTGAAGAAGTGGGGGCTGGTGATGCCTGGAAGAACTGGCAAGGTCTGGCATTGCTGGCATCTCTAGCTTTTGGCCTGGCTTAGGGCATGCAGAAAGCTGCTCATGTTTGCTTAAATTTGTCTTCTTTTCCTGCATGCTTCTGTTACTTGGATAAACAGCTTTCCCCATGTTCTTGTCCTGGGAGATGTGGTGTGGAGGGGAGTGGTCTTATGTTTGATAGCATCTGTCCTTGGGGAAAATAGTCTAGCAGAAGGGGCAACAGGACAGTGGTAAGGCGGTGTTCAGAGGATAAAGAAAGAGAAGTGATCCCTTAGACTGGGAAAATAAATGCTCTTGTGGCTTTGGTGGTAGTGGTGGCAGACTAGTGACAGTCATCTTGGAGGCTCTTCTGGGCTCTGCCAGAGCCCTGTAGGAGAATCATTTACCTGCCAAGTGTTTGAGCAAAGTGCAGGGAGCAGAAAAGTGGCCTAAAAGAGCAGAAAGGTCTGCAGCACTCTTCCTGGGCTGCGATCTCCCTCACATGAGTGACAGCTGATGCTGTGGCACATTCTCCAGGCTTCCCTTCAGGCAGAATGACTCCCTCTGGAATCATCCTTGTCTAGAAAGATCTGTCTGGCTCAAGGTCACACTCTCCCTGGGAGGCTGGTTGATGCAAGGAGCATAAATCCCCAACTTCTTTGACTACAACAAAAGGACCAGGAAAACTTTGCATCTCTAGGCAGGCAGGCCAGCCAAAGACAGCCTCCGAGGAATGTCTGTGCTTCAGTGTGAGACTGACTACCATCCTGAATGGTGTGTGTGGAAGGTAAGGACCACACGAGTGCCCCATTTCTTGTGGCACACAGTCAGGATAGAGACAAAGGCCTGAAAGGCTGGTGCTCAATGTTCTGCCAACCAGTAAAACAGGAGTGTGAGTCTAAAGCCACAAGAATGCTGAGAAGTCCAGAATGCAGGATTTTTGTTCTGAGTTTGTTGTTTCCTTGCATTGACTGGTGATGCTCAGCTATCCCGAAACTTTGAGAGCTGTTCTAGCTATAGGGATCCCCACTCCAGTGGGCTGAGTCACTATGTATGAAATATCAGGGTCTGCTGAATCTTATTCAGTTAGATTTAACTGCATTAATACTATTATTAATGCCAAAGACCTGTCTATTTTTTTTCTAATAACACAAAGAGCTCAAGTCTATATGATTTAAGATATAACCATTTAAGAGACTGTGATTCAATGTGGCCATGCTTGCACCAATCTCTGGGACAAAGAAACTCAAAGTTTGTGTTGATGGTATTAGAAAAGTAAATAAGTGAATAAGTGGTTTCTTCTTCCTCATGTCTCCCCTCTGGTACTCACTGTATTTACTTTTTTTTTTTTTTGGTGATTAGAGTAGGGCTGGGGATAGGGAGGAGATGGGTAAGAGGAGGGAGTGGGGAGAGCCAAATAAAATGAAGAATGTATGAAGAAGCTACATGGAAACCTATTGTTTTGTAAGCTGATTAAAATAATAATAATAATAATAATAATAATAATAATAATAATAATAAACTTTAAATATAGGTAGGTTGCATGATGTGTAATACTGTCTCCCAAATTCACAGTTTATCAAAAGAAAATCTCAGGAGAGGGATACCTTCCCATGAGTCATTGGTTAAGAAGGCTCCATAGACCCTCCAAAACTACAGCCTAGTGCTGTTGCTTTTGGTTGCTCACAAGAACCACATAGTAAGACATTATTGCTGAAGACAATAATGATTATATAATGATTGCAGGACACAGGAAACTCAAGTTGGAGCTAAGCTGGAAGATCTCTCCCTGTTGGCTAGTTTTCATAGCACTTTGCAAGTTGCTTAGGGAGAAAAATAGTCAACAATCTGTCAACCTTGTGTGCTACAATACCAATTTGCCAGCAAGATATGCCTACTCATTCAATGGTGGTATGATGTGATGGTTATGTGAGTAACCAATTACTTTCTCTTGGAATTTGAGGCACATTCCACAGGAGGAACTCATCCCTGGTCTGTAAATCTGGTCAAATGCCCCTGGATCTGGAGGTCATAGGCCTCGGGGAGGAACCTATTACTGTTGATTTGTTAAATGGACATGGTGTTATATTACCTTGTAAATATTCCTGTCATCTGCAGGTTAGCATTTCTCTCAACCGTGGCCAGTGAAGCCTCTGTTTGTAATGTATGATGGTTAATGCAGAGACTTGTAATTGCTCAAAATTCTGAGAAGAAGTGATGGTGAAGTGCTCAAGCCTAAATAGGTCTCAGGAGACAAGTCTCAGGAAATATTGTAGAGGGAGAAGTTACAAAAAATGTAAAATCCAAAGGATGGGAAAGGAAAAAGTGTTGTGAAATGCGGTCTTCAGCGTTTTGTGGGTCTACAGAGCTAGGGCATGGCTATTGTATTCATGACCTAATCTGCCCAGCCCAGCCCTTGCACATGATTGGGTCTAACAATATTCCATCATGGATCAGGGGAGGGTTCATGAGGTTCCACTTTTCCTTGTGGAACTAATGACAGTTAATGGTTCTTGGGGAAAGTGAAATAATTTTCTTCAGCATTGTAACCACTGGTGTGTTGCCTATGCTTCAGTAAATAATGTCCCACTTGTATCCATGTAGGTAACCCCAAACAATGTCCACCCAACAGACCCAAAAGACATGGAAGTATGAGGGAAACTTGTCAGGAAAAAAGTGTTCAGCGGGAGAGGGGGACATAACGGAAAGTAATGGGGGCAAATATGATCAAAATGCATTTTATATATGCACGAAACTTTCAAAGAATAATATAATACTAAAAATGAAAATGTAGCCTCTGGCTTCAGGCCACCAAGGAAAGATGATCTTTAGAGTCTGTAGTGTGTTTACATGAAGTGGCATGATCCTGTCAGCCTGGAAGATCCACATATGACCTCATCATCCACTCTCCATCAAGTGACAACTGGTACAAAGTGGTCCTGTCATGGATCCATCCAAGGCCATTCACGAGGTACAAAATTCATGGTGCATCAAGTTAGAATCAAGTCTGAATTCATCCTCTCACTCTTGGTCCTGATGCAGTGAACATGTCAGATTAGGGTTGTCAGCAGTATCCCTTCTCTTACTGAATCCAGTGCCTTCATTCTCCCTTCATCTTCCACATTCATTCACTCAGCCATGAAGCCCAGTGACTCAATCCAATTCAGTTTTCACTCCTTTCTTAAGCCTCTTGTTGTCAAAGGTCTCCTTACTTAGCCTAGGCTGCCTTGTATCCTCCATAGTAGTGGAAGGGTTTTTCTAGATCACCAAATACTGTGCTATTTTCATGTTTAATGATCCTAGAAGGGATTTCATGACCTTCAGGCTATAGTATAATCTTCTCTTGGAAGCACTTAGCATTCTTTCTTGCCAGCCCCAGTCCTTGCCATTTGCCACTCTGTTTTCTTGCAACCTATTCTCTGACCCTAGTGGATCACCTTGAGTACTCCTGGAGCTGGGAATAAAATTCATCCTCCAAGGAAGGAAGAGCCAGGGTTCTACAATCAGATGATCCACGTTCCATGTGTGCCTCCCAGGCACTATGGCAAGCTGGGGGCAAATGGGTTACTGCCTTTTAACCCCTGTACCTGTATAATGATGTTGGCCATGAGCCAACCCCCACATCAAAGCCGCTTTCTGATGTTCTAGTCATGTGGTTTTCTGAGAGGATGAGCCATGTCATGCTCAATAATGAGCTAATGCTTCTTGAATTAGATCTGGAAGCAAGAAAGAGGCAAAGAGGCCAACAAGAGTGGGTGGCTCTCCTGGGTGTCATGATCGTGGGGGAGTTTAAGTTCCTTCATTATGTTTCATGTCCTAATATCAAATTCCTACAACATGTGGGTCATATCAAGAAACAGCCAAAACCAACTTCTGTGGAGTCTCCCTAACTTTTCCAACAAAAATTTTTGCCTCATTTATGCCTATCAGCAATGACATGTGACACCACTGAGACAGGCAACCATTCATTTACTCTGCCTGCTGCCCACACTATCTAGAAACTACTTCTGTGGTTCTGTTTCCCCAGGGCTGTGTACAGCATGAAATATGAACACTCTTGTTAGTTTGACTTAAATCAAAGCCTCTTGCAGCAAGCGTCCCTGGGACACTACTGTCACTGGCTTTTGGTACTCTTAAGGGTTTGTGACACTTGGGCAAATTGATGTTTTTGAGAGATACATTTTCACCTTTAAACTTACAGAGAATCAAGATCTTCATTGTTAAACCCTTAAGGGAAGCCAGGACATCAATAAAGAATATACAGCCATGTACAGCAGTGGGTTAGCTCTTGGAGGCAGTTCCTCTGTCTATGCAAGCTCTTGGGACCTGGAGCAGGGGGCTCCATGCAGCACGGGCTATCAAGAGTTCATGTGCTCAGAGCTGTGATGAATGTTATTGGGATACCCACTGCCCCACTTCACCGCTGCCTGAGAGGAGGCCCTGGTAACTGAACTCTATGGGACTTCAGTGTCTAGCCTTCTTGCTCATTATTTGAGAGCAGAGCTCTGGACACCGAGCCCCTTGCACTTGTGGTGGGATCCCTGGTTCATTTCAGATTTCAGTTTTAACCCTTGGTCTAAATTGACATCTAAAAAATACTGAAACCAAACAAAAAGACCCCCACCACTAGTAAAAAGGTTCAAGCAAACCAAAGCTATTAAATCCTTTTCTGAATTTGACAGATTTAACAAATAGGCAGAATGAAGTGTTTAATATTTAATCAATTAAAACTTATCCAGATGCCTGCAGATAAGTGTAGCTCTTCCCATCATTAGAGAAGTTTCTTTTGTAACAAATGGTCAGCAACATTACAGGAAGCCAGAATGGGGTGTCCACACCTAAATGACAAATCTACAACACAACCTCTACACCAAGCTCAGGGAACATAGTGGAAGGGAGGTGGGGAGATTGTAAATAAAAAACAGAGGACCAGAAAGTATGCTGGATATTACATCTGCTATGTATGACAAGGAAGCGACACCCATGAAATCAAAACAAGACTTGAACAGTGACAACACAGTGCCAACATTCATGGGAGAAACCTCACAGGGTTCTTGTTGGTTGAAGAACTATAAGCAATTAATGACTACTGAAAGAAGAATTGGTTTTTGCTAGGGACTAGTTCCCTAATGGGTATTTAATACCAAGTGCTCAGCCCTAAAAATATACATATAAGCAAGACTGAAAAGACTCAACAGGTTGAGGTGATGTAGTTATTCATATGTATATATACATATATATGTAACAATAAAATTAAAGAAAAAAAGAAGCCATGAATTGGAAAGGGAGTTGATGGTGGGTCATGGAAGGAGAGAAATGACATTATTGTACTCTAAAAATAAAATTATAAAAGTTTGCTTTGGGATACCTTATGGTTAAAAAAGATTGCTGAAATAAAATTCTTTATGTATTAATTTAATACATATAATAATATATGTTAAGAAAAAACATGGTAAAACTTTAATTCAATGAATTAACATTTATATTCATTTGTGTTAGGCAATTAAATACATACTGTAACTTTAAGATTTTATGTAAAGTACTAAGAGCACTGTTCTAATTAGCTTTAATTTTCAACTTGACACAGCCTACAGTTATCTGAGTGGGAAGCCATCATTGAGGAATTGCCTAGAAGAGATTGGTGTGTGTGTGTGTATTTCTGTGGGAATTGTCTTGACTGTTAATTGATGCAGGAGGGCTCAGCCCGCTGTGGGCAACATCATTCCCTGGGGAGGTGGTCTTGGCTTATATGAAGAAGCTAGCTGAGTGTGAGAATGAATGAGCCAGCTAGCAGTGCCTTCATGGTTTCTGCTTCAAGCTTATTCTTGAGTTTTTGCCTTGATTTTCTTTAGTGGGGAACTGTGCTCTGGAAGTATAAGCCAAAAGTCCTAATTTTCTTGTGACCAGTGTATTATTACAACATAAGAGAGGAAACTAGGATATGTACCAGTATAATTTTACAGATTGATTAATTTTGACATGAGTGATTACTTGTATGACTAGCACCCAGATTGAGGGAAACACTGAATATTCCAGAAGCTTTTTTGCAGTCCCTTTTTAATTTACATCCTTAGTCTCAGCCCTAAGGCAAGTTGAATGAGCTATTGAGGTTTGAAGGTTTATCTTCAAAAAGTTTCTTATTTAGAGTTGACTCAGTTGATACAAGCATTTGCTTTACAAGGATAGTAAGCAGAGTTGGATCCCTGGAATCCACATTTAAAAGCCTCATAATGTGGTACACATCTATAATCCTAGCACTCCTGTGGGGGAAAGGGAGGTGCAGAGAAGAGAATGGTCCAGCAGCTTCCAGGCCAGCTAGCACAGAGGCAGAAACAAGAACAACTCTGCCCCAACAAGGTAAAAGAACTAACTCCAGAAGTTTTTCTCTGACCTCCAGAAACATGCTGGGGCATTTGTGTATATGCACATGTGTACACACATACATGGTTTCTTATTGTAGGCAGTGGTCTGGTTTTAGAGCCCATTTCATCCTGTGAGTTTCATGCCCTTTACTATGAGTTAGCATTGATCTTTCATGGGTGTAGTAACAAGTACAGCCTCAGGGTTTGGAGAAAACTAGATTTCCCTTTGCTAGTGTATATCAACTGCAAGTAGCTTCTTGGTTAGTAGTGAGACCCTGTGTCCATTTTCCTCTCTCAGTTCTGGGACCCCATATGCCTTAGACCTGTGCAGGTCGTGTGTATGCTGCCACAATCTCTGTGAGTTCATATGAGATCAGTCCTTCTGATCCAGAAGACTCTGTTTCTTAGAGCCATTTATCTCCTCTGGCTCGTCTTCCAGATAGCTCCCTGAACCCAGAGGGGAGGGGCTTGACAAAAACATCCCATTTAGAATTGCGAGATCTCAAGCCTCCCACTCTCTGCACATTGTCTAGCTGTAGGTCTCTGTGTTAATTCCCATCTACTGCAAGAAGAAGCTTCTCTAAAGAGGGTTAAGCAACACACTGATCTATGAGTTTAGCAACATCTTATTAGAGTCATTTTATTGCCATGTTTTAGTTTTATTTTATTTACTCTTCTCCCATATATTATATTTGACCACAGTTTCCCCTGCTTCTTTGTGGTAGTATGAGTAGGAATAGTCCCAAGAGATTCATGTGTTTGGATGCTTGGCCCAAAGAGAGTGGCACTAATAGAAGGTGTGGACCCACCAGAGTAAGCATGGTCTTGGAAGAAGTATATAACTGTAGAGTTTGGCTTGGAGGTCTTATATGCCCAATCTATTCTCAGTGAGGCACCGTCTCCTGCTGCCTGTGGACCAAGATGAAGAACTCTTAGCTCCTTCTCCAGTGCCATGTCTGCCTGGGTGCTGCAATGTTTGCTGCCATGATGATAATGAGCTAAACCTCTGAACTGTAAGCTAGCCCCAGTTTAAATATGTTTCTTTATAAGAGTTGCCATAACATCTGGCCAGGACCTCTGGCTCTCATTGTTTCCACCGAGGAGTCAGGCCACTGGCAGTGGGTCTAAGATCTCACATTAATGCACACACTGACTTAGTGGAGCCCATTCTATATGGAGAGATACCTTGCTCAGCCTAGACACAGGGATGTAGGAATGGAGAGGTGCCTTGGTCCTGCCTCAATGAAATGATAGGACAGACTTAGTAGACTTCATAGGGAGGCCTTATCTTCTCTGAAGAGGAGATGGGAGGTGGGGGGGAGGGAGTGGGAGGAGAGGAAGGAGGGGGACCTCGGATTAGAATGTGAAAAAATACTTTAATTAAAAAAAAAAGAAAAGAAAAGAAAAGAAAAGAAAAGAGCACTTTTCATCACTGAAAGAAGTCAGGACAGGAACTCAAACAGGGCAGGAACCTGGAGATAGGAGCTGGTACAGAGGCCATGGAGGGGTGTTGCTTGTTGGCTTGCTCACCATGGCTTGCTCAGTCTGCTTCTTATAGAACTCAGGACCACTGGCCCAGGGATAGATAGCACTGCCCACAATGGGCTAGGCTCTCCCCCATCAATTGCTAATTAAGAAAATGCCTTATAAGCCTTCCTACGACCTGATCTTATGGAGGCATTTTCTTAATTGAGGTTCCCTCCTCTCAGACTTTAGCTTATGTCAAATTGACACAATGCCATTGAGCACAGAACCCCCCTGCCCCAAGACATTTGACCATTAATGCACTGATGACAGGTCTTTCCTGTCTGCGGTCCCTCCTCTATAAATTGAACCTATTGGTATGGGCTGGTTAGATGGTTCAGTAGGTAACAGTACTTGTGACTCAAGGCTGGCAATTTGAGTTTGACTCCCAGGACCCACATGGTGGAAGGAAATAACTGTTTGCTGTAAGCTGTTTCTTGGCTTCCATGCACATGCCCTCTAGTAAACAAACAAACAAACAAACAAACAGAGTTGCCATAGTCATGATGTTTCTTCATAGCAAGAGAAACCCAAATTAAGACACTCCTTTCCTGCCAGCCTCTCCCCCCACCACCCCTCTCCCGGAGATCCACTCCTCCTCCATTTTCCTTCAGAAAAGGTCACTTCTCCAAGGGACAGCAACCAAACATGGCATATCAAATTGTAATAAGACTAGGCAAACCCTCCCTTATATTAAGGCTGGGTGTGGCAACTCAATGTGAAGAAAAGGGTCCCATAGCCATGTTTCTTTAGCAGAATAATAATATTAGGTTCTCCCCAAGGCTCAGAAATTCTTTAGTCTCAGGTTCTTGGTACAATAGTCTTAATATGGAAACTTACAATGTATTTGTTTATTTTATAAAGCTCTAAGGTAACTTATGAAGAAAAATTCAAAAGAGGAAACTGTGGCGTGTCTGTTTTCCACCAGCCCGCCAGCCCGCCGCCAGCCTGCCCACCACTGGTCTGGTGCACTGGCCCCAGATAACACTCAGAGACTCTGTATTTGATACAATCCTGTTGGCCAGTTACCATTATTGCTTATGGGCTAGCTCTGCCTTAATTATTAACCCATTTCTACTTATCTAAGTACTTCCATGTGGTCATCTTAGACACAGAGAAAAATGACTGACACACTGTCAATACAGGTTGGCAGTTTAAAGTTTCCTGCCTTGTTGAGGTGTCTGGACACACACTATGGCCTATGGGCTGAAGATGGAACATTACAGAAGAACTTCGGGTTACTGACCAGGCAATGAGTTGTCTCTGTCATTTCTAGAGTTTATATATTATCCTTCTGTGGTCTTTGATGGAGTTGAAGACAGGTAGTTATGATTATAGTTTTCCGTAGTTAGGATTAAATATAAGTTACATATAGGACTTTAGACTCACAATGATAGGATAGATGATATTTTCTTTAAGTCTTACAAAATGTTAATGGACTAAATATTGTTAACTGTGATTCTTATTTGATAACTGTTGTATGTTATATTTTGCTATGTTAAGGTTAAACCCCTTCTTTTACTTTAGACAGAAAAGAGGAGATGATGGGAGATGTGATTCTGTATATATGTTTCTCATACTGTTAATAAAGCCCTGTGGCCAATAGAAAACTAGATAGGTGGGGCTAGGAGACTAGGAGGAGGAAGAGGAAGTAGTAGGTGGGGTCAAGATGTAGCCCGGAAGGAGCAGGATGCCTGCCGAGCGGCTCCCCATAAGACGACCACGTGGAAATACTTAGATAAGTAGAAATGGGTTAATTATTAAGGCAGAGCTAGCCCATTAACAATAATGGTAACTGGCCAACAGGATTATATCTAATATAGAGTCTCCTGCGTGTTATTGGGGGTCAGGACGCCAGACCAGCGGCGGGCGGGCTGGCGGAAACTTACATGCTACAGTGTGGCAACTCAATGTGAAGAAAAGGGTCCCATAGCCATGTTTCTTTAGCAGAATAATAATATTAGGTTCTCCCCAAGGCTCAGAAATTCTTTAGTCTCAGGTTCTTGGTACAATAGGCTTAATATGGAAACTTACAATGTATTTGTTTATTTTATAAAGCTCTAAGGTAACTTATGAAGAAAAATTCAAAAGAGGAAACTGTGGCGTGTCTGTTTTCCACCAGCCCGCCAGCCCGCTGCCAGCCTGCCCACCACTGGTCTGGTGCACTGGCCCCAGATAACACTCAGAGACTCTGTATTTGATACAATCCTGTTGGCCAGTTACCATTATTGCTTATGGGCTAGCTCTGCCTTAATTATTAACCCATTTCTACTTATCTAAGTACTTCCATGTGGTCATCTTATCAGGGAGCTGTGGCTGGTGTCTTCCTTCCTCCCCGGTCTACATCTTGACTCTCCTTACCACTTCCTCTTTCCTCCTTGTCTCCTAGCCCCACCTATCTTGCTTTCTCATTGGCCCAACGGTGCTTTATTAATTAACCAGTATGAGAAACATATTTACAGAATAACATCTCCCATCAGGAAACAAGCAAGAAAGAGCAAAGTGACATGGGCAGGGCTAAGGGATTTTAGATGATAAACACGAATTTGAGATTCTTAGTATTTGGATTTTCAGATTATAATAATGTTTTGATTTACTCGATTAATCATAAATTATTAGTCCTCTGGGTAATTCAGAATTACTTTAATTTGACAGCAAAGTTTATCATCACTTGGATAATTCTTTTTTCTCCTTCCTTCTTCACCTCCTCTCCTCCTCCTCCTTCAGAAACAGCAAATTTTCTCCATAAGGATTCTCAAATGGGAAGTGATAGTCAGGCATTAATCCACCTTCCAATGTTACTGGAAAAGGCAAACAATCTCTACTTCAGCACAGCCATTCTTCTTAACTAAATGCCATGAAGCCCATTACTCCCTGGGAAATTCTATTTGTAATCTGTAAAGACATTTCAACCAGTTTCTTACAGGGTGAGCTTTCATATTTTTCATGCTAGGAAATGCTGCTGACACTCTGATTAGTTGGTAGGGACAGAAACTTGTCTGTAGTCATCACAGGTTTCACATGGCATCCACCCTAATGCCTGGTTTGGATCCATGCTTCTGGTATTTAGTGCTGGATGCTGGGAAAAGGCATGGTCCTCAGTTCTAGAATATAAGAGGGATGATGTGTCACATCATGCAACTCTCTTCCCTCACCTACCTGGAAAGTTCTAAAACCTCCCAGTAGCCCTGCAATCCAGTACAGGCAAATTAACATGCTTCCCACATGGTTTTATCATCAAATGTGGTACAAAATATGATATTCATATGACCTTAGTGCTGTTGCCCAAACTCTATTGAAGGAAGGTTTAGGTTTCAAAAGACACAAAACCCCAATCAGGTTATAGGAAAACACTGTGAATTATAAGGGGAATACCTGTCTGTCTGCAAACTATTGAGTACTCCTTGTCATGGAAAAGCAATCATCTTATAATTCAATGAAATTGTCACCAATAGAAAGCACAGTTGGACTCATTTGTGTATAACTTAATGCAAATAGCCTCCTGGGGAGATGTCTAGCATGAGATTGCATCTCATTCATCTACCAAACAAGGATGCAAGGTCAGCCTTGCTTTTGCTGTGAACTCCATCTTGACAAGAATGTTCCTAGGTGCTCTAGGTGCTTCTGGGCCCTTATTATGCAGTCTCACAAATCGCCTGCAGATGGCTGTACCCACCTATTAGCTCCTTCTAAATGCTGGTCACAACTTTCTGGTCATAACTCCGGTGGTTATTCTATAAGGGCTTTGGACAGGAACTCTGTGATGTATGTACAAATTCACTGTCCTTAGAGATAATGGATGCTTTTATGCAGAAAGGAAAAGAGAGGGACACTAGAAAGATCCATGTGGTGGAATACTGTGGGGCAGCCATGGTACAGTGATGAGAAGTGAATCTTGGTAAAGCTGAGTAGTCCATACTCTCTTTGGAATGCCACAGAGTATCTTAATGTTATAAATTTTCTGGGAGGTTCTATGGGAAGGCTGGTTAATTTTGCTTAACCTAAAGTTTTTGTGAACCCAGCCCTCATGGATATAAAAGTGTTATGCCTGGCACAATGCATTCTTGGGGTTGATACCTACAAGGTGTCTCAGGGCTGAGGCAAAAGTGAAGTCTTGCCATTTTTCTGGGTTTGGGGGAAGCTGCATCAGATGCTGCCCATCTGTGGCACCTTGCCAAGTGACTAGGGATCTTGGATGAAGAAGGAGGAGAGTCTAACACATTTTGTAGAAACTGCCTAGTCCTCTCAGAAAAGGGGACAGGAGCACTCAGTTTATAGGATGCCTTCCCTATGCCAGGCACTGGGATAGAGTCTACTGATGTGTTGCTAATGAGTTCTTCCTGGAATTTCCCATGGAATGCTACCTCTGTGCCATCTGGTGGGAGGATTGATGCTCATAAAGGGGGAAAGGGAGTTAGTTTGCATGTTAGTGAGTGGTGGATCTGAGATTTACCCCAGGTTGCCTCTGATGACCTTACTTTGCATTGGTTTGCTCTAGCATCTTACATTGCTAGACTACCAAGGTTTATTACTAGACTAGTATGGAGGTAATTCAAGTTGATTTAGCACCAATAGCAAGCTCATATATGGGAAAGGAACATCAGGAGACCCAGGTAAAACTCCCAGTGTTTCCACTATTTGGCTGTATAGACCCAGAAAAGTTATTTGACTTTTTAAAATAGTCTATTAAATAGGAATTACTTACAGGAAATTAAATAGAATTAAAGGTATAAACTAAGTACATAATTGAGGCTCCAATATATGTGTATTATGTAGTGACCCAGTCCTCAGTGACTCATCAGTCTCAGCAGGAGTAGCCACTTCTACTGCATGCTAGGCTTAGGGACACTTGTACCAAAGGACTCCAGGCATAGGGCCTGTAGGTCCCTTCTTGATTGGTCCTGGAGTCTCTGAATCTTGGAATTTTGCCATAACCAGGTCAGATAATAGACCCCAAGCAATGGCTCAGTTATCAGAGTGAGAGCTATATTTAGGGTGCATCTGTAAGTGTGGACACCCCACAGGCTCTGGGAAGTAGGTGGCACAGTTATCTGGCAAATTTGGTATGTGTAGACAGGCTCTATTGATATGTTCTTGGTCAGACAGCCCCTCTCTTCCTTCCCAGCACGTTTTCTTCTAGACCATTTCGCTTCTCACTCCTGGATCTTTCACATCTCCTTTGGCTTTGGTGGCATGCTCTTTCTTTTTGTGGGATTTAACAAATATTTGCTTGGTCAGAGATTGTAAACTGAAAACCTTGGGATACCACTGAGTTCTTAGAATGTGAATTTGTCCTGTACAGGCTAAAAAATGTGGACATTTAGTAGAATATTCAGATACTTCATGCAAAATCTAAATTTCTATCTCTTTAGAAAAAAATGGAGGGTGTAGCCACATAGAACAGGGTTCTCCCAGGCCATACATAGGTACTCCTGCATCTTCTCAGTGTACCTATTTATTTCTGTCCCACTGTGTCCCTGCACTCATACCTTATATTTCTCTCATCTGTGTTCCACTATGCAAATTTCCACCCCAGACCATAACTGCTCCCACACAAACAAGGCCCTGCATATCCCCTCTATTATCCTAAAATGAAAAACTAGATTGATAGATGTTGCATTTGCCAGCTTTCTGTTAATGTCACACATACCTGAGACAGTCAACTTAAAGAAAGGTTTATTTGGGCTCATTATTCAGAGGTGTTTGTGTGTGCACACACACATGCATGCAAATGAGTGTAACACTTCATAATACTCACTTGATGTTATCAACCGTTTAGCTATGTTACCCCAGGTGGGGAATATTGGCGTATTGAAGGTCTGAGGCAGGGAAACCCAGAAGAAGAAGGGGGTGATTGGAAGGAAGCGACAAACAAAATAAAAGCCCACTATTTTGCAAGGGCCTGGCTTTGGTTCAAACTTGCAGATTTTGAAACCTTGGAAAAGCTGGCAACTGGAGAAGTCCATCTAACCACAAATGAATCTCACTTGCTCTAAATCGTCTTTAAGGCTTTTGTTGGCCTTGTGCTATTCACAAGGGTGATGAAAACTGAAGACTTTCCTAAACACTCAAAAGGCACAGCCTCTCAGACAAGACACTTCAGCTGATGGAACATGAATGGAGCAGTGTTACTGTGTCACTCTGGTGGCCCAGCCACTCTCTCCTCACTTGCCACCAGTCAGTTACCGTCATGAGTCTTTGATACACACACAGTAAGGATACCTCCATATCCCCAAGTCTGCGATATACACAGAGGGGATACCTCCACAGTCACGAGTCTGTGATAAACACAGGGGATACCTCCACAGTCACGAGTCTGTTATATACACAGAGGGGATACCTCCACAGTCTCAAGTCTGTGATATACACAGTGGGGATACTTCCACAGCCACGAGTCTGTGATATACACAGAGGGGATACCTCCACAGTCATGAGTCTGTTATATACACAGGGTATACCTCCACAGTCACGAGACTGTGATATACACAGGGGATACCTCCACAGTCACGAGTCTGTGATATACACAGGGGATATCTCCACAGTCTGTGATATACACAGGGATACCTCCATAGTCACAAGACTGTGATATACACAGGGGATACCTCCACAGTCACGAGTCTGTGATATACACAGGGGATACCTCCACAGTCTGTGATATACACAGGGGATACCTCCACAGTCACGAGTCTGTTATATACACAGAGAGGATACCTCCACAGTCTGTGATATACACAGGGGATACCTCCACAGTCACAAGACTGTGATATACACAGCGGGGATACTTCCACAGCCACGAGTCTGTGGTCCACACAGTGGGAGTGGGGATACCTCCACAATCATAAGTCTGTGGTATACCCTGAGGGGATACCTCCACAGTCACGAGTCTGTGGTTCACATTGTGTGAATACCTCTATAGTAAGGAGTCTGCGGCACACACATAATAGGGGTTTCCAAAGGAAAGCCAAGTATTAACCAATGTTACTATAATGACCCAAAGTCCAGTGAAATATCACCAGGGTTCCCAACATCCTTCCAGGTGTGAATTGTAGACACATGATAGTAAGTTGAGGGACCATGCTGACAGATCAAGATGATACTGTGAGTGACACACACCACAATGCATATGCCAATGTTATATGCAAATTCTCAAAATGAGATGTGTTCAAATATTATATCCTCATCATTGTATTAAGGGTCATTTATTTTAGCATTTTTCCTTAAGAGAGAAAAATGGTTGATTAGAACAATAATAATATCTAATGACGTAGAGTGAGAAATGATGAAGCCAAGGTCAATTTCACTGGAGATAAGAAAACAAACAGCTCTGCTGCTGGGTAAGACCCTGTCTCAGATGTCTCCTCTCTGCATGTTGCAACTGGCTGGGCAGGGACTCCAGCCCCAAGGAAAGCAAATCTAAGGATGCTCATGCAGCAACCTCATGTCAGCATTTGCACTTGACAGTGAGGTCACTGTTGCAAAAAGGAAGGTGCTTGGACATACTTTCCTCTAGGATCCATATTCCCAAATGGACTTTTCTGGAAGACCTCCTAGGGTCATATTAGTAGAGTAGTTTAAACATTTGGCAAACCTTTCTCTCTAGATCAGGTTGTTTTCAACAACAAAGGTTAGCAAAGGAGAAAATTATTCCATTATCTGAGGTGGGGGGAGGATCCTTGCTTCTGCCAGAGCTTGGTAATGATCTGTCTTCCTTCTTCAGTCTATTTTTGCCTGTGCCTAGCATCTGGACTCCTGTAGGACTGTACCCAGAGGTGCCCCTTGTCCAAAACTTGACCCAGTGATACCTGCCTATGCCTGGCTGGAGAGAGCAGCAGAGGAGATAAAACTGGACAGCACTTGGCAAAGAAGGCTGTCTGGACACTTGCAAACAAGTCCATTTTACTTATTTTAGTTTCTTTTTCTCGCATAGAATAAATGGCAAACGCTGGTGAACCATCTGTCATTTATTTGTCTACTATACTGTACATCTCTTTATAGACCTGCCTTGCATCTTGGAGAGTCACAATATGGCATATAATGTGGTCTGCCTAATGTGTGCTTGAACTAACATCTATTCTCCAGCTGTTGGATGTGCTTTATACCCATCCTGTTTTTTCCTCACTGTGTTCAAGTCCTAAACACACTTGCTGAAGTTTTGTCTCTCCTGTTTGTTTCTGCATCGGTTGTATTGAAATCCTCTAACAGTGGATGTGGTATTTTTTTTCCCTTTTTGTCTTGTATGGCCTGAGACTAAGTTATGATAATCACAAAGATCAGGATTGTTTCATTTTCATGGTAGAAGTGGTCTTTCTATCCTTATGTGACGGCCACTGTTACCCCAGTGATGCTTTTGTCTTGACTCTTCCATTGCTCAGCATCTACTTCCTTTGCATGCACCTACTTTCCCAGATTCATCTAGAAATGGGCATTGAGTTGTATTCAGAATCATCGGCATCTGAACCTTGTGCCTTATGAAGCTCCACTCGACTTAGTTACCAACATCACTGTGTCCTGGTTTCCTTTCTGAGTGTTTATATTTAAGGAAAAGATACAGGGGGGTGATAACCAAGATAACAGATGCTGCCATTTAAACCCACACCAAATTGTCTTCCTTCTCCTCCTGCTTCTCCTTTTGTGTGTGTGTGTGTGTGTGTATGTGTGTGTGTGTGTGAGAGAGAGAGGGGGGGTCAATCTTGAATGTCTCCCTGAGTCATTCTCCATCTTGTGTTTTTGAGACAGTCTCTCATTTTACCTGGAACTCATTGATTTGGCTAGGCTGGCTGGCCAGCAAGCCCAAGTAATCAGCACTGAGACTGAATCATGCACTAGCAAACCTGGCTTTTTCACTTGAGTTGTGGGGATTTGAATGGAGACATCTCTGCAGCTTCCTGGTTGTTCTTATGCCTTTGAAGGTTACCTCCACCTGAATGGACCACCACCCCTCTCACTAGTTTGTATTTAACTCTGACGTATCCTTCATTTCTTTTTTTTTCTTTCTTATTTTACATATTGATCCCAAGTCCCTCTCCCTCCCTCCCTTTCTCCCTCTCTCCCACCATTCCATTCCCCCCGACCACCCTCACATCCCATCCTCCCCCAACTCCACAGGGAGGGTGATGACTTCCAGGAGGGGTCAACAAAATCTGTCAAGCCATTCGGAGTAGGTCTAGGCCATTCCCCATGCTTCTAGGTTAAGGGACTATCCCTCCATGGGTAATGTGCTCCCAAAGTCTTTTTGTGTGCACCAGGGATACATCCTGGTTCCACAGTCAGAAGTCCCTTAGACTGCCCAGGCCTTTTAACTGAGATCCATATTCAGGAGGTCTGAGTCAGGCAGATGATTCCCAGCTCCTCATTGTTCAGGTCCCATTAGCTCCTCATTGTTCAGGTCAGCTGTCTCTGTGGGTTTTTGTAGCCTGGTCTTGTCCTCCCTTTCTGCATCTGGATTCCAGTTCAGCTCAGTGTTTAACTATGGGTGTCTGCTCCTGTTTCCATAAACTACTAGATGAGGGCTCTATAATGGTGGATAAGTTAGTCATCAATCTCATTGTCAGGGAAGGGCATTTATGGTAGCCTTTCCACTGTTGCTCAAATTGTTCGTTGGTGTCAGTCTTGTAGGTCTCTGGACATTTCTCTAGAGTCAGTTTTCTCTTCAAACCTATAATGGCTCCCTCTTTTATGGTCTCTCTCTCTCTCTCTCTCTCTCTCTCTCTCTCTCTCTCTCTCATCTATTACACCCCTGACTCAATCTTCCCCATCCCGCGTGCTTTCCTATCCTCCCCTTCTATTTCTCCTAACTCCCTCTCCACTCACTGCCCCCCCACAACACTCCCAATATGCTCAGGAGATCTTGTTCCTTTTCCCTTCTGTGAGGGACCTTGTATGAATCTCTTAGGTTCCTCCTTGTATCCTAGTTTCTCTGGTGGTGTGAATTATAGGCTGGTGATCCTTTGCTCTATGTCTAAAATCCATATATGAGTGAGGTACATACCATGTTCCTCTTTTTTTGTGACTGGGTTACCTCTTTCAGGATGGTTTCTTCAAGTTCCATCCATTTGCCTGTGAATTTCAAGATTCCATTTTGTTTTTTTCTGCAGAGTAGTATTCCATTGTGTAGATGTGCCACATCTTCTTTATGCATTTTTTAGTTGAGGGGCATCTAGGCTGCTTCCAGGTTCTTGCTCTTACAAATAATGCTGCTATGAACATAGTTGAACAGATGTCTTTGTTGCATCGATGTAAATCATTCATTTCTTAATGAGGCTGTCATGAACACCTCCCACCTGCACTCACACTGGTTAGCAGGGCTGCTTTTGTGACCTCTGGCATCTTGTGAAGTTTGCCATTTTAGTTCATTCATATTTATGAGTCAGTTATGTTTTCCTTGTTACACATCCTCTTCCTTGTGTTGTCATACTACATCAGACAGTGTGTGTGTGTGTGTGTGTGCGTGTGTGTGTGTGCGTGCCTCTGGGTGAGTGTGCATGCATGTGTGGCTGAATGTAACAGGAAAGACTTTTGCTGGCATTCCTTTTCTTTACCTTTGAATACCTGCCAGCGGTCAGCCCAGTTTTCTCCAGATCATCTTTCTTTGGGTCCCTTCTGCCTCTCTGACGTTAGCTTACAGTTCTGGACTGATGTCATTTTAGATCATGTCTTTGTCCTGCTCTGCCTCAGATATTGACAGCATATCTCATAAGGTGCATAGATGACATTGCTAGGTGATTGGTTCCCAAACACATGCTGTCTCAAGATGCATATACCTTCATCCTCCAGGAACTCATCTCCTAGTGTCTACTTTCTCCTCAAAGGCCCCATGCATTCGAGATTATCTACTCTCCTTATTTGAACCCAGTCTATGTTCTATGGACTTCTTTTGAATCTGACTCTGTAAATATGTTTCTCTTATTTGTTAATGAATAAAGCACTGTTGGCTAATAGGAAATCAAGATAGGTGGGACTAGGAGACAAGGAGGATTCAGGAAGTAGTAGGGAGTTTCAAGATGTAGGACCAACAAGGTAGAAAGCCACGCCCTCTTTCCAGTAAGATGAGACCATGCGGAAATACTTAGATTAATAGAAACAGGTTAATATTTAAGACAGAGCTAGCAAATAAAAAAATGCTAGTAACTGGCCAACAGAATTATATCTAATACAGTGTCTCAGTATGTTGTTTGGGATTGGCACAGCGAAGGGACCAGGCCAGTGGAAAAACTTACTCTTAACACGACTCTACTTTCTTTCAGCCCCACTTGCCAGGTCTTTTGGCTTAGGCCCTACTCCAGGTATTCATCCTGGTTATTTAACATTCACACAGCAACTGAACTCCGATCTCCAGTTTCCAATCATGGAATCATCTGGTAATATTACTACCTACCATTCTTCTAACCTAGCCCACACTTCTAGTACCATCTTTGCCTCGGCAGGCTGGATCTTTAAGCCATCAAACCCCTCATTTGTGGTCCTCTTTGTTCTTCCATCTGGACTCCCCCCCTTCACCCCTCCATCAAAGGGCACAAAGAACTATTCAGCTAGCCATGGGAATCAATCACTCATGGAAGATACTATGGTAGGGAATTAACACCAGCCATAACAATGACTCCCTTGGTATCAAACCTGTGGTTTCCTACACAAAATTCACTTGGCCTTCAAGGCTTAATTCAGTATTCTTATGGGCATGGACAAACCCTTTGAGCCTTCACTGTTCTCTCTGATCACTAATCACAGCAATCCAAGTCATTTTAATTATGGTGCACTCAGAAAGAAGGCTTGACTACTCTCTAGAGCATCATGTAAATGTAGCCATGTTTTCTCAGTGAGGCCTGGGGCTCCTGAAAGACCTGAGGGAACCAAGGTCTCTTAACTCCAAGTTCAGTGTTCATTGCATTGTGTTCTTGTTGTATTACTTGGGGCACATGACTCACTGTGGCCATAGTGATGAATTTCATGTCTTAACAAGTGCTGATGAATAATAACACTATTCATAGAAGGAATACTTTGAACTCTTTTAGAAGAAGGTTAAACAAATACTACATTTGATCAGTTGACATCTTGGTATCCTTGAATTGTGACACATTTTGTAGTCAATAACTTTCCCATAGTTTTAGGAGGTGCTTTATAATCAAGAATGTTTTAGATGCAATGGAATCAAATTTTAAAAAGTGTGTGATCTTTTCCATTTGGTTAAAAATTTGCATACACCCACTGTTTCTTGTATCTACTCATAACAAACAACCATTTAGCCTTGGGCTATGGGTTGACAGGGGCACAAATTTGTAAAATATTCTGACCTTTGAGAGTCTCCTTGGGCATATCAGAGACACTTTTCAAAGAGGGAAGTGAGTAATAACTTACATTCCTCATTTCCCAAAGGGCTAACAAAAACCCATCCTTCTTGCCTCCATTGCCAACCCCTCTGAAATGTAAAAGTATTCATGAAAAGAGTATGTTGGTTCTACCTTTTCAAATAGT
Organism: Cricetiscus sungorus; assembly: GCA_030556225.1. Taxonomy (NCBI): domain Eukaryota; kingdom Metazoa; phylum Chordata; class Mammalia; order Rodentia; family Cricetidae; genus Cricetiscus; species Cricetiscus sungorus. The sequence goes on from JANBXA010000740.1 coordinate 51,219,012, forward strand.
GTCCACAATCTCACTGTGCTTTTTTATTACTTAGAAAAATAAGGAGTCATTTGGCTAGAGTTTTAAATGGAACTTCAGCCAATCTGTTATGCGTTTGTCACATTGATTATTTTTCTTTGGAAGGGAGTGTGTAATTCCACAGTCTGCAGAAGCAGAAAGGACAAAGGAGACACACAAAGCTCAACTGTTCTCATCCTACAGTAGGCCATGGCTTCTTGAGGGCTGATCTTGGTTTTGGCAAACACTTGGTTAGCCACAGCCTATTTAACCCCTCTAACACTTTCTAGTGCAGCTTAGAATACATAGTAAATGAGATTTATTCTGAAATGGGGACTTGTGTTGCAATACTTAACTCCTGACCTGCCCCTTCCTTTTGCAGATTAGTTCATGCTTCTTTGCCTATAAAAACCCATCAGGACACCCAGACCTGCAGGGCAAGATGTCCATATTAGATTTCACAATCTTGTACCTCTAGTCACAACAAACATAGCCAAATTGGTATTTTCTAACTCTTGCCTGCTATCTCCTGCCATTATGGTGTATAATAAAATTTCAGATCTATTATTTAAATCCCAACTATCCTTTTATGTCTATATTTCAGGCACATCTATCCCAGGAAGCCTTCTCTACTTTGTCTGGTTCATCCAGTCTGCCTACTCTTGGAGTCTGCCTAACTTCCTTTGGCATCTGTTCTTCTCGTTTTATAGTTTTCTGATGAATTGTTTCATAACTCTATAGCATGTTGTAAGTGTAATCTGTGCTGTTCATATTAGAACCACCAAATCTCATCCCAAGCTGCTGGCTTAGGACTTTCAGGATGGGATTCAGAAATATGTGTGCTTAATCTCCCCATGAATTTTGGGGACCACTTGTTAAGTAGGTTCCTTGCCTTCTTGATAAATTACAAAAAAATTCTCACATAAGAATGAAAGCATATCTTTATGAAGCCTCCCTTTGTACGACTTTCATTGCCTGTACCAGCATCCACATTCCTGGATACCTTTTAATTATTTTAGGCAGGCCTCAGGTATTTTATCATTTCACTTCTAAAACTTTCTAATACAGTCTAAAATTTATAGCCATAACAGCACGAACACTCCTGAAGGACTCCTGTATACTTGGTCTCATGGGCAAGGTAACACTCCCACCCTGCATAACTGGAAACCAAAGTACAGGACAAGGGGATGTTGCAGGTTGAGTGAGCTTACTGGATTCTTTTTAAACATTTATTTATTTTATGCTGGACATAATTATACATGCCTTTTTTTAAAAAATGAAAACAAACATTTATAAACAACATTTGGAAATTTGGCTGTTGGTCTTTCCAAACTGCTTCCTGCTGGTAGGGGGTGCTGTCATGGGGGAATCCAAAGAAGACACAGAAATTCTGGCTGTAGTGGTCTGCAAGGCTGCATTGTCCCATTGATGTAGCTCCAGGGGGTCTTGCTTGATCAAACCATATTAGTCTGGAAGGAATCCACAGCTTTTCATTTTCTGTGGGAACAAAATTAGAAATCCTTTTCCCTAGTAACTTGTCCTTAGGCTTAAATTTTGAAGTTAAAGCATTATATATATATAATTAATCCAGCAGCATTTTCCTTCTTTTTTTATTAATAATATAATTTAAAAATTTTACATGTGGATCCCAGTTTCCTCTCCCTTCCTCCCTCCAGCCTTTTCTCCCTCCCTCCCTCTTACCCTCTTTCCCCTGTGACATGCACCCTGGCCACCATCCCCTCCTATCCTCCCACCTCCATTTCACTTGTAGGGTATGCTATCCAGGTTGGGTCATGTAAATCTGTCAAGTCATTTGAAGTAGGGACTAAGACTTCTCTCCTGTCTGTAGGTTAAGGGTGTATCCCTCCATGGGGGATGTGTTCACAAGGTCCTTTTGTGCACCAGAAATAGATCCTATTTCTACTGTCTGAGGTCCCCCAGACAGCTCAGTCCTTCTAGCTGAGACCCATATTCAGGGTACTGGATTTTTTTTAATGTACCCAAACTATTAGGTCTGGAAAGTAGATAAATATTTCCTCTTGAAAGGGGAGGCAGAAGGCAGGTGCACTGTGTGTATGTGTATTCTCAAATATATAAATAAAACCTACTCATTGTGGATAATGCTACTTGTATGTATCACTTGACATCGAGTCTGATCACTTGACATCAGACAACTGAGGGCTTTACCCTGGCGAAGACTATGTCTCCTGCTCTCAGAATCCCTTAGTTGCCTGTAATCCTTAGTTTAGATTTGAGGCCCTGTGAGATTCCGTCCCTCCATGTTAGCATGTCTGTTGGTATAGTTCTTGTTTAGGTAGCCATGCTGATGGGACTTCATGGGTATAGTTTCTCTGATTTTCTAGGAGACAAAACCTCACAGCAAACTTCCTGATTCTTTGGATCTTGCAGCCATTCTACCTTTCTTCTGAGATGACCCCTGACCTTGGGTGCAAGACTACACTGCATCTGTTGGAGACTGGCACTGCATAATCACTTGTTCTCTATATTTAAGTTGGTTATGCTTTTTTTAATGGTCTCTGTCTATTATAAAGATAAGTTTCCTTGATGAAGAGTACATTTACTTGTTTGTAGATATAAAGACAAATATTTAAAATGAAGCTAGTGATTATGATGGCTCAGTAACTTGGGAAGTCATAGGTTCTCCTCCAAAATCTGTGACTTCACTAGCCCAGGGTAGTTGGCAAGGTATGGTTTCCCTCTTTTGAGGTCCTCTGGTTCTGTGCCTAAAGTGCATGGTGCCCAGCAATAGGAACTTAGCTTCTACCTCTGGAAGGCAGCTAAGGGCAATATCAATGTGTGGATAACATAGTGTCTATATTATGAAACTGTCCTTTTCTTTTATTCTCTTAGCTTGAATCTTCTAAAATGCATCATCTATTCAAACAAGAAAGTCAGGGTGGTGTCTTGATCCTGTGAAAACATTAAGGCTGTGAAAGCCTGAAGTTTTTTTGCAAGGGAGGGCATATGTACACTTATGTATATGTGTGCTGGGGCATGTGCACTTGTGTGTAAATGCACATGGAGACCAGGACTGATGTCAGATGTCTTCCTCAATTCCTCTCCACTTACTTTACTGAGGTAGTCTCTTGAGGAGCCCAGGGTTCTCCAGCTTGAGTAGTTAGCTCACCAGCTTCCCCAGGGTACTCATTCTCTCTGCCTTCTGAGCACTGGTATTGCAGGCCTCTGGACACACTCAGATTTTATATGAGTGTGGGGAACCTGATCCCCTGTATTCATGGTTTCATGACAAACACTCTATCTACCAAGCCTTCTCCCCACCCCAAAGTCTGCTTCAGAGTTAGCTGGTTTGGGGAGATTATTGTACAGCTTAGGATCTAAATTAAAAACAGAAGAGCATTGCAGGTTTGTTACAAAAATTTTATCTATGAGTTTGCACAAAATTTAGGCATACAGAGCAAATACTCATCAAATGCTTGCTGTGTCAAAAAAGTTCTCCTGGACTGGTTCCAGGGTGGGGTCCCTTAGAGAGCTTTAAGGGACATGCTGCAGGTTCCTTCTCTAGGGAAGACTCTCTCTTAGTGCATTAGCCACTTGGAAGGTTTCCCATTCTTCAGAGGTCCATATGATCTTTGATGGCTGCCAAGCTGTAGCTATGACAATGGACATGCTCAATCCAGCTGCTTGGGGGCAGCTCCAAGGCTCTTGTCCAAGGCTTTCCAGGGCTAACGTCTGTGGCCATGGCTGGTTTTCTGCTTCAGCAGGAGCATTTTCAACTGGGAGCATCAAGGAGTAACACTAAGTAAGAGGAAATGGTCTGCTTTTTCTCTTATCTTGGCTGTGAACTGGGTGACCTGTTTCTAGAGTATGGTCATGAATGAGCAGGGCCTCTGAGGTCCCTTCCAGTCCCAGTGGCCCTTCTTCTTCAGAGTACAAGGAACTAAAGTGTCTAAAATTTTGTCTGTTTCCATCACTTTTCACAATGTGTCTAGTAGAACATCCTATAATGCCAGGGCTCCCTAAGTTCATTGCTGTCCCTCTGGCTCCGATGAGTTGCATGACCATGTCTCTAATCACTATGGCCCTCCCAGGCCTGCTCTTCATAATCAGAATAGATTAGAAGCTGAATATTTGTCTGGTCAATTCTGATCAAACATGTGCCTTCCTTTGGTCTTTCAGGCAAAACGAGGTCTTCCTCTTGAATCCTACTATATTGACCTTAAGTCACTTGCTGAGCTCAGAAGGCAGGATTTTCAGGGCTCATTAAGGCCTTTTCCCCAGCTGCATAGCCCTGACAAGACCCTGGGCTCTGTGCTTTGCTTCAGTAATGGAAATAACTATTGGCAAGTGTGGAGATTGGCCTAGAAACCCGGACTTCAATGGTGCCAGATTATTACCTGCTCCGGTCTGCATAGTCACGATCTAGGCTGAGCATTCCCACAGAGAGACAGCTGGGATGAAGGGCAGGGGAAGGCACCTGAGTGACAAAACTGTATTGGGATAAATTAGGAGTAGTTAAGTAATCTTTCCATTTTCATGCAAATTTCATGATCAGAAATTCTAGCTGGTGTGCTTTAGCACTTCATGAATGGGCTCCTATCTGTACCATTCAATGTGGTGCTCATATTTCTTCTGACACTCTTGCAGGACCAAATAGAACTCCTTCAAAGCTGTGATTGATAAGTTGAGGTGCACATATGCTAAATAAGGCCTCCTGCTTTTGTTACTGGGCAGTGAACAAGCGTTGGACACCACACCAGCAAGTTGATTTGTTTGTGTGTTCTTTTAAACAAATTTGTTATTTCATGGTGGTTAAAGAAGACAAATGTCTCATTAATTCTCTCTCTCTCTCTCTCTCTCTCTCTCTCTCTCTCTCTCTCTGTCTCTCTCTCTCTCTCTGTCTGTCTGTCTGTCTTCCAAGAATCCCTTTAATAAAGTTTCATGGTCCTGCAATGCACAGGGATGCTGATAATAACAACCTCTGCAATATCCTTATTCTAGCCAAAAGGGTGGGTACATGACCCAGGAAGGTCAGCTTAGTTATCCTATCTCCATGGCTCTTTGACTGGTCTTGAGATGTTGCTGGCCACTCAGGCTAATTAGAATATTCAGGAAGTTTCTGAAGCTTCTTTCTCACTGGGCTGCCAAAGGTGTCCGATGTGTAACTGAGCTCCCTGTAACCACACCTATCTCCACAGTGTCCTCATCGTATAGAAGATACTATGTAGAGTAGGAAAGAGCAGTGCTCAGAGAAACTTAATCAAACATGGAAATGGGTTATGGTAACAATCTTTACTCACTACCTCTTTATGATGTGCACTCAGGTTTTGGGGTTCATGTCACTACCCCCCCACAACTCCAAATAAAAGTAAAAGGCCACTTTTGACTTCAACAAGCATAGTAAGTACATTTTGCTATCCATTGACTGGCTGTGTGAACTTGAGTCACTTGTTTAACTGTTTAACTTTTTTTTTTTTCTGTTTTCTTTTCTTTTTTTTTTTTTTTTTCTTTCTTTTTTTTTTTTTTTTTTTTTTTTTTTGGTCTATCTCTAAATGGAGGAGTGGTGTCACATGAGCAGGACTGCAGACTGAATGAAACCATGCATAGAAAGTTCTCAGCTGAGCAGCAGTCATACACTAAGCATCCAGGAAACATTTGCTGAATAAAGAAGTAGTGTTTATTGACTCATGCAAAGGAATGCCTTCACCATGAAGCTTAAAGTCTCATTAGTAGTCCGGTTATATGGAAGGTGCATGACCATGGCCTTCAGTAACAGAGACACAGAATAAACAACCATACAGCTCTCCTTAGGTCAACCATTTAATTAGTAATCCAATATATCTTATGTTAAAATAAAAGAATATATTATAGAATGGAATATAAAAGTCCTCTGGTTTTTTGCACTTGGAATGCACTGCTTTCCCCTACCACAGAGACTCTCATGGCAGAATTTTAGGTGACTACAGAGGAAGATTTTGGATCTGGGAGATAGGCACAATGGCTTCAGGTTGTCTTGGAGACTGTGTGAGGTCTGGACAAATCAATTAACCTCTTCTTTATCGTATTATCTATGGGTTTTAATGTCTCTTGGTTTATGCTTTCCTTATCAGTACAAACATTCAGAAGAAGACTGAATGTATTAATTTATTAGTTACAGAGACTGGCTAGTTTACTTTTAGAAACAATTCTATGTTCCTATTGTGAGTGTTAGCCATGTATAGTGTAGTGTCTCATGATTGAGACAGATGTTTTTCAGAAGTTTTATGTTGGTGGTTGAATATAGAAATTGAATTCATGTATTATTTAGTGTTAACTTTATTTCTATGCCTTATCGATTATAACATGGCCATAATATGCACATATCATATTGTATCATCAACACCATAGCAATACTATCTGCATATCTACTCTGCAATATATACTATATATTACAAATATTGAATTTTAAAGCAAGTGATATTGATATAGAAGAAAGTTTTTTCATGTACTTCTAATCTTTTCTTTTTATTTATTTTTTTCTTAATACATTCCATCTGTGTTTCCCTTTTCTTCACTCCTCTCACTCTTCCTCCCCCCGCCTCCAGATCCTCTACTCCTCTGTTTCCATTCAGAAAAGAGCAGGCCTTTCAGGGATAGCTACTGAACAGGGTATAACAAAATACAGTAACACTAGGTCCAAAACCTCATATTTAGGCTGGATGAGGTAACTCAGTAGGAGGAAAAGGGTCCCAAGAACAGATGAAAGAGTCAGAGACAACTTCACTTTGTAGCTTGGCATTTTTTGTGGGTCTCTCCTAACAGAAAAACATGTTTAAAGCCAAAGGAAACTTGTTTGTGCATGAATCCAAAGATGGGAGCCTTCTGAGATTTTATATGGAAGAAAAAGATCTTATAAAATGTGGAAGGTTAAACTTTAGCGGGTTCCTCTACATTTCACAGTCTCCTTTGTGATTGAGTAGAACCATGTGAGTCATTGGGCAATGAGTGACACACAAGTTGTTCTCAAGTTGAGACAGAAAAACACTTCTGTGAGAAAGCCCCTCAGCTCTTCTGTCCTCTGCCTGAGGTAGAAGTTGGGTTTGAGATGGAGTCACAGGATAGGATCTATGACGATCTCTGAGAACTGTCAATGGAGATGACTTACTCTATCTGGGTTTAGATTGGAGGCTTATGAATGACAGAAATTTCTGTCTCACAGTTTTAGAGCCCAGGATATGTAGGATCAAGGCACTGTGGACTTGATATCTAGAAAGGACCTGCTTTATTCATGGACAAATGCTGTGCTTTTGCCCCCTTGTATGGTGAAAGGCATATACTAGTTTCCTTGACAAGAACATTAATCTCATTCACAAATTCTCTACCTTCATGACCCAACTTGTGTCATATACAAGCTCCTTATACTGTCACCCTCAGGGTTGGGATTTCAACATGTGAATTTTTGTAGTGATACAAACATTCCCAATCACAACAGGTCATAAGATTTTCATAGGCCTCTGCATGGGATGCACAAACATTTCTGTGATCATCTTTCTATATGCTTTCTCACTCAGTGCTCAGCATCCTTTGTCCAGAGAGCTGCTCCTGAAGGCTTCTTAATGTTGCTGTGAGAGGCTCCTTTAACTTGATCTCATTGACTGAGGAGACCATGTCCCCACTCTATGAACCTGCCTCTTACCTACACCACTACCATAGATTCTCAACGTTCTCAACTTCTCTCCTTTAACTTTCTTTATGCCACACCAGGGAAGATTAAAACACTAACTTGGTGTTGCTACTTTGTTACATAGAAGCCTTTGATGTCAGTCTGAGCTCTCAGGATAAAACCACAATCCTTTATACAGCTTTGTGGGGCTGGCACTGTGCATATCTCTAGCTCCTTCTTTGTGTGTTCTTTGCTGGGCATCTCCACACATCAGGACCTCAGGAGGCCAACCCTTCCTCAGTGCTGCAGCAAGGCTCCATTGACATACTAAGTAGGCACCCTCTACTTCAGAGGTTTATACCAGTTGTGATTTGAGGAGTTACCCGACAAATGTTTGGTCGACACCATCTCTCTCTGAATAGAGAAGTCTAGGCCCCCATGCCTCACTTTATCTTCAAGGTGAGGAGGAAGGATGGGCTCATGCTCAAAATTATTTTATAAATAATCTCCAATTCAGTAACTGGAAGACTTCTCTGACCACATCTGCAAGACACTTTCTTCCTGTTGGTTCTGGGATAACAGGGTAAGGGTGAATACATTTACCTTATAGCAATAACATTAACAACAACAATAACTAAAGCTGATTCTTGGACATTTCCACATTAAATATTTCATGCATCATCTTACAGAAAACACTATTATGTAAGTGTTCAATGGCCCCATTTTATAGATAAAATACTGAGGCAGAGAATCTAAGATAATGCTATTAGTAAGTGGTAGAGCTAATACTCATTCTTCTGAAAGCACTATTCTCAGTTCCTGGGCCTGAAAGCTGGGGGCTTGTGGCTTGGTCCTTCTTCCCTTCTTTTTATCTATAGAAAAGCCACAGCTGGAACTAACAGAGAGACTGGAAATTACCAGGCTTCAGCACAGCAGTTTCATTAGTGGAACACTCAGGAACCACAAGGGATGCTCAGCCAGATGGATGGAGCACTCAGAAATCACAAGCAATGATCAGCCAGATGGATGAAACACCCAGAAACCATGGGGGATGCTCAGTTGGATAGATGGAACACTCAAGAACCACAAGAGATGCTCAGTGAAAATAGCTCTGCCTCTGTGTGCCATTTTAGTGTGTGTGAAATGGGCTTTTAAGTCATCCAAGATGTTTTTTTCCATTATAAAAATTGTCTCTGTGGCTTGGGAAAAGGTTGAGTCTAGCATTCAACATGATTTTATTTTTCCTAATTAATTTTGTTTTCTGCCAAAAAAGTTGACTGTGTACCTTTAAACAGTCCCAACCCCCAAACAAGGTGCCCATGGAGGGAATCATGGGATCAATTTTTCTGCCAGGGACAATGCAGCTTGGCCTTACAGGCTTCAAGCTTTTAATTTGCTTATACATGGAGTGGCTTGAGCTCTATACATTACGAAATCAATGCAAATCAGTTTACTTGAAGTTGGTTCAATTTTAAAAGAATTTCATTAACCAGCAATAAAAGGCCTGGCTTAATATTGTTACTATAGGATCTCAAGCTCATCAGGAAGAATTCTTTTTCTATAATGATCTTAATATTTGTATTAAGGCATTTTCTAAGGGGGGAAAGGAGAAACAAGAAAGCATTCTAGAGAAAGATGCTGAAAATAAGGATTTTTATTCACAGAATATGGTGTCGGACCTCCCATTAAATAAATTCTCCCAAAAGACAAAAGCCTTAGGGAGGACATGTGTTTCTTTAAATGTCAAATGGCAATGTAGACAAACTTGTCCCCTAGACACATGGTAACCGCATCATGTAATCCACACAGAATCATAACCACTAGAAGGCAGAAGAGACCTCAGTGGTGTTGAGTAAAACCATTTAATTTTGCAGGAGGAGAGACTGATGCCAAGAGACTGTAAATGTCAATCAAAGGCCAGCCATCTGGTTTGGGGCCTGGAAATCAGGCCCATGCTCCCTTTCCTTACTCCTCACTGCTGCTTGGCTTGCTGGCTCCATGGCAGGTGGTGAGAGGCTTGGGGGAAAGTTACCTCCTAGAAGGGCTGTCAATAACAAAGGAATTCCCACAAAATTCAACTATGTGAATGAATATGGAGGACTTGGGACTAAGTGAAACACAGCAGAAATAATAGGATAGACATTGCTCTCTGCCTGTACAAGGTATCTAAAGTAGACAAACTCCAGAAGCACAGAATAGCATGGGGGTTGTCTTGTCAGCAGCTACAGGAAGGGAGCAATGTATAACTTGTCAATCTTGATAGGTAAATGACTTCTATATATCTGTACAATATCCATGCCTGGTGCATGGTGTGTACTATAACACTGTGCAGTACAATTACTAACTTGCTAAGTAGGTAGATAGCATGTTAGGTGTCCTAGGCACAACAACACAAAAATGAAAACATTTTTGAAAAGAGCCACTAATTGCTTTCTTGCCACTGTGACACAACATCCAACAGAAGCAGTTTAAAAGCAGGGAGATCTATTTTGGCCCATAGTTCCAGAGTTATCATGTCATGGAGAAGTTGTATATAGCCCATCATAGTGCAGAAGGTATGGTGGCTATTCTGTTTGGTCCATGGCAGCAGGAATGTGCAGTGTGGCTTACTTGTGTTTAGGGAAATCAGGAATCAGAGACTAAACCAAAATCATAAGTGAACTATAGTCTTCAAGGTTCACCCCAATGGCTTCATATATGAAGCTAGACCTCATGTCCCAAAGATTCCACAAGGGGCTATTTGGAAGTGAGTCTTCATGCTTTTATGTGAAGTTGACCATCTTCACTGGTGAATTGGACATAGGATCCCAGCATTTCAGGTTGTTTATCTCTTCTCCAAAGACATTGAGAAAATGCCTTTCAGTGGCTAAATTCCAAGAGCAAGATGCCTGGAAGCCAATTGTTAAGGCAAGAGATTCTGGTCCATCTCAGTAGGGTTTTCTCCACATCACCTTTCACCCCCAACCTCATCTTCTCCAGGAGCTGCTAATTGACATTGTCTATGCCTTGAGTTCCATCTGGGCCCCAAGGAACTTTGAGTTGGGACTGGCAAGAGGTCAGCTGCATCTGTCCCCTTCCATGGACACAGCTCCTCTGTAGTGAGTCCACACATCCTCTGGAAGGCCTCAACACTTTTCTTTCTCACAGACCCCTCAAGGGAATGGTACTCTGGGTCTGCAAGGCATCCTGCCCATTTTTAGGGCCAAGCATAGAGAATGGGAACAGAACAAAAGCCCTGGGATCTGGCATCTTGGCTCTAATCTACAAACAGTTTCTCACTGGGGATGCCAAAGCCTCGTGCAGACTTTTCACAAAAACAGACATTTTTTTTTCTACCAAAGCTGGAGAGAAAGGAGAGAGCTGCTAGTGAGAGTTGGTTAGGTCACACCAATGTTTCATGACCACATCCAAAGTCCACAATCTCTACCTAAAATTCCCAGTGCCTATAGAGAGCCGCGAAGTGCCACGCCTTAAAGTGGCTCTGGCTTCCGCCTTACACCTTCCCGTTGGTGAGGGCTCTCTGGCATAAACAAGCCCTTATTTGGTTAAGTCTGATCAGCCTGTCTGCTTCTGCATTAGAGTAGCCTACCTGCAGGGTCCACGTAGCTCACTGGGGTTGGTTAGCGCAAGGGTATTTAAGCCTGTGCAAGGGTCCCCTGGGTCTCTCGCGGGTCAGAAGAACATGTTTCAAGGATCCTGATTAAAACTGCATGAAGAAGATCTTCCTGGAGTTGCGTCTTCCTTGCTGGTCAGGGTAGGCGCGTACAGGTGCCAGGCTAGTGTGCTGAGACCTCAGCATTATTGATCACAAAGCTAAAGAGTGGCCTGAGCATCTATAGTCAAGGCTGAAAATCAACATGGTCTGAAGTTGGGAAATTTTACTAGAACTTTAACTGGGGTGACAGAGGATTTAACAAGAGGCATAGGTTTGCACTTTTCGATAATTTCTTGTAGAACTAGATGGCTTCCCAAGACAACTGTGCTACCTATAATGCTCATCTCACATTGTAGTAGGCTAGTCTGTGTCCCCATGACTTCTTAGTCTTCACCAGCTGTCTGTAAGTATAGCATTTACTTCCTTGTGCCTTTATCCCTTAGCTTGGCAATTGTTTCTTTTCATTATCGGTTGTCACTGACAGCTACAAAGTCTTACTGCGGATTCTGCAGTGTGCAACTACTACAGTACTGAGACACCAACATACCAGTTTTACAGATGTGGAAAAAGACATTGTGAAGCATTGCCTACCTTGACCCATGTTGGCTCCCAGCACTGGGAGAAGCTGTAGCTGTGTTTTGTGTGCTGCCTAGGGTTCTCAAGTAGAAAGAAAACCAGGTATCCTGAGAGAGGCCACTGGCCAGCAGGAGCTGAAAGGGACTTCAGATCATGTTGTTAAACTTGTCCTGACATATCTGCCTTTGGTAACACCTTGTTTCTAGTAAGGGCTTCTTTATTCTTCTCCAAGAATGAATTTTCCCTTTGGGTCAGCAACAGACATGGGAAAGAGGTTGGCCTCTGTGTTCTGAGCAGATCAGCTGAAATCCTCTTGAGGTGCTGGCAGAATTACATACAGTGGAAGAAGATGCCCAGGAGGTTGGTCCTGATGCAGAACAGATGTGGGTGGTAATGAAAAGTCTACTCTCAGTTCAGATGCCTCCTGTTGGGTCTGCCTCACTCATCTGTTCTCTGCCCCAAGAGGACCAAAATCATTCTTTTGGCTCACATTTCACCCTCTGTCTGTGAGATTGCCATTGCCATCTTAGGAAAACAGTCATGGTCTCAAGCGCTGATCCCCTCATCTTTTTACTTTCTCTTAACCTTGGAAGGGAGCAACTGCTGGATCCTTGGAGGTTCTGGTGGTTTGTTACTTCTTCAAGGCTGCCCAGTGAAACACTACAAAAACTCTACAAAGAATCTCCAGGGCAAGGTAGGTGCTGTGACCCATTTGTGTAATCCCAGCACTCAGAGGCAGAGGTGAGAAGGTGGTTGAGTTCCAAGTCAGATTGAAATATTTTATAGCTACTTATCAAAAAAGTTCACACACACACACACACACACACACACACACACACACACACACACACACGGAGAGGAAGAGTTAGAGGAAGAGCAGGAACAACAGTGAGAACAAGGTTAATTAAAACATTCTTCTCACCATATGACTGAGCAGAAGATCATAGGCCCAGAGAGCTGCTGAGTGGGTGAAGATCACACAGGCTTGGTGAGGGAGGTGGAGCCAGGTGTGTCCTCTGTGTGGGGTTTGTGGGAACCCCCTGAAAATGCTGCTGTCTTCATATTTTTCCCATCCTTGATGTTCTTAACATACATGAAGAAGAGAAAAGCCCTGTGTTGAATTTCTGTTAGTTAATGTTACTATTGGCAATATTTGTTATGTTCACTAGGGAAAATTCATAAATGGAGAAGGAATGAATTCAGGCTTCATAGTGGTCCACCCTAGAAACATTTGCCGGCACACCCAAGGCCTTATTGGCTAATTCTTTTTAGTTAAAGACAGTTTTTATTCCATTTTAATTATGGTCTTCAAAGCCCAGCTTTTCCTGATTATTGTGTACACTATTTAGAAAATCTATTAAAAGTAAAAAGGAAACATAATTTCAATATCTTGACATTTTTGGGTAATTACTGAGACTATATTGCCATATACCTGGATTTTTCCCTACAGTTAAGCTCATATTATTTCTTTGGTTTCCATGCACATTTAAGTGAAGGAAATACACAGTTCTTTAAGGAGGATGTTATGGGAAAGTTATCTGCTCCTCAGCTTTCTCAATAGGTCCAATGATTTGGTTAATTAAGCAAATTCACATAAATTTAAAATAAAAGAAAAAACAAGTGAAAAGATAAAGCAAAAAATGTGGAGTGAGGAACACATTACTTACTGTGGTAAAGAAGTAGGAACGTCAACAAAGCCGGATGTGTGCTTTGTAGAACCTGCCTGCAGCACATATTGCAAATGGAAGCCTGGTTCTGGTCCCCAGCTTAGGAAAGGGAGAACACTTGGAGTTGTTAACTGCTGTGGAATAGTACTTTCATACTCTGTAAAGGTTTGTCACTTGGATTGGTTTAATAAAGCACTGATTGTTCATTAGCCAGGCAGGAAGGATAGGAGTGGGGACCAAACTCAGGATGATGGGAAGGAGAAGGGCAGAGTTAGGGAGATGCCAGAGCAGGAGATGAACTAATAAAAGTACCATCATATGGCAGAGCACAAATAAGGAATATGGGTTAACTTAAAATATAAAAGCTATTTAGTAATAAGCTTGAGTTATTGGCCGAGTATTTATAAGTGATACTAAGTCTCAGTGTGTTTATTTGGGAGTTGCTGGTGGGACAGAAACTTCTGCCTACAGTTAACTAGTATGTTCTTTGTCAGGGTGCTTGGGTGTTCTGCAGTAAGAAGTTCTCTGAGCTTCATTCCACAAAAGGATGCTGGTCTGAATACTATATTTGTGAACTATGGCCTGTGTCCTCTTCAGGGTTTTTAAGAGAAATTTTGTCTTCTAGTGTTGCACAGTCCGAGATAGCCTGATTTCTCAATTCTTTGCATGTAACTTAGCTTTGTGCAAGATTTAACAATTTAGCTGGGCAGCAGTGGCTCACGCCTTTAATACCAGCACTTGGGAAGCAATGAGTTTGAGTTTGAGTTGGTTTACAAGAGCTAGTTCCAGGGCAGCTAGAGCTACACAGAGAAACCTTGTCTTGAAAAACCAATAAGTGAATAAGTAAGTAAATGAATAAATATAAATATAACTAATGATTTAACAATTTGTTGCTATACTAAAATAATTTTCATTACATAGGCATAGATTTATCTTTATGTATTTTAGGTTAATGTGTGGTAACCCTTCTATTCTTCAAAGTTGAGCCTTCTCTTTCTCCTAGAGAACATCTTTCAAAAGAGAATCTTCTTAAACTGGATTTGGGGGCTTATACCTGTAATCCCAACACTCAGGAGGCTGAAGCAAAGGCAAAGAGTCTGAGGACAGTGCAGGCTACAAACTGAAACACTGTTTAAACACTCATGTTCTTAATACAATGTTGTGATCTCATTCTTTCTATATGACACTCACAGTGTTGATGATCTAGTTTTCATACACATTTCCCCCTTTAGAAAAAGAAACTGATTGTTTTTCTAGTTTTAACTATGTCAGGGCCTTTTTTGTTTGTAGTGGTGGGTAATTGCATAATGTTATATCTGATAGGGAAAATATAAAATCTAGTGTGAAGCCCCATAGCTTCTAGTCCAAATTTTTTTTTTTGTAACTATTTGTTGACTTGTATAGTCTTTGGTCTTGTTAATTTTGGTGTGTGATGGTTTTTGTTTTTGGAATTTCTGACAATAGTTCAGATCTTCAGTGCACGAATAATGTATATTTTCTTACTGAATTTTTCAAGTTTCATTTGATTCAGGTAAAGATGTAAAGGAAGCTGGAGTGATGGTTTAGTGGTTACGAGCACTGGCTGTTCTTCCAGAGGACCTGTGTTCAATTCCTAGCACCCACATGGCAGATCACAATTGCCTATAACTCCTTCTCCAGAAGATCTGACACTCTTACACAGACATACATGCAGGCAAAATACCAATGCACATAAAATTAAAAAAATAATAAAAGAAATATATTGAGTTAGCTTAAGAGAAAGATGAGAAGACAGGAAGGAATATCAAGTTTTTTTTTTAATTATAGAAATGCTTTGAAAGATTTATTTACTCTTACCTATGTGTATGCATGTGTGCCTGTATGAGTTTATGTGCATCATCTGTGTGCAGATGCTTGTAGAGGTGAAGTACCAGTGGGATCTGGAGAGGAAATCAGAGCCCCTGGAACTGGGCAGTTATAGGCAGTTGTGAGCTGCTTGATTTGGGTGCTGGGAACCAAACATAGGTCCCAGAGAAGAGTAGAGTGCTCTTAATTGCAGAGCCATTACTATATGGAAACTTAGAATTGAAATGTTTCATGGGCAAAGATACTCAGTAAGAATAGATACACAAGGATCATTCCATGATTAGGTAGTTTTTATAGCAAAGCCAGCTTTATAGGAAAGTAAATGTCTAGGTGTATAGAAAAGAGAGGGAATTACTTGTGAGGTAACAGCTCTTCCAGATGGTGAGGTGGGAATTCCTATAATCTAGGTTTAACAGAGACTTTTGTCTTTTATACAAAATTAAATTAATATAGTTGAAAAAGTATATTAGAGTTCAAAACTAGGGCTATCAAGGGGTTGCCTGGCCTTGCACAAATAGTTCAGATGATGAATGTTTCTTAAGGACGATGATGATAATTATGATGATGGTGAAAGCAATGACATTACTTCAGAGGCAAACCTTTAGCTACATGTACATGGTTTATGGTAGAAATGCTCAGTATATTTTAATTTAGATACACAAAAAAAGGCTGGAAGTTTAATAGCTTTCATATCCCTTGGATGAGCCAACATTCAAATGCTACAAGATTTGGAGGTAAGTGCTACAGCTTGATCAATAAGGGAAATTCCAGGGATGGTCATGATTCCAGCCTGCTATTGAGATGTAATGGTCTTTGAACCCCCTTCTCCACTACCCTGTGTACCATCACTGCAAGGCTATCTTTGGATTTCTTCCACTCAGAAGCACCATGCTTTGCCCACAAAGGCTCCATTCCCCAAGTAATTTGGAATCTGTGTCAACATGCCCAGAAACAAGAGCTCCCTAACTCTGAAATTACTGGGTACCTCTACTTTCTAAGGTGTGGCAGGGATGGGACAACAGAGTTACCCTACATCGCCTGGGCACTACACACCGAGAGTTGCTGGCTTCTCTTTGGGAGAAGTTTAAAGTCTATTAGCAAATGCTTAGCCTTCAGAATAGTGGAAAATTCAGCTTCCTTGGCTCAAATGACTTCATAATTTCCAAGGCTGTATTCACTTTATGGATGTTTTCTTGTCTGTAGCAAGAAGAGAAAATGTGCTGGCTGGCACTTGCAACAAGGAAGGCCACCTATCAATTCCTACTTAGTAGGTAGGAGAAGCCTTTCCCCTGACACACATACAAGGACAGGTATGCCAGTTTGGAGTTCTTGAATGGATAGTCTTCCTCTCAGTACAGGATAGTTCGAAGTCTGTGCATACTGCAGTGTGACGGTCATTTTATTAGATCTTGGAGCTTGGCAAGTAACAGACTATTTAGCTATTAGCTGTTTAGAATTCATAATGTTAATTTACTTCATCTGAAAAAGAAATCAATAATTTCTAATGCTGCTAATAAATATTTTATAAACATTGTCACAGATGTAACTCATAATGAGGTCTCCTAGTATGTAATTATTGAAAATGACTCCATGAAACATGAGGTGATACAAATATTTAAGAAAATGGATCAGGGATTTGGAGAGATGCATCAGTGGTTAGAAGCTTCTGCTGATTTTGAGGGGGACCTGAGTTTAGCCCCAGCACCCATGTCAGGCAATTCATGAACGGCTTGTAACTTCAGCTCCAGAGGATTTGAACACTCTCCTAGACTCCACGGGCACCTGCATTCACATGTACACAAACCTGCACATGAGCATACATACATACACATAATTTTAAAAACAAATACTGCATTTTAAAGAAAGAAGGCCAATGACTGATCCAAAATTAAGTGAATTTGTCATGGAACTAAAATGAAATTGTTTTACCTTTGATTGAGGTTTCCCGGGAGAGATGAGCCCTGCATGTTACTGGGTTCACAGGTTCTGCATTGCTCTACAGGATTCCCCTCTCCAGGCATGCCATAAGTGCATTCCCATGGTCTCCCTAGGCCTGCCCATGAATGTCAACCAAATCTCAGAGTCACGAGCGGAGGAAAAGGTATTTTTTCCCCTAGCAGCTCAGACTCCTCTGCCCTTATTCTAGGGGCTTTGTGAATCTTACTTGGTTCTGCTGTTACTCAGAGATGTTTCATTACATCAGATCTTTGAAGGAGAATTGTGAACCACTGTTTTTGGCAAGTAGAAACAGCACAGGAAGACAGATCTGCCTCTTTGTCATAGTTCTGTCTTTTAGCTGGAGCCGACACCGACTTCTCTGGAATTCCAGGACTCAGTGGCTGGTGTCAGGAGCTACAGTGGGCAGCAAGGCCAATGCACAAAGTAGACTCTAAAATGCTATAGTATTTTGCTCTCCTTGCCTCCAGCCTTTGCAAAGGTGAAGCACTGGGTTGGAACAAGGGTAGGTAGTAGGGTGAAGGTTCCCACATATAGCCTCAGTACTGGAACTGATGGCGCCATCTGGAGTGCAGAGGGAGGGGCTGGGGCGGATGACCCCACAAGAGATAAGAACAGGAGCCAAGGACAGAGTTAAAGGGGCCGAGGATGTGATGGAGCCAATGAGTAGTGGTGTGAATGGGTGCCTGGTGTCATCATAGGAGGAGGCTAGTTCTTGTAGCACATTTCCCCCACATTGTGTGTGTGTGTGTGTGTGTGTGTGTGTGTGTGTGTGTGTGTGTGTGTGTATGTGTGTGTGTTTCTTCTTAAGTAGAGTGTTGTGGTAGTAAAAACTGTTCAGTGATAGAATCCAGAGATGCATGTTCTTTGCCATTTATATTTTCTGCCCCTATTTAATACCAAAGCCAGAATTTTCCAACATCAAGATGCCCATGTCCTGGATGCTGAGTGAATACAGAGGTAGTCTGCATTGAACTGCTCATTGAAGATTACATGCCTCTATCACCTTATCTGCAAGTGTCCCAGTCTTCAGAAGAATTTCCCTGCCTAGGACCATTTTGTTTTTTTCTGGGTAATTACAAAGAGTACTTGCATGTGTCTGAGAATCAGTCTCAGGCATTGCTTTTGCTGGTACCTCAGAGGTGCTTATCTGAGCTGCACTGTGCCTTGTCACCCAAACCATTTCACTAGGGATAAGTCACTGCTGTAGCACGAACATCACACCTGACCATGGTAGTGCCATGGAATTAACTCGGGGTTGCCACCTCTAGAAGAGGAAACTGAACTGGGTTTGAGAGCAGTTAGGTGGTTTTGAACATCATACCACCTTTCTGTGTTTCTTCATCTACAAAAGATGGCACTAGCATCTTCGTGTGGGATACTGTATGAATTCCTGTAAGGGAAAGGGCCTACTATGGAAGCTTGATGAGCTGTGATGTCATTAAACACTTCCCAGGAGTTGGGGCATGAGGCCGCCTGGGCCAGGTGGAGCAAGCATCTCAGGGGAAACGTGCGGAGTCCTGGATACTCAGGCTCCTCAGTGAACTCTGCAGCAAACAGCTCTGACACACACTCTTCCTCCCAGGGTGGCATTCAGATCAGAGTTCCTAACAGATCGGATGCCTCTCTTGAATTATTTTTTTACTCCCTGGATGACTTGACTTGCAGACACTGCTCCCACAAGGAAACCAGGACGCCTAGTCCTGGTGGGAAAAGAGCAAATTGTCAGAGGGGCATTTAGAGCATTTGACCTCCCAGCTCCTAATTACTTTTCCTGCTATTTATACAGCTGAGTCAGAGGTTCCAGGAGAGTGAGGCAATGCTGGGGGTTGGGGATTGGGGGAGGGAAGAGAGTTCAGGGAGAAAGAGGAGAGAAAGAATTGGAGAGGATGTTTGTTCCCTGAGAGTCATCAATTGATCCAGCCGCATTGGCAAAGCAATTCCAATTTACTGGACATGTTATATGGACTTCCCAGTACCTTGATAAAGAGGATGCCTTGTCCACAGAATTCTGGCATGTTTTACTCCTGAGTTTGGCCAAAATTTGCAAGTTTAAAGGCAGGGGAAAGTCATTTGAGAGAGCACAAAGTGCTGAGGCTGGGACTGAGCTGTTCTTCTGAGCCTTTCTTCAGCCTTTTAAAAAATTAACATAGTTGTCAGTCCAGAACACTAGCAGGGCCTCAGTCTACTCATGTACACTGAGTCCTTGCTTCAGGACTGGGTTGGCCCTTTCTGCCTAAAAATCCCCAGGAGTTTCCTAGTGGACTAAAGGCTAAGCCCAACAGAACTCTCTGACTCTTTTTTTTCTTCATTTGACAGGGCTTCTGTGTTACTCAAAAGGATAAGAAAAAATTTCACAGCAACTTCAGACTGTGTTGCATGTTTTAATATATCATCAGTGGACATTTCTCAACTTCTACTGTTTCATAGTAGCAGGGTTCTTGTTTCCAGTGTCATTGACATCACCAGTTATGTAAATTGGATGTGCACTCACTCACTTAAGTATTAATCACCACTGTGTTAGCATTGGATACAAGAACAGAGCTTTTGGAACAAATTCATACTGTAAGGGGGATTCAGTAGGTTGGTGTCTCAGTTACTATTCTATTGCTGCAAAGAGACACCATGACCAAGGCAACTTAGATAAGAAAGCATTTAACTGGGGGCTTGTTTACAGTTTCAGTGGGTGAGTCTATGATCATCCTTGTGGGAAGCATAAAATGGATTTTGAAAAAGTGCCAAACTGGTCAAGGAACCTGTCATCCCTGCAGGATCCCAGCAGAAGCCTGTCACCCATTTTCCTTCTTCTTGGCCTCTATCAGGTCTGGATACATCCAATAGCCAAAGTAATGGTTTCTTGACACTTTGAAAAAGAAAACTTTATACATATCAGCAGGGAAGAACTTTTAGATAAGCATCGTATACTCACCCCAGATACAATCATGGACATTTGGTTGCTTTTGTTTCGGCACTAATTTCTCATTTTTTCCTCTATCCATCTTTCAATGCATCTCATGTGTTCCATTTCAAAGTAGGTTATAGAAATCAACACTTTAAACATAAATGTAATTTGCTTTATTCTCTAATTTATATGACAGCTCCAAGCCAACTTTTGTGTTTTCTCTTCTGATGCCTTTCAGTATCTTTGGCAACAGAAGCTGTTTCTCCCAATTGCTTATGCTGTTATGCTCACATGGTCCATATAGACCTTCAAACATCCCAGATGTCTAACTACCATCTATATAAGGGCTTCCTAGCTCTCTCCACCCATCTCTGTTGATCCTCTACCCTGATTATATCAACCATGTGCTTCCTTTAGGCCAGGAATGCCAAATATTTCTACTAGACACACTGACTCTGAACCCTGGGTTGAGGACTGTGAGACTCTGTGTCATCAGTAAAATCTGTGGTTGATTCCTATTGCCTGGTGTGGAGGTCACAGGGCATACAGAGGTGAGGAGCTACATGCCAGCCACAAGCTCAGAAGTATTCCATTCCTGCTTTGGATGCCTGTTCTCCTGTATAGGCTATGTAGTATCATGGTCAAGTGGCCCAAAGGGAGCACCATGGTGAGTCCCAAGCCCCCCATGCAGACCCCAACATGTGACAATCTCCTATCTTTTGGAATCCTCCATATTCTTCAGCCAGTGACATGGCTAGTCTTGGAGTATCAAACAAAAGTCTTACATAGTCTTCACCCAGAAGTGACCTCAATTTCCAGTTAATTCCAGAACTTTCTAGTGGACACTAAAAAATGATGCTACTCAGAATCACCCTCAGACAGACTGAAAGAACAGCCTGACTTTTATTATATTCTGGAGGAAGAAGGTATTGCAATGCTGACCCTCCTCTTTTTCCTCAACACTATGCTTCTTTCTTCCAGAAACTCCAAACTCCAACTTGGTTAACAACTTGATAGGACATTTGTATCATCACTGCCAGGTCTCTCCTTAGCTGCCCTGCAAGGAACAAATGGAATCCAATTTTCCATGAAGTCTAATTCTTAAAAAAAGTTAAATTACATGTGGTGTGTGTGTGTGTGTGTGTGTGTGTGTGTGTGTGTGTGTGTGAGGCCACCAGATGTATGTGGAAATCAGAAGACAGCTTGCAAAAGTCAGTTCTCGCCTTCAATCTAAATTCAAGTCATTAGGCTTGGCAGCCAGTTCCTTTACCTGCTGTGCTGTCTCACCAGCCAATGAGAAGTTCAGGTCCTACCATGGCTTTATTCCTTGTATCTTTAACTTACCCTCCAACCTCAGACACTTCTCCTACCCTCTGGTATGCCACAACAAATGGCTTCATCTAAGTTAGTGTTAACATATGATTATTTGTGTCACATTTTACCTGTTCCACCAGACTGGAAGTCAACCTTATCTTTGGACCCCCCACCCATACTTCTGTCAGTGTGCTTTAAATGAGTACCTATCACATGCCAAGTACTGTGTTCAGTTCTAAGAACAGAGATGAGCAAGACTTAATCCCCAAAACCACTAAGCTCCTGGTCTTGTGGGGCCAGGGAGATTGTAAAATATAGAGTAAGGATAACAATAGCCAGCAGAAGAAGGGTATAGGGAAGGGGCTGAGGATAGAGGGGGTTCCAGGCTCAAGAATAGAGTTGATTGTGAGCTAAAGTTTTGAAGTCTGACAGGAGTTTGCCAGACAGATTCAGCAGCAGAGAGCGAGGCCAGTGAAAGGAAAGGTATTTGCGTGAGGCCAACTTGAGAGTGACCAGAGGTCAGAATTCACAAGGAAAGCATGAGCAGGGCAAACAGGAAGTAGAAAGGTCTGGTGGGCTAAGAAGACTTCAGTGTGGTGGTGGGGAGCACTGCAGGGTTGTTGCAAGCAGTTTCCCCAGTAACCTGGTCCCAAAGCTAGGTTAGTCCCAAATAACATGCAGAGACACTGTATTAATCATGAAACTGTTGGCCTGTTACTAGCATTTCTTATTGGCTAGCTCTGTCTTAAATATTAACCCATTTCTATCGATCTAAGTGTTTCCACATGGTAGAAAGTGTCTGGCCTCTTACTCCTCTTGGTCTTACATTTTGACACCTCTCTATTACATCTTCCAGAATCCTCTTCTGTGAAGCTGAATTACTTTGCCTGTCTAAAACACCTGATTGGTCTAATAAAGAGACGATCAGCCAATAGTTAGGCAAGAGAGGGATAGGCAGGGCTGTCTTGTAGAGAGAATAAATAGGAGAAGAAAGACAGAAGAGGAAGTATGAGAAAAGGAAGAGAAGAGGATGTCAGGTGTCAGTCACCCAGCTAGACAGAAAAGATACACAGAAACAGAAAAAGTAAGTTAAGGTAAAAGTTAAGAAAAACGGGCTAGAAACAAGCTGGGCATTCATAAAAAAATAATGTCTCCATGTGTTTATTTGGGAGCTGGGTGGCAGGCCCCCAAAGAGCAAAGAGAAAAAAAACCCCAACAACAACAACAACAACAACAACAACAACAACAAAAAACAACACAGAGACCCTGCTGCATTGTCCTTTCCTCACTGGTGTCTCTGGGTCAGATGTCTCTTCATCAACATCTCTGGGTGTTGAAGCAGGCTTGGCAGCTTGGCTCAAGGAAGAAGTGTGCATGCAGGCTGGCCTGGGCACCAGGGACAAGGTGACTGCAGCTTGTGTAGGCTGGCCATAGTTTCTCATACATCCTTCTGTTTCCACTGTTGAGTGCTTGGATTATAAATGTGTTCTATTATGCTTGGTTTATGTGGTTCTGGAAACCAAATACAGGACCTTTTGCATGCTGAGCAAACATTCTACCAACTGAGTTACATCCACAGCCCAGATTTTTTCTTTCTGTGAGATAAAAAGATGTTCACTACACTATTGTTAATTCCTCACCTCTTTGCAGCATTATATCAACCCTTGTTACAACACACATTTTATAGAGGAGGAAATGAGACACAAGTAATGTGTCAGATTCTTAACCTCTAGATGAGCACTGTCTAACTGACCTTCCTTCAACAATGGGAATATTTTCTAGTCTCCAATGCCCAGCACATGTGGTGACCAGAAACCTGAATGTGGTAGAAGAGCAAGATCCCTAAAAAAAGCTGTGACTACATTTTGTTGCATTGCCAAATGGTCTTTGTAGCTATGATGAAGGACCTTGAGATGGGTAGGTGCATGGGCTTAGTGTGATAAGAAGAGAGTATTGCAGAAAGCCAGGAAGTGAAATTCGAAAGTGTTGTACTGCTAGCTGTGAAGAGGAAGGAAGAGACCATCTGCTAAAGGAAGAAGGCAGCCTTTGCAAGCTGGCAAAAGTAAGGGCCCAGCTTCTCCCCTGGGGCCTCCTGAAGGGCACTGATCTACAAACACTGGAGTTTAGCCTAGTGAGATTCAGTTCCAATTTCTGATCCATGAAATTATAAGATGCTAAACTGTGTTCTTTCTTAAAAAAATAAAAAAGGTTTTATTGGTACTTTGATAATTTTACACAACATATTTTGACCATATTCATCTTACCCACCCAACTTTGTATCCTTTAAAATTTTAAACTTGCTAAGACCAACTTGTTCTTTCCTAGCTGGTCTGTAGTGTGTCTCACAGGGTCCACATTATAAGATGACTGATCACAATTCTCCACTGAGAAATCCACATAGAATCTCCTGGTACTGTAAGGACTAGCATAAAGGTAGGAAGCATCCAGCTTAGTTCAAGCTTGATTTCTCTATGTCCCATTCTGTGACCAAAATGTGTGGTGTTTTCAGCATAAGGCTGTTATAGTGAACAACCAATAGCTGTGGCAGTGGCATACATTTGAGGGGGGAGACTGAAGGGGTCTTTCTGCCCAGTAACTTGTAAGATGTTAGCCTACCTTTGGCACTAGGATTTTAATTTAATAGCCCATGGATCCCTATTTAATTCTCACTGTGTGAATTTGTGTTATTTTCTCCTGGTAGCTTTTGCTTTTGATGGAGTTTCTTCTCTTCTTCATGTTTTTCGTCTATGTTTCTTTGGACTTCCCGTTCTAGTTCTTCACTCTCTAAAGATGGGCTTTTGCTTTGAGATCCTTGTCCTCAGTCACCTCCTCCTCAGCTATTCTTCATGCTAGAAGCACTTTACCACTCTAACACTGAGCTGTACCCCTAGCACTCTTTTTTTCTTTTTAAATGGTATTCAAATGTTTTAAAAGGATTTGTTTGTTTGTTTGTTTGTTTTTTTGTACCAGGCATAGTTTTTCTTTTATTGGGTGAGTCTTAGGTCCAATGAGAACTTTTGGTTACCACCAAGGCATGTGTGCCAATACTGTATCCTTAGGGCACCTTCTGATATCATAAATACTAGTCCTCAGAAAGGAGGCTTTCAGTTCCAGCTCAGAGGTCTCTGTGTCTGAAGTGCATGGTGTCTTGAAGTATGTGATGTCTTCATCAATAGGGACTTAGCTTTCACCTCTGAGAGCCACCAAGGGCAATAGAAGTAGCCTATTATGTTTTGGTAGTCTCTTGGACAGCCCTGACTAACAACTCAAAAGAGGGCTTCCCATACCTGGTGCCAGGTGTTCTTTGTTAGATGATGTTTGACCTTTGGAGACAGCATTATCAGCCCCACACATTGTATGAAATTATGGATCTTGGAAGAGAGTCTACAATTGCCACTTTATTAAACCAACACAATCCCTAACTACATTCTAAAAGTTTGTTCTGATACCACAGAAAAGTGTACTCTTCACCTCTCATCAAGGATAATTTTTTTTTGTTACAACAAGAGACCATTGTAGAAAAACACTATCAATCAAAGTGCGAAGTTATGGGACTCAATCCCCATGGAAACATCTACAATATAATTTCTTCATCTAAGATCACTGAAGATAAGGAGGCAGAAAGATTTGAGAGTCAGAGGATTAGGAAGTTTGATGTAAGATGGTATCTCCTAGGAAGGTCAGTTACATTCATAAAGTCTCTCTATAATGCTGCCTAACCATGAGTGAAGAAGGACAATACCTGTAGACATGTTAAGTGGATGAGGGTGGGGAAGCCCATGAGGCCTCAACCCTACAGAGAGAACTATAGGCATCTAAGGAATGCTGAGAGTAGGAAGAGAACACTTGCTTATCCAGTACCAAGAGGTCATCACTGAATATATACATACAAGTAACATTATACAGACAGAGCAGGTTGTACTTATGTATTTAGGAATACACACACACACACACACACACACACACACACACACACACACACTAGTAATTAATGAAATAAGAGGCCATGTATTTGACAAAAGACCAAGAAGGGGTTTGTGAGAGGGTTTGGAGGGAGAAAGGAAATGGAGAAGTATTGAAATTATATTTTCTCAAAAAGTAAAAGAAATAATTTAAAACCTTATTTAGTGCATATGGGTATTTTGTGTTCATGTATGTCTGTGTACCACATGTATGCCTCACGTCCAAGGAGGCCAGAAGAGGGCATTAGATGCCCTGGGTCTGGAGTTTCAGTAGTTGTGCACTACCATGTGTGTGCTGAGAATAGAACCCAAGTCATTTGCAGGATCAGCCAGTGCTCTTAACTGCTGAGTCATTTCTCCAGCCCCCACCCCGCGTTCCTTTTAATGAATTTGCAGTTTTGTATTTTTTTTTAACCAGCAGTGCTTTTGCCAGATTCTATAAATTTTAGTATACTGTGCTTCATTTTCATTTGTTATAAGAAATATCTTTCTCTCCCTTATGGTTTGACCTTTTTCCCTATTGGTTGTTGAGTATTTTAAAATTCTGCAGATTTGTGGATTTTCGAGTTTTCCTTCTACTATTGATTTCTAATTTCCATTGTGATTGTACAAGTTCTTGTATAATTTCAGTCTTTTAAAATGTATTGTATTGTGGCCTAACATGTGCTATATGGCCTGTTTTAGAGAATATGTTGTTGTAATTTTCTTGTTCCAGCAGGCTCTGCTGCCCCTCAGCTCCTAATGAGAACATATAAATATAGTAATATTTATTATAAAACTGTTGGCCAATGGCTAGGGCTTCTCATTGACTACCTCTGTATTAATTATTAACCCATTTCTTTAAGTCTATGTGGTTTTGGCTTATTGGAATTTCCCAGGTCTACAACTCCTTCACTGGCAACATGGCGACTCTTCTCTGCACCTCTTTGCCTACCTGTCTCAGAATTCTTTTTGTCTCCTACCCCCACCTATCTTCCTGTCTCTACTGGCTATTGGCCAAAAAGTGTTTTATTCATCAACCAATAAGATAAACATTTATACAGAGGGACATTCCTCATCAAGAATGTTTCAAGTTTATTTTTTAAACAAATGAGTGTTGGGGTCTCCTGGTGTAGTGTTCTGTAAAGACCTTTGGGTCCAATTGCTTTAGTGCTATTTTTTTAACACATACATATATATGTTTGTATATACATGTATATACATATATACAAACATATATATGTATATTTTGGTAATTTCATAACATGTACTCCAATCTCATGCATTTTTCAGTCCTTCCATATTGACCTCTCTCCTTGTAATCTCCCTCCAAAGGAAAAAGAAAAAAAGTAAAAATTAAAAAGAAAAAAACAAAAAACATCTCACCCCTCTGGACAGCCTTCTCTCACTCCTGTCACAGCTGTCTTGGCTGTGCATGTTCTACTTCCTCCTCTCCATCACATGTTTGTTTGTTGTAGTGGCTGTGGAGTGTCATGCAGAATACCCTTCTTGCCAAAACAGCTTTACTTACAAATATTCATTGCAACGAGTTGTTGGTCAGGTTCAAGGCCTCTGGCTTCTGCTACACCATCAATATTGAATGTTCCCTCACCAGGACTCCTCTAGGATATCCTGCTATTTTCCTGAACTATGGAGATCCTGAGGCTATGGTTCCCCAGACCGGCCAGCAGCTCAAAGATGGTGTAGATGTTGGGGTATACCCACTCAAAGCCCTGAATCTGGAGCTGGGTGGTAGTTGAGATGGTTAGCCTGCCAGCTCTCCCATGCAATCACCACAGTCTCTATGCAGCCAGTGAGAGACAGAGCCTGCTCTCACGTGTGTAACTGCTGATGAATGGCAGCAAGACCCTGGGCCATGAGCAGGGCTTCAGCTGGTACCTCAGACCATGACATACACATGGCCTTTCCTAGTAACATGAGCCAGGTACATCATCATAGACCCTGGCTGCAGGGCCACAGACCCAGACATTTTCTTTTTGTTATTATGAGATTTATAAATTTTATCTTAAAAAAATCAACTCTCTTGTCTCAATAATTTTTATTTTTATTATTGTAAGAGGAGAGCTGTTGTTTTCATGAAATCTACTAATAGAGTTATCAACAAAAGACAATTTAAGATATTAGTAAAAATTAATGCTGGACTTATTTCACCACATGGCAACATTGGAAAGCAACTACAATCAGAATCCAGCTGAAATAACCTCAGGCTCAATAGTCAAAATAACACACAGCAGGGGAAGTTTAGAAACACACACAAAGGTGCTCAGCTGCCCCTCCAGCAGGTGCAGTATTGGTCTGAAGGTGGCAAGTTGAGTCATAGGGATCTCTCCTGAATCAGAGGGAGCAGTGTAGAGTTAAAGCCTAGATGGACCATTATAGAAAGACATTCAGTTACACTAGCAATAAAGGGAATGTAAACTACAGAAAAGCACTCAATAATAGGTATCTGTGGTCTAGTACCGAGCCAGATCTCAAAGTGGGCTCTCAGCTAAAATGCAGTGCAGTCAACACAGACCCAGCTCTCCACCTAATACCACAGAATGCACCATAACAAGTACATCTGCGAGACTGGTGCCCCTTTCACTCCAGGATGTGCTTTGAGCCTTGGCCATAAATAGATCCCAGAAAACAACTTAAATTCTCCCTCCACTAAGTATACATAGTTCAATTTACAGCATTGTTTAAATTAGTATTTGCTTATACTTCCATCAATATGAATTGCATTATGAAGGATATATACAGAAATATAAAAGGTAACTTGATCAATGACAAGAATTTTTTTTCCAGACAGGTCCTCTCTTTGTAGCCCTGACTGTCCTGCAACTCACTATGTTGACCAGGCTGGTCTCGAACTCAGAGATCCATTGCTTCTGACTCCTTAGTGCTTCAATTAAAGGCATGGGATACCATGCCTGGCAAGACTCTGAAATGATGATCAAATGTCACAAACACTTATTCCATTTAGTAGGTTGACAAGATGAAGTCCAGTAAAATAAGTTCAAAATATTTTTATGGGAAACAAGACAAACTAGCTAAGAATCTCATGTGACAGAGGAGCTAAGCCAGGAGAAATAAGTCCATTCTGAAGCAGTGGATAAGAGTAGGGATGATGGCTACTGCCATAAATCATACTAAGGAAGGATGCTTAAACTCTACAGTATGTTTAATAGTAGTCACATAAAGTGAATAGGTGACACAGCTATAATCTTTCAAGTTTAGTTCAGCATTTCATAAATTTATTTGTGATATAAATTTAAGTTTATTTCTAATTCTATTTTGGAAGAAGAATCCCCTATCCATAAATTAGGTAATACATGCATATATTGCAGTTAATTACTGTTAAAACTATCATTTTATCATAAGCCAGAATAAGGTCAAATTACAGAAAAGAGTTGAGAAAATGTTAAATATTTTCAGATTTTTTTAAAGGATGGACTTCTGTTTAAAAGTAACAAAAGAAATCCCAGATGAAAAGCATGACTGACTTCATGCAAAAAGTTTTATCTGCTGTTAAAATGATAAACATAATGAAGAGCAAAGTTGAAACAAGTTTTCAATTTTGTCAACAAAGGTTTAATCTCTTCTTCATACAAAAGATGCCTTGAAGTTTAAAAATAAAGTATGGGCTAGGTATGCAAGAAGTCCTGGGTTGAACATCCAGTACCACAACAACTACTACTACTACTATTACTACTACTACTACTACTACTACTACTACTACTACTACTACTACTACTACAAATAATGTTTTTGTCATTATTGCAGTTTGCATGGTTCCTTGCTGGGTAGGAATGATGATTTCTGTTCTCTTCCAGTAGTGCTTTAGGCATCGCCGACTCCTTTCTGAATAAATCTGAGGCTCAGTCTGTGAGATGAATCCATTCCTGGCACTGCTAACAGGGCCAAGCATCTGTCAAAAGAAGGATAACAGGCCGTGGGGGGGCAGTGGTATTGTTCTGTAAAATAGATGTAGTATTAAACTGACTCTTAATGAGTTATTGCCACACATGTAGGACAGTGCATCTCTAGACCCTCATCAGAAAAGCTTCTGACAGCATATGGCAATTTGCACGGGAACCCTCAATTGGTCAGTGTGCAGAGGATAAAAGACTTTAAGTTGGGTGGGTAGGGAGGTGAGAGTAGAGAGCATGGGTAAGGAAGGAGGTGGAAGAGGATATTAAATATACTCAAAATACAATACATGAAATTCTCAAAGAATTAATAAGATATTATTTTTAAAAAGATAAAATATCAAAACTCAGTATTAACTATCAAATACTGTTGATATTTCTTTAGGTAGAAACTATTGCTAATAAATTTAAAAAATATTCAATCTTAGGAATGCAAGATTAAATGAAACAGGAACAATACACCACCCATTAATACATTAAAGTTAGCGTTTTTAATGGCAGTGTCAAATGCTATAGAGATATGGTGGATTACATTTATGTTTACTGCTGGTCTCACTATAAAGTGGTATGCTTAAAACTAGAAAAGCTAGGCTATGTTGCTACAAGTAACTCAAAACTCCCAGCAATTTGACATACAGCTTTTTTGTCTTATGTATGTGAACAATGGTTGTGTCTTTTCTCCATCTGGCAATTCACGGGCTCATGGTATTATCTCAATGCATGGCTCTCATTGTTGCCTTCATAGGCAGAGCAGACGCTCCTCTCAGGTATTTTAAATACATGTTATTTCTGTTCATAGAGTCTAATGACTCTAGACTCATTACAAGAGGGTGGGAAATGTAAGAAAGCTGAAAGCCTACTAAGTGTTTGTCAAGGACTTCCTTATACAGTATCAGGCTGTACGTGACACATGGTACAGCCCTTTTGAAGCATAAATTTAATCAAAGAAAATTACATTTTCATTTCCTGACATGTATTCTCAGCAAGTGACAAAATGGCAAAGTCTAAATACATGAAAACAATTTCCATGCTACAGTCTCATTATTACTGTCTACAAAGTGGTGACCCAGTACCCTATTATGTATGATGCAATGAATTTCACCCAGTGTACAGAACTCATAGTTAGTCCTACTATATATAAGGCAATGCATTTAACACATTCTATAGAACCTATATAGAACCCTTACCCCTACTGTATATGAGATGATGGATTTCACCCAGTGTACAGAACCCAGTGCCCTATGAGTTAATGCATTTAATGCAGCCTACAGTGCTCATGTGCAGTATGCTCTACTGCACACGAAGCAGTGGATTTTGCAAGTTTACAGAGGAAAAGAGTAAGCTTGGAACATAGCTTTATGCCAATCAGACAGCACCTGTTAGAGCTGACCCCAGCACCTATTTTCCTGTGTGCTTTGTAACTAATTGACAGTCTGAGGACCACTGTGATCCTTTAAATACACTCTGTTTGGCACACACAAAGTTTCAGAAAATGTGAAAATATGTATGTATGTATGTATGTATGTATGTATGTATGTATGTATGCCAGGCTTTTCAAAAATTTACCCTACTCGCTCCCATTGTGTTGGGTAGGCTTGTTCTCCTGCTATTTCAGTGACCTGCCATTGCCCTTGAAAACAACATCAGTATGATTAAGTGTTCCAGTGACTCGCCAATTTCTTTACACTTCCCTAGCAGGGCCTCTGGGAATCAGATCTTTGCATCTCCCAGGAAAGTTCTGAGCCTGGACAGTCTACATTTTCTTTCTCCACTGCAGAGCACAATCTCCTGTCTCTTGGGTCACCTCTTGTGTTGGAATCTCCAGGTAAATGGCAGCTGATTGACCTTCTCCTGGCAGACACAAGTGGGTGTTAATGAATAGGAGAAAGTGTTGCCTTTATACTTGATAATGAGGTGACTGGCCCTCACCTCTCCTCTTCCTCAATGTTGCATAGGCAAGAACAAGACCCTGGTTTAGATGCCAGCTTAGAAGGTCTGATATTACTTGAAGGTGCCAACTTTACACACTGCTATAATTGAGAATATATTTCAATAACACTTTGAGACGTTTGACACTTACTGCACCAGCAGAGAGCTTGTGATGGTCATGTGCCCTCTGTCTTCTGTCATACATCTCTCCAGACTGCATTTGTTTAATGTCTCCCTTATGTTTGAACCTTTTATGGACTGGGATCTTTGCAAGGCTGAAAGGACAGCCTCATATTACTAGGGAGAAAAGTAGGGCTTAGGGGATTCAAATGATTGGTCCTCAGTCACATGAGTGAGAGATAAATTCAAACTAAGACCATTCAATGAACAATATCATCCTGGAGAGCCTCACTTCCTAGCAGAGGCTGTTGGTGTGATTATTACTAATCCGCTCTTAATTTCAGTTAACATTCCTAGCCTCATGCCAATTGTTTGGAAGCTTTGCCAGTAGTGCTGAAGGAACCACATCACCCAGATAAATACTCAGACATAGCTTGAGACTGTGGATCACCATGTGTTGTAATAACAGCAAAGCCTTCTGCAGACAAGGTTGTTTGTTTTTTTCCCACCTACACTCACATTCAAACCACATTGTCAGGCCTTAGGGAAGTCCATAACTTAGGGATTTTTATAGGACAGAGAGCAAACACTGAGTCCATGAAATCTGTGCTTTCTTTTGTATTCCATTGCAGTTTATGGCAGATTAGGCTGCATGTGTGAGGGGATGTATAGAAGAGTAGCAGAGAGGGAGCTTAAAGGCAAAGAAAAATAAGAGAAGCTTTCTTGCAGCTTGGAGAGCCTGTGGTCATTGTGTACAATCACACAGGGTTCATTCCCACCCCATGGCAGCCCCTGAGAAGGTGCCCAGATTTACAGGCAATAGCTTCGTGGGTTCCCCATCCATGTGCAGAACTGTGGAGACTGGACATTGTCCCTGATGGGAGCATTGAAAAAAGAAGCCTCATTGATGGCTGAAAGTCAATTTCTTGCCATCCAGAGAAGCTGGACATTTACATTTTGTGTCAATGTTTTCTTTTTAAAACACCTGGATTAAAAAACAAAACAAAACAATAAAAACAAAACCAACCAACCAACCAAACAAAAAACACTTGCTACTTCTTTGCCTCCTCAAAACAAAGTGATATTTCCCAGGATGACTCTCAGACTCTTTTATTCCAAGCTAGGCTGTATTGCCAATGGACTCCACTCCTGCCCCTGCACTCCCTGACTCTCACCCCTGCATTTCTCCACTCCCATCCTTGCTCTTGGTACCTTGGACTTGGCATACCAGCCTCCATGGCCAACTAGCAGATTCCTGCCTGATCACCTGTCCTTAAGCTCCTGCCTCTGCAAGCCTCTTCCAATAGAGCTGTTAATCTTGCAAGGACATGGAGCAGCCTTCCCAGACCCTTCACCCTCAGTCAACAAGCACACTGAGGTCTGATACTGTCTGACTTATCTCTGGTTCCCCACAGCCAAGCAGAATGACAGTCACATAGAAGGTGATACAGGAAACATTTGTATGGCAAGTATGTCCAAGCATTAGTGAAAGTACATAGAGATGTATGAATGGCTGACATGCATTCTCCTTGCCCAGTACCAGCCACCAATGGACAGAACAGAGGATAGTTATTTCACACTCTTTACTGGTCTTAGCCATTCTGAATATCCATTAGACAACTACTAGTTGGGTTACTTCACAAGCTTTACTTTAGCAATATCATCCCCATTTTATGAGAAAACTCAGGCTCATGGATGTTAACTTTCTTTGTCTTCCCTGTAAGGAGGGGCTATATACAAACTCAAGTGTGCCTTGTCCCTTCACAAAATGGTGGCAGTATCTTGACTGGGAAGAAGTGATCTTCATCAAGATAGTTTGAGGGGTGTTTGTTAGAGAACATTTAGTAGGATACCTAGGAAGAGAAATGGGATTAGGCACCCTTGGGCTACTCTCCTTCCTAGCTGTTGGGACTCCCCAGACTTGACCAGTAAGGAGACTTGAAGCTGAGGACCACAGGTATCTGACACCCTGGCCAACAGCAGGTCTAGCAGAAGGGAAAATGGGTCCAGAAGGCAAAGGCAAAGGCAAAGGCAAAGGCAAAAGGCAAGACCTGTAGGACTGCAGGGCTGGAGTAACCCTAGGTCTGCTGCCTTCTAGTTTGGTATTCTCATAAAACTGCAATGACTGTGGTCTTCGAATACAGGTTGCACAGGTCTCCGCCTGGTCGTCATTGCTTGGGAGACCTCATACCTCTGTGATGCCTGAAGTTCTACCCAAGACCATGATGGAGACCATAACCCTTCCTTTCTGTTTAAAACAGCCACTATAGGAGAGTAGAGGGGGGAGGCGTCTCTTCAGTGTTTTTGTTTGTCCTTTGTGTGGGAAGAACAGCTAGCTTCCTGCCTAAGCTCTCCTTTCTCTCCGCTCCCCCCTCCCCCTCCCCCCAGCTCCTCGGGTCTGCCCCATCTGGGAAGGCAGCGCCGACTTTCCATCAAATTCTCTCATGCTTGTTTCCCTCACCTTTTCTCTTTCTTAATCTTCCCATGTCTCCTAAAAGGATTAATTAGAAAGATGTGAGCAGGGGTTGGGACGTCAGAAAACAATCATCACTTTCCTATCTGACCTCTCTCACCAGCTGCAGAATTAACAAATTGAATGTCCTCAGCAGGCAGGGGTGGCACATGATACGGAGTTCATTAGGAGGCTCGCTGGGGCCGAGTGCGAGCTGGGTTTAAACAACTCTCTCTGATTAAATTCCTTCCAGGCACTCCCGCCTGATGCTGTTAGAAAATACTCACATCCAAGAGGTTTTTAATTTTTTTTTTAAACATGTGCCAATTATTTCCCTGCTATCTGCAGGTGCTGGCAAGCGTCACAGGCCGGCCTGGCTGGGCTGTCTACGAGCTTATCCACCCGGCGCCTGCCTGGGGGGCTCACGTCTGCAGGAATGGGATCCCAGGGCTCTTCTCGAGGCTGTCAGAACTCTCCAGCCACCCAGCCTGGCTGGCCTCCCCTGCCCCCAACCCGCCCCAGCACCTCACCTTCTGAAGCTCACAGCTCTCTCAAATGTTCCTAGGTGGCAACACAGATCCGGTGACCTGCTAGAAGTGGGGGCCCGAGGTCAGGCATGCAATAATGCTGGGCCGAAGCCAAACCTGCCAGCCAGGCAGGGCTTCAGCCCTGAGCCAAACAAGGACATATAATTGCCCGCTCCGTGAGCAGGCGTGCACACTTGGCATTCGTTCACAGGCATCCCTAACAGCAGTCCCAGAATGTGCTTCCCTCATCCTTCTACTCCAGCAGTCTCAGATACTTGGCTCATTCCTCAGTCAATGTTTAATTAATCAATTTAATAGATGCCACTCAACCACTAAAAGCAAGGATTAAATATATAAACACATTTTAGTATTGCTCATATTTTTAATGATAAAGCTTTTGACTAATAACAATCTGATTATTCTGAAATCAGCTTTTCATGATGATGGCCTTGTCATACTGTTACCAGTTCTCAGGCCGGCATCTTCCCTGGCTGTTTCCTATTTCCCTGCCTACATCTCTAGAATTCACCTTTTGGTTCAATGTTACTGTTAGGGAGGTCATGTCATCTTCATCCACAGACACCAACAATTCATGTCTTCCCCGTTCAGGGAGCCTTTTCTCTCCTTGGATGATGGCTGAGCCAGAGTCAGCTAGGGCCACTCTCTCCTTGCCACATGACCTGATTGCCCATGAATCAAAGAAGGCAAAATCCTGTCATTACAAAGAATGGAGACCCAGAGAAAGGTGGAAAAGAGGTATCAACTTGGATTTGGGCCCCCTTTGGGTGCTCCTGCAGAGATGTAGAGACTGGATCCAGATTGGTAGAACAGAAGTTAGGGCTTCTGACTTGATTTTATTGTGGTGCTTGGCTATCTCCTCATCCCCAAACCAAACCAAACCAACCAACCAACCAACCAACCAACCAACCAAACAACAAACAAACAAACACAAAACAAACAAACAAGCAAAAACATTCAGAGTGAATCTGAGAAAGTTACAACCAAAAAAGCAAGTAATAAACATGGAAATGAAAATGTCCATTACTGGGGGAACTGTTACCAAGCAACAAGAGACAAGATGGGTAGTAACTGGACACCATCTTGGAGTTGTCTACATTTCCAAGTCACAGGGAAAGATTACCAGCCTCTGGGTCCCCAGAGCCAATGGAGTCTTGTCCCTCTCCAAGTTGTCCCCCAATCTATGCTTCTCACATATTCAGACCATCTTCATCCTCTCTGCTCAGAGACCACGTTTCTAGCAATGTGGAGAGAATGGAGCCACCAGCTTTATCTGGGCTTATTTATGTGTAGAAAGAAGCATCAGCTTTAAGTGGAGTTATGGATGAAGGATACAATCCTACATGCTCTACCCTGACAAGAGGAGAAAATGCCCCATCTTAGACCAGCCTGATGGTGGGAAAGGGAACTTTAAACTTCAGCCTCTAGACATCAAACCAAGACAAAGGGCAGACATTGGTTGACATGAGTGACTGATTGTCAGCTTCTAATCTTAGAATGGTGGCACTTACTCCAGAAGTGCCATCATGAATGCTTCTAGAAAAATCCAGGTTTAGATGGGGGTCTCTTTTCTCATTGGTGACAAAGTAGATAAAAATGGCCTAAAAAAAAAAAAAAAAGATAATTTGAACTCTGGGGAAAGAAGACATTACCTGTTGATTCATGGCTCCTAAACCATTACTTAATCAGAGAAAGACTCCCAGAAGAAACTTTCTTTTTATATGCAGTACAAGATATATAGCTCTTTATGAAATAGGAACAGGAAGCTGCAAAATCAGAACAGGCTGTGAAGCAGCCATTATATAATGGTGTCTATCTGGCTAAAGTAAAAAATGCAAGATGATTTTACATATAGAGGAAGAGTTTAAGCCAGTTGAAGATGGAAAGAAAAATAGTAGACATTACAGGGAATTGTCCTAATAGCAAGGAGGCAAAGCTAGAGAAACTCTTCCCAGACATGGAAGAGAGTGCTCAAAACAAAAATGATGAGAGATGATAGAATGTGTAGCAATCCTTTAGAATGTGTAGCAAACCAGAGAAACATCTACTTCATGACAAAATCTTAAACTCTGAAACACAGAACAGTAAACGTGATCTGTAACAGAAAAACAAAACAAACAAACAAACAAACAAAAAACAGGGCTAAGCTATGTAAAGTTCATTAGTATTGCTACAAAATTCCTAACAAATGGAGGAATTCAATAACCAAAAGCGCAAATTAAAAGTAAAAATATTATTATGCCAATATATGTTTTTAAATGTTTTATTAAATCCAATACTCTTATGTTTCATATCCAGTCAGTTTTTCAGGTGTATACATACATCTTTTCTGTCAAAGTTATTACTTTTTAGTTTGTGTTGTGGTTTTCAAGTAGTACTATGATTTTAGGTCAAGAACATCAGTTAATATGAAATTTATTCCTCAGCCTTCCTCAATTCCACTAAACATTCTTCTCGATTTGCTCAAAGTTTCTGCTGTCCCCCCACCCCCACCTCGGGACCTCTTCTAACATTTCTGTAGTCTAGGTCTTCTATCTACATGGCCCTCTAGACTGCATGGGTCTACAGTTCCACAGTGCCACTTATATATTAGTTCTGAAACCTTTGTAGAAGCAGATACTTATTCTTACTGTACAAAGCCACTGCCCCAAAGAGGAAAACACAAAGACTGAAATCTAGCTAAACCATTCTCAGTAGGCTTTAGAGGAGATAAAAAGCAAAGAGGACTCTAGGACACACAGAGGATGGGGAAAGGGAGCAGAAGAGGCAGCTCACAGTAGTCATGCTCCGTTTTATGATGGGATCAAGGTTGGCTCCTTCACCATTTTCTATGATTATGTGTTGACAGTGGGGCAGTGAGGCTGGACACAGTGAAGTGATGACTCTTGGCTATGTGAACATGGAACCTTAGGACCTTACATTGAGGAGGGAGTCATCCCTCATGTCTCCCAGTGAAGCTCTGGATTTCTATGGACAGAACAGCTGAGGAACTTACTTGACTTAAACCAAGCAGTCCATTCTTACATACTGCTTTATTTTATTTTATTTTTTGGCATTGCTACAATGCTTACCATGGGTCACCAGAACAATACCACCCCAAACATCTTTTAGACAGAGAGATGCTTTTTTTGTCCCACTTCCTGTTAGAATAGAATGAAGTATTCCCAATTATATCTTCAAGCTATAGACTATGAGTAACCATGACATGTTTGACCTCTCTATAACACATATCACAAGCTTATGAGAGGCTATACTTGGTCATATCTTCAGATTTGGCTACACTGCATGCCTTTAGAACCCATACAGCTTATTTTTTTCCACCAGAGTACATGGGGAGATGTCACTGTAAGAATAAATTTTAGGAATCACATCATATGACATCAGAACACCATTGACTTCTGTTAGTAGGGCATGTTACCTGATTTAGTTTAGAGACAACATCTGTGGTATTTTATCTGAACAGCTGAGGTCCTTAAACCCTTTACAGAGAGAACTATAGACAATAAAGATGACAGATCTGGGAGTCAGGATACCCAGGCTTTCATTCTAGAAGACTTTTATCTTTCTGTAATTTTCCTAATTAGGCTTGGAGCCCTGGTGTCTTCATGCATGTAGGGGAACACTGTATTAAATACTATTTTAGATCTGTAATGCTAAGTTATTTTAATCAGCTATGTTTTATTCAGTTATTTAAGCCAAGCACAGTAAAGATAAACAATAGAAAGCTTCCTAACAGTATGTTAGTTAATTAGCCCTTTGACTACAAAGAAACTTCAAAGTCATTTCAAACTCACAGTCACATCAATTTGCCCCGTCCACAGAGGGATTTGTGAAACTTGAAAGCTTATATTTTACATGCTGTGAAGCATATCAATTAAGATAAAGCATTTAGACTCTATTTGTACTGGACTGATTATACAATCTTGATTTCCAGGGTTAGAGTATGAAAGACCATTTGACATGTCACAGCTAGTCGAATGACAGTTATTGCAGTCCATGCTGCACCAGGGACTTATTTTGCAGTTCTCATTATATGTAGCACTTCAGTACAATGCATTCGGTCCTTACTTATCACAGCCCTCATAGAAGTGTGCTTACTTACCACACACACATCCTCAGAGTGTGCTCCCTCTGGAGAGCAGCACAGATCACTTAGGAAGGCTGTGTTTAGAAAATCATTAGCACAACCTTCTTTCTGGCAATGGGAGCTGTCACTTTGCCCCAAGTAGATGTGATCACAGTTGTCCCCAGACCCAGAAGGTTTTCTGAAGGGCAGTTGCGTCTCCAGTAGCCCCAATTTGCCCTTTAGCTTCATGAGAGCGACCTGGAGGGATTTCTTATCCTTCTAACTTTGACTTGTATCGAAGTGTCCTGGGACCCAGTCTTTTCAGATAGATTTTAGCACCTCTGGCCCTGTCTTTAGCAGGACCAAAGGGTAAAATAGTCAAACTGCTAAGAGTATTTCACCTGCACACCCTTAAAATAATCTAGGCTTGTTGGGGGAGGCCATTGTGAGTTCTATTTAAGTTATGCATGGAGGAAAAGTGCTGCTGAATCACCTTACCCTCTCCATATTTGCACGGAGGCCATTGTTTTATTGCCAGCACTACATCTGTATTAACTGCATCTCTGCAGTCACTGCCCCATTTGCTACTTCTGTGTCCCCACCAGATCCTCCTCCTGCTGCTACCACCAAATGTAGTTTTTTGGGTTTCTTTTTGTTTTTTGTTTTTTGTTTTTGTTTTTTTTAACTAATCTCTATTTTTCTATTTACCAACAAAAACTTGGGAGTAAAATGCTGGGGTGAAAAGCTACCAGCTCAGAGAAGCTGAGAAGCCGCCAACTGACCTTTTGTCACTGATTTATCAAGAGAGTGTCTCTTCCGTTGCTCCAAACCAAAATAGGCCAACACACTTAAAGTCCCTCCCTATTACTTCCTGTGTGTCTCTCCATTCATTTTCTGGACACTCTCTGAGTGTCTGTGACTATTTTAGGTCAAGTGGTTGCTGGCTCTACACCCTGCCCCAAAGTTGATTTTATTTAATTAATAAATGCAATCTTGAAGTTCACACAACAGGCCATCATGTCAACCCTGGGCTCTGATGGCAGTGCAAAACATTGGGAAATTAGGCAAAGGCTATGTGGACTTTTTAATACTTTAAGCATTGTTTAATTACCCCATGCTAAACAAAATTGGCTCCAAGGTGAAACAGACATTAAGTGGTAGCAAGTCTGAAGTTCCTAGCTCATGAACAGAGTTAGAAGGGTGAAGAGGAAAATATCTCTGATGTGCTTATGGTATGTTCCTAAGACAACTGAAAATATAGCTATGAACTGCCAGAAAGGCCCAGGCTAGGGTCTTGTATGTAGAGGTTGCTCCAATACATATGATTATAAGAGTATAGAACCCATTTAATTCATCAAAGAAAAGAGCAGCAGTTGTTACCTGGAACTTAGATTTCACAGCAGCTGCGAATGGGTTGTATGTATGTGTTTGTGTACTGTATTGGGTTCTCCAAAGTTCTTGGAACTTAAAGCAATGTTAATGTCACAGTAATACAAAGAGATTGTTCTGTTGAAGATACATGGAAAAGAACTGAAAGGCAGCATTTGGTAGACAGCGAGAAAAGACTCACTCCAGAAACAGGATGCTCAGCAATTTCCAATTTCCATGCTTCTCTAATGTCTAGTAAAGAGTAAGACTTGAGAAATGGAACCACTGGGGGCCTTTAAGACAGTCATTCCAGCAGGTGAAAGATGGTTCAACTCAGATGCCCAAGAACTGAGAACTCACCAGGCATCATGTACTAGGGCAGGAGGTGCTGGCCAAGCCCTTAAAAACTACATCCAGTTTGTAAGAGAAAGTGATGTGTTGAGGACTCAGGAGGACTAGTGTGTTTTTATTTCATAGAGGAGAAGCAGGAAGTGGAGATGCCAATGGGATTGTTGCAGGGTTGGGGAGCGTACAGAATGATTCTTAGAAGAGGGCTGTGCTGGCGGAAGGTACACCAGAAAGTTGACTAGACCAGGACAAGCCAAGAGGAGAAGTGACAGCACCTTGCAATAATGAAGGTAGCCAAGGAAGCTGAAGAAAATGGCATTGACCTCTTCACCTGCCAAGAGTGGAGGCTGATACTATGTGTTTGAAAGTGCCAAGGGCAGAATGAAGACCTGGGCCTTGGCATTGACTATTTTGGTCAGCAGTCTGGGCCTAGAAAAGGTGTCACATCAGTGTGGTGGGCTGTAAAAGGCTTGCTCAGGTCCCTGGGCCACACTCTGGCCAATACAACCTTGCCTTCAGTCCTCCCCATGACGCCTAGCTGCAAAAGTATTGCTTTGCACCAGAACACACTATTAGGAATGCTCAAGTGTCCCCCCCACACCCGCTCTCCATGTCCCTTCCCCTGATGTGATTAGCCAGGACCTGTGCCTTTAAGGAGTGCCCCCTTCTACTGCCCTTCCCCCCTTCAATTACAGCACTAATTTCAGTAATGGAGCATTAATAGAGTAATGGGTGAGTGAGGCTGGCCTGAAGGAACTGTGGAGCTCAGCAC
This sequence comes from Cricetiscus sungorus, assembly GCA_030556225.1. NCBI lineage: Eukaryota > Metazoa > Chordata > Mammalia > Rodentia > Cricetidae > Cricetiscus > Cricetiscus sungorus. Next base: position 51,260,018 of record JANBXA010000740.1, read on the forward strand.
AAATTGAGTAAATAAACCATATATTAGATTTCTAAACAATACTTTTAGTCTAGTCTCCAGGGAAAGAGAGTCGTCAAGACTTACTTAAGTCATCCCTGCAAAGTGTATGTAAAGAAGTTTCTGTTCAGGGCTGGGTTGTTTGTAGAAGAAGATCTCTCTCTCTCTCTCTCTCTCTCTCTCTCTCTCTCTCTCTCTCTCTCTCTCTCTCTCTTCTCTCTGTCTCTGTCTCTCTCTCTCCTCTCCAGGGACATGAGGCCATATGGCAGCTGATGCCCCACATGTCCTCCTTTGTCATTATTTCTCTATTTCTCTTAACTTTGACAGATGTATCTGACGTAGGAATCTCCAAGGTGTGTCCCTTCTGGGGACTCATACATGTTCTAGGGAATGCTATCTAAGAGAGCTTGCAAGTGATTAATGGGAACCTGGCAAGGGAAGGAGTCAGAAAGGAAAGGAAGTTTGGGGCCGGGGTGAAAGGAGATTATTGGAAGATGGGCTTATGTGATAATGACTCTGTTGATAGGACTATTTGACAATGTTTAATGGGGTTATCCTGAAAAGTCCCCCAAGAAAAATTCCAGAATAGTTTGGAACATAGTGAGTTCTAGTCCAGCCTAAGCTAGAGTAAGATCCTGTCTCAAAAAAACCAAAAATAACTAATCCTATGTCTCTGTTGTGTTAAAGAGTAATAGAAAGGTCAAAGATCTAGGTGTTAGAAGTCCAAGAAGATTGTCTCAACTCTATTATTTGTTAGTTTTAAGACATCATGTAAATAATATTTTCCAGTGCCACAGCTTCCCTGTCTGTAAAATGAGAAGGATCTTTCTGCTTGATTTCTGAGGACTATCATGGTGAACAGAGTGAATTGTGTACTAGTTGACAGAAGTCCTGCCTGGAGTTGGTTGAGATAATCACTGAAACTTGTTTAGATCCAAAATCCCCATGGAAACATACCTCTGGGTGTGTCTACGAGAATACTTTCAGAAATGTTTAACTGAAGTAGGAAACCTCACTCTGAGTGTAGTTGGTACCACCCAGTGATTGAGATCTCAGCCTGAATAGGAAAGAGAAGCACATTTCATTTCTCTCTGCTTCCTGAGTGTGGATGTGGTATGAGTAGCTGCCTCATTTGCCTGTTTCTAGGCATTTCCTGCTGTGATGGATTCTACTTCAGACAGAGAGCAAAACAAACCTTTCCTTACACTGCTTTTATGGCTAATTTTTCACACCAATGAGAAAAGTAATTCATATACTTATAGACACATATTTTGAGTTTCTGTAGCATGTAGATTCTAGCTGCTGAGAAAAAGGAGGTGACTGGATTGTGAGGTTTGGATGGTAGAAGGAAGTCCTTGAAATATTAGCCCAGGGTCATGTCTTAGGTAAAATTCTATTTTTGTGAAGAGACACCACGACTAAGGCTACTTATAGAAGATAGCATTTAATTGGGAACATGTTTACAGTTTCAGAGGGTGAGTCCATGACCTCATGGCAGGAGCATGGTGCAGGCAGGTCAGCATGGTGCTGGAGCAGTAGCTGAGAGTTTACATTTGATCAGCAAGCAGTAGGCACTGGGAAAGGTGCAGAGACAGAGACAGGGACAGACAGAAGGAGACAGCCAGGGAGAGAGAGAGAGAGAAAGAGAGAGACAGAGAGAGAGAGAGACACAGAGACAGAGAGAGACAGAGAGAGAGAGAGGGAGGAAGGGTGCATAGCATGGGACCTTGAAACCTCAAAGCTCACCTCCAGCCACATACCTCCTCCATCTCCTCCAACAGGGCCACACCCCTAGTTCTACCTAAGCAAGTGCACCAACTGGGAACCAGACCTTCAGATATATAAACCTATGAGGGTCATTCTCATTTGAGCCACACAAGTCATGAAATACTCCATATCCATGATGGTAATAGCCCCATGGCTAACATCAGTCTTGATTTTGTTTGCTGTTTCAGTCTAAGCAAGTCCTGAATATGTACAGAGGGCCCAGACATGAGGTATATAAGTAGAGCTCTTCCTCTTCAACACAGGGCCTGCCTGATGCCTGAGGAAGGGCTTACTGTCCAGGCTATGCCTTGTGATGATGGGGAATCCTTAGCTAGTATTAAGGCACTGGTACCTACGCATGTTCTGCTGTCTTGCACAGGCTGATTCTGATAACTTCTTGGTCTTAGTGGTTAAGAGCTTTGGTCTGACTTCCAAGTTACATTATTGTTACGTGTAGGTTTTTTCTGCCGGCCGCCTAGTCCCACTCTTTGTTTCTCCCCGCTGGCCGCCCGGTCCCACTGCCACGCAAGCCCCAATAACACTCAGAGACTCTGTATTTGATACAATGCTGTTGGCCAGTTATTATTATTGTTTATGGGCTATCTCTGTCTTAATGATTAACCCATTTCTACTAATCTAATCTAAGTATTTCCATATGGTCATCTTATCCGAGTGCAGCGGGCCAGCATCTTGCTTCCTCTAGGCTCTACATGCTGACTCCTCCTTCCTACTTCCTCTTTCCTCCTTGTCTCCTAGCTGCACCTATCTTGCTTTCCCATTGGCCAAACAGTGCTTTATTAATTAACTAGTATGAGAAACATATTTACAGAATAACATCTCCCATCACAATATGACTCTGTCCTTCCACCTTGCCTCTGTGCCTATGTATGAATTTCCTCTCACCTTTGAGCAGTAGTTTCTTGCATACCAATGTGTGAGTTGCTTATATATAATTTTTATTATTTGAGAAGTCCATGTAATATATTTTGACTTTATTTACCACCCTATCACCCCTTCCTTAGATCCTATCAGATTTACCCTGTTTCTATTATTACTAATAATTTTTAAAAATAATTCATATAGTCCAATTTGTGCTGTCCACACACTCATGAGTACAGGACCATCTACTCAAGCATGGTCCATATGCCAGGGGCCCTTCTTCCCCTAGAAGCCATACGCTGTTGTGAGATATTTATTAAGAATGATTGTTTGCAAGTCCCTCCCTAAGCTATGCTACAGTGTTGACAGTCTTGATTTTGTGCATGTCTTGTGCAGGCAGCCTTAACTGCTGTGAGCTCATGAGTGTATCAATCCAGTTATGTCCAGAAAACATGGTTTTGCTTTGTCCATCCCCAACCTCTCTGGTTTTATAATCATTTCAATTCCAACTCTTCTGTGATGGTTTCATTTGGGCTGAGTACTCCATTAACATGCATTCTCTGCATTTTGACCAGTATTGAGTTTCTGTGTTAACTGTTGTCAACCATAAAGGAACTTCTTTGGTGAAATCTGAGAGATGCATTAGTCTATTTATATAGAGATACAAATATTGAAGGCAGTTTGATTCTTTGTCTATTTAGCAGAATAATAGCAGTGGGCTCAACCCTAGGGCCTGTGATCTTCCCAGCCATGGGCTCTTGGTCATATTTACAGTATCAAGCATGTGTTTCCTTCTGTAGAGAGGTCTTAAATCTGACCAGAAATCAATTGGTTAACCCCTTAACATTTATGCCACTATTACACCCATGGGCATATCTTACCACACCACTCATTCAGACAATCTATGTTTTAAGTAGAGGAAAAATAGACTTTAAATCAAAGGAAAACTGAACTTGAGTCCAGTGAAGATTTAATTGGTCATGGCTTAGGCTTTTACATCTTTTCTGTGGTTCCTTGTCACTTGTGACCAGAGATTCCAGTTTCTGGAGGAGAAACTTGCTAGTCAGGTGTCCATTACTATAACAAATACTTGGGATAACTAACTTGTAAGTTTAAGTTGAACTAGCAGTGCTTCTTGGTCCCACTGTTTTTATCCTTGGTGAGGTAAGCACATACATCATGTATAAGTAGTAAAAGATAGGGAAAGAAGAGAGCAGAGTCACACAGGCCCTTTTGAGGGTGATCCCTCAATGAGCTAACACACTCTCTACTGGGTCTCTGTTTAAAGGCTTTGCCAGATTGTAGTCACACTTTCACTACACCAGCCCTTGGGAGGTATGGAAAATCTATGCTGTAGAAGACAATAAATCATTTCCCTCTCAGCAACTAGTTTAGATGGTTCCCAGAAGGCTAGCCTGTGCTACATAGTGAAACTCAGGCCAGACAACTGGCATCTCAGATCCTCAGACTGAGCATAATTATGACATGGAGGATTCTATGCATGTCCATGTGTGTACTTAGCACAAGTGCTATCCTTATCCTATGCAAGCAATGCAATCTTCCCACATCTTATATGAAATGCAAAACTTCAGAATAAATTATAAACAAAATATATCATGCAGCAAAATTTTAATGTTACACTCAAATTTGCTTCTTAGATTGAAAATATCTAGTTTATACAAATGGGAAAATAACACACTCTTTATGTAAGTATTAATAACATAAGTTTTGCTGGTATTTATGAATTATTTTAGAAATTTTAGGAGCAGACATATGAAGTACTATTTTAGTGATGCCTTGTATTCTAATTCTGTATTATCTGCCTTTAGGAGACAGAAGCATCCTGGGGTGATCTGAGGGTGGCTGCTCAGCTCTTCTGGAGTACTGTTTGAAATTTTCTGACCTATACAGTGTCTGAGACTCCAACATGCATCAAACTTCTTAGAAAAAACCCAATTACCTTCTGGGAGGCATGTAGTTCAGGGGGTTGTTTTATAGTTGGTGTTGAATAAAAGTGGTAAGTTGGAGAATGAGGCTATCACAGGCTGCCAACTTTCAGCTAGGTTCCTAGAGGAACCTACATGCTACCCCAGGCTCAGATGTATCACTCAACTGTCCTTCCCAAACATGTCTCCTTCTTATAGTTCTGGTTCCATCTGGTGGCTCCATTTCCCGCCTAGACCTTTAGAATTAGATGCCAGTTGTATGGTTTCCATTTGACTGTAGTCATCGAGTCTCAGCTTCCACAAGGGTTTTCAATCTACTTGCCAGGCCAGGCCACCCATCATACAGATGCCATCTACACCTAACAGTCTATTCAGAAACTTAGAAACTTTATCTCTACTGAGGAGAGACAGAAACAGAGACACAGAGAGAGAGAGAGACAGAGAGACAGAGAGAGAGAGGAAGGGAGGGAGGAAGGGGGAGAGGGAGAGAGAGGAGTTTATATTTGACACCTAAAGCAGTAGGTGTATCATATTTTTTAATCTATAGGGTTTATTGCACAGTTGTTGGGGAGGTAGCAGAAAAATTAACAACAAATGCAATAGAAAGTTTCTGTCATTATTGTATGCACTAGCAGATGGACACAGGGACACAGCTCTCTGAGATGTTGATGTCAAGACTGTGCTAAAGTCTCCCGTGCCTGATCCAATTACTAAGTAGATTAAAAACAACAGCAGCAACAACAAAACCTGTTTCAGGATGCATTGAGTGGACAGGGTGTCCAGTTTCACATTGTGTGGTGGTCTTGCTGTCATCCCCTGGTCCTCTGGTGTCAGAGACATCTTGAAAGGATCCTGTTCCAGCCTCTTCTTAAAACCCAAGGACTTCAGAACATGCATGGCATGGATCAGCTGACAATCCTGTTCACAAAAACATTGCCTATCATTGGTTTGTGTCCCTTTTAGAAAACATTACATTACTATAACATTGGAGAAGAAATACCGGAGTGTAGGAAAGCTCCAGGGGTCAGGATAGATGCTTCAAACTTGGGGAACATGCCTTTAAATATCCTTTCCCTGAACTGTCATGACTGGGACACAGGCAGCCAAGATCACTTTTGATGTATGTAATATGTTTTATATTCTTAATTGATTGATAAAAGTTTGTGTTAACTCCTAATGGGTTCATTTTTGTTTTCCTAATAAAATAATTGAGACAAGATACTTTACAAAGAAAAAAACTATTTTCTTCCCTGATCTGTAGGATAATGATTTAGAGGGCAACTCTGTTGATGACTTCTCTGCTATAGAGTCCTGAGGCAGGGAGGGCACTCATGTATATCTGTCTTTCTAGTCTCTCTCCTTTGTCTTATAAAGGCACTAAGATTCACTTATGGGGATCTACCCTCTTTATACTGGTTACCTCTCAAAGGCCCTTATTTTAAATACCATAGTAGAAATCACCTTCCAATTTTCAAAAATTTAAAATGTGTTTATTTTTTGTGTACTTCTGTGCCTGAATGTATGTGTGTGCACCACGCTCATGCAGTGCCCATAGAGGTCAGAGGGGAGCATCTGACTCTCTAGAACTAGAGTTGCAGATGCTGTGAGACTCCATGTGGGTGCAGGGAACTGAACATGGGTCCTGTGCAAGAGCAGTGAGTGCTCTTAATCACTGAGCCATATCTCTAGCCCCTACTTTCCACCTTCTTAATAGCTCACAATTGTTATCCAATTTCAGCACAGGAAACCTTGGTTGTGGCATGCAAACTGTATATAGAACAAAGCAACTCTAGACTGATTGAAAAGTACAGTGGAGATTAAATATCTGTGATCTGTATTTGCATGGGCCAGGTTCAAAACCTGGCTAAGCCACTTATTCACCTTGTGGTCTTGAGTTATCTGAACTTTCAGTTATCTGAACTTTCATTTTGCCATAAAAAGATGAGAAATACTAAACCCTGCCTTGTTGGGCCTAAAGAGGCCTGGGCATAAGGCCTAGTGGAACTTCCTGAGTCTGGCTAAAGTTTGGTGACCTGTCTTTGTCCTGTAACCTCCTCATGGGTTTGACTCAGCAAGGCCTGATGTAAGACTACCTCCTGTCTAGCTAACACTAGCTTGGCAGAATATTATTGGGTCTTTCTTTTCACATTACCTTACCCCATCCTAAGATTCCTACCCCCTACCCCAACCCTATATAAGTCTCTGCTAGATGCAATAAACCGAGTCCCTGCTCCCTGAACATGCTCCCTATCTCTTCTGATTGTCCTTGCAGTGGGAAAGGGCTGGGGGATGGGCAGACAGCCCTCTTGCTTTCACCCTTTCCTCTGAAGGAGGAGTTGCAGAGAGACAATCCTGAATTGCCTTACCTAGTTTTCCTATTTGTTAAAGTGAAGTAAAACATTAGGAGTCATTGATTTCATTTATTTTCTTGGCCAGTATGTTTGGTTCTACCCTAGGTCTCTGGGCTGTCTACATAGTGTAGAGCCTGGCTAGGATCCCTCTCATGTCATGGACCTCAAGTTAAATCAAACATTGTGTTGCTACTCCCACAAGTTCTGCACCACTATTTCCCCTAGCATATCGTGCAGGCGGGGCAGGTTGTAGGTGAACGGCTTTGTAATTGGATTGGTGTCCAGGTTTCTCTTTGTGTGCCTTGCAGACAAGAATATAGGGACAAAGACATCATGCATGCAGCAACCCAACCTCTCTACATTCAATGAACTATGCAGATACTGTCCTTAGCAATGAGGCCCCACAGTTTGTGGAGAGCAACCCTTTGTCCTAGTATCAGCCTGAGTTGTTTAGGGATCTCGATGGGATCCTCTTAGCCAACAACTCAACCTAATGCAACTCAGTCCCACCCCTGGAAGACTTGCTTGGCTACAAAATATGTCCAGTAATACTGTGTAATGTCCTAGTTCTCACTAGTGTAACTCTCATAGATTCTTCTATAGTAATAGATAAGGCTTTGTCAAGTCTTCATCAGAGAGGCTTCCTCCAGTAGCAGCATATAGGAACAGGTGCAGAGTCTCACAGCCAGACATTATATAGAGATAGAGTCTAAATTGGAGGTCTCCATCCACTCCCATGGAGCTTGGGGAACCCTGTGGAAGAGGAGGAGAAACAATTGTGGAGTTAAAGGGGAGGGATGACGCCAGAAGAACATAGTCCATTGAATCAGCTAAGCAGGGCACACATGGCCTCATAGATACTGAAGCGGCAAGTACAGGCCTGCGTGGGTCTGCACCAGGTTCTCTGTATATTTGTATATATTGGTGTTTTTGTGAGACTCCTAACAGTGGAAGCACCTGCATCTCCAACTCCTTAGTCTGCTCTTGGAGCTCTTTTCCTCCTCCTAATGGGTTGCCTTGTCCAGCTTCAATATGAGGGCTTTTGCCTTGTCTTATTGTATCTTATTTTATTGTGTTTGGTTGTTGTTGTCTCTTGCAGGCATCCACTTTTCTGAAGGGAAACTGAAGTGAAATGGATCTGGCGGAGAGTGGAATTGGGGGTAACTGGGAGGAGTGGAGGGAGCAGAAACTATAGTCAGGATATACTATATGAAAAAAGACTCTATTCTCAACAGAAAAAAACTACATAAAAGACTTTTTTTAAAAAAAAAAAGTGAGGTGAAACAATCTTTGTCCCTGATATTCAGGAACTGTTCAGGAAGAGATTAATGAACTTTTTCTTTGTTTGCTCAGTATTGTAAGAAACGATGTTATATTTTCAGTATGAAGTGCATTGAGAGTTCATCAGAGAATCACTGATAAACAGGGAACACTAGGCTCCTGTCTTCCTTAGCTGGCACTGGCACCTGCTTGTCTAAGCGCTCTCAGTTCATCCTAGGGTTTTAAAGTTAGAGTCCCCTACACGACTGAGCTCACAATCAGCTAGGGAGGGAATCCAAGTCCAGAATACACATTGGATAAGCCTTTATAACTTGAACCAACAGAATGGGGAATCCTGGTAATAATACTAGATCCTAGAAAGATTCAGGGAGGGCCTTGAAGATCCAGCAAATAAGGTATTCAGGAAGCAGAGAAATAGGATTAGGAATATTAAAAACCACTGTTTCTTGTCTGATGAGCACACCAACCATCCTTTTGTCTTTTCTTCTCCAGGCAGATGCATGATTGCAAGACTAGGAAACAAAGTACCCCACTCACATTACTCTGTGTCTTCAATGCTTTTATTATGAAGAGAGGATCCTCACTTTTCATTGAATTAATAGATGGATGCTTAACTTTTAAATAACCACTGCAGAGACAATGGCAACAAAATCACCCATGTATTCTATACAAGGCCTGATGGGCATAACAGGTTTGAAATATTATTTAGCCTGACTTAAACTTTTTTCCTTTGGTTTTTCAAGACAGAGTTTCTCTGTGTAGCTTTGGCTGTCATGGAACTTAATCTATAGACCAGGCTGGCCTTGAACTCACTGACTCACTGAGATCTTCTTGCCTCTGCCTCTTGAGTGCTGGGATGAAAGGTGTGTATCACCACAGTCCAGCTTGACTCAAACTTTTAGAGCATCCCACAGGCTGGCCTCTGTTCTTGCTTGGTCAAAAGTGTCTGACTTTGGACCTTCTTCCTGGTAATAAATGCCCAGAGCTCTGCCAGGGTGGTCAAGTGCTGTCACAGCATGTGTGCTGTCATGGGGCTGTCGTCGGTGCCCAGATTGATGTTGTCCTTTAAAATTTTTGTTATGAAAAAATCAAGCATTGAAAATGATGATGATAATGAGCCCCATCCTCAATCTAACAAGTGTGTGGACACACAGTTGAAACAAGACTTTCCTCTGGAAGTTATAGTGAGGCTAAAATGGCATTTATTGGGTTTGGCAAAAGGACAAAGTACACCTGTGTGTATTCTGTAATCCCTGAATCCAGCTCCCTTTTTTTCTTTAATGCTCCTTTGATGTTTTACAGGCTCCTAATTAGGACAGTTTAATAACTCATTTCTAGGCACTGACACTTTGACACAGCCCTGGTTTACTAAGTACTGGAGGACATCAACCAACAGTTAGATGATTGCTGTGACATTCCTCAGACTCATGTAGGGATCTCAGTTCCAGTTGCTGAGCACCATGAATGTTCACAAATGTTGATCTCAGTTATTTCATGATTAATAATACTACCCAGACCTTCAGTGGAATAGGATATTTTTTGCCTATCAGTCCAATATAGACAGTGATTTGCTGATCTCATGACTACAGGCTCCCTGGGGTAGTTCTCCACTGTTCAGAATCTGTATTATTTGGAAGCCACCTGTACTGTGCAATCCTCATTCATAAGTTCTTGTTAAGTTTGGTGAGATGCCAGAACTCTCTTTTCTTGTCCACTAGTTGAAGGGGGTGGGACAGAGCATGGTGGAGGACAGGAATTAAGGGTGTCTTATCTTCAAAGAGTTCTGCCAGGATAAGACAGCCCAGCTGCATATCCAGCCTGGCATTACACCATGCAGGAGTATTGTGACATCTTTGAAACGAGACATTCCTACTTGATATGGGCATCAGAGTAGCTAGCATCCAAGCAAGTGAATCATCATGTTACCATAATTTGAGCCTCTTCTAAATGCCAGTCCCTGGACTTGTGAATTTAAATGGTACTGTATTTAAGTTTCCCTATTGTCCTATTTGAACTTCTGAAGGAGTAGAAATGCTTAGTATTTATATTTTGTAGAGGATTATACTAAGGCCTCAGCACAACCCCAGGCTGAAGGGTTGAAGGTGCAACTTCCACTTGCCTAAGCAGTGTAGCCACAAGCATGATGCTTGTTTGGTAAGACCTTTCCTGTGGTGGAAACTGGGCCATGCATTAGGGCCAAGGATCAGTTAAGGAATGAATTCAGTGTAAGGAGATGTGAGATGAAGTTCTTATTCCAGAGAGAAAGGATTGGCCCTGCGCTTCAAAGGGTGTGTCTTTGAACCTTTGGACCCCTTGCTTTTTCTTAGCCAGCTATTGGTCAATTCTGTTTCCTGCTTGATTGTGGTGTGCTTGTGAATGTCTTCATCATTCTTCACTTAGCCAGGGCTTAGCTAGTTTGTGGGTTGCTAAGACTTTGGTCTGTCAGATTTAGATGACCCCTCCAGGAAGGCATCACCCTACATGTGGAGTGGGGGGGGTGGATGGGATGGGAGGGTCGGAGTGGGGGGATGGGAGGGTGGAAGAGAGGGAGGGAGGGAGAGACAGAGAGGGAACTGGGATTGATATGTAAAATAAATAAAAAAAAGACTTTGGTCTGTCAGATTTAGATGACCCCTCTAGGAAAGCATCACACTACATGTGGAGTGGGGAGGGATGGGATGGGAGGGTCAGGGGGGCATAGGAGGGTGGGAGGGAGGGACAGAGAGGGAACTGGGATTGATATGTTCAATAAATAAATAAATAAATAAATAAATAAATAAATAAATACTTTGGTCTGTGCCATGCCTGCTTGTCACACCTCCATTAACTATTCTTCTGTCAGGCCCTGTGCTGGCTATTGAGGGGACAGGCCATGGTTCCTGCTGTTAAGATTATCCAGGCTGGGACAGAGTCCAACACACTGCAGTGTTTAAGAACAGGCCTAATCCAGATCAACCTGCACTAGCAAGCAACTTAACCGTTTTGGGTCTTGGTGCTTCCCTCTTCTGTATACAACCTAGTTAGCTGGGAAAGCAAAATGTGTATAAGACAGTTCATAGAAAAGCCCACCCCAGTCCTGCTGTGTCAAATAAATAAATATCAGAGGTTATTGCTTTTTCTTTCTTCCTTTCTCCCTCCCTCCCTCCCTCCCTCCCTCCCTCCCTCCCTCCCTCTCTCTCTCTCTCTTTCTTTCTTTCTTACTTTCTTTCTCCAACTTTGGGTTTTCCTTTTCATCATGGCAGCCAAATTTTCCTCATTTAGTGCTGTGAGGCTTTATCATGTATTACAGAAGTAGCAATTAATGTTCTTAGGTATCAACTCCAGGATATTTGTTACCACAAATTTGGCTGTATATACAATATATACTAGGTATTTTATATTCTCAAAAAGGCACCAGAAAAAGGAATTCCTTCTCACCAGGATGTCAGTGGTAAGAGCACCATACTGCTTACATAGCCTTAGTTTTTCCCGTTGATATAGCTCTGAGACGTCCATTTTAATCAGCACATTCTATAAGTCACATCTCTTCTGAGACTGAAATTTTCCAGGATATTTTACATGTCACATCTCCACCTGAGGTGTGAGGCACTCTGCTTTTGTCAAGGGTCTATCTGCCTTCCTGGCTCTGAGAGATATGCATGCCCTATTGTCAGAGAGTTGTTAAATGTGTCTGTGGGCATATAACTGGAACCCTCGTCAGGAGGAAGGGATCTTTTTAGAAGGAACATTTGGAGAACTTTCAGAAGACAATTTAGAGAATTTTTAGAAAAAACTCTAGGAGAAATTTTAAGAAGATTTGAGAGGGCTTTTGGGAAGAGAAGAATAAAGAGCTATGAGATGAATAATATGTGTATGAATTGATTCATTGGCCCTCAGAACCATTTAGCCAATACAAACTAGCCTGCTGTAAGCCTCCTGCCTGAACCCTCTATAATTTAGTAGTACTGGCCTTTGAAATCTATTTTGATGCTGACTCCCCGATAAAAAGTCCTTAATTTAAAACTGATTTCAGATTATAAGAGTTTGCAATGGGAGCTGGAGAGATGGCCGAGTGGTCAATAGCACACACTGCTCTTATAGAGGACTGGAGCCGGGTTCACAGCATCCACACTGGGTGACTCATAATCACCTATAAGTCAATTTCAGGGTATCCAACTTCCTCTTCTGGACTTGGGGACTGTAGTGCAATAAATAAAATATTCAGAGACTGATATTGGGGTTCAAGCTTCAACCTGAAGACCAGAAAAGCAAAGCAGCTGGTCACTAGCTCTTACCACTACCTCAGCTTAAAGGGCTGATGTTATGAGCAGGTTTTCCTGCCAGCCTCAAATAACACACTGAGACACTGTATTTGATATAAAGCTGTTGGCCAGTTACTAGTTTCTTATCAGCTAGATTTGTCTTAAATATTAACCCATTTCTATTAATCTAAGTACTTCCAAGTGGTCTTATCTTACTGGAGAGAGGGGCTGGCATTCTCTCTCCATCCTCCATCTCCATCCTCCATCTTGGATCTCCTCCCTACTACTTCCTCTCTCTTCCTAGTCTTCTTGTCCTGCCTATCTTGTTTTCCTATTGGCCAACAGTGCTTTATTCATTAAACAATAAGAGAAACATATTTACACAGTGACATCTCCCATCATCTCCTCTTTTCTGTCTAAAATAAAAAGTATTTTAACCTTAGCATAGCAAAATATATCACAAAACAGTTATGAAATAAGAATCACAGTTAACAATATTTAGTCCATTAACATTTAGTAAGATTCCAAGAAAATATTCTATCATCTATCCTATCTTTGTGTGTCTAAAGTCTTATATGTAACTTATCTTTAATCTTAACTAAGGAAAACTATAACCATAACTATCTGTCTTCAACTCCATCAAAGACCACAGAAGGATAATATATAAACTATAGAAATGACAGAGACATCTTGCTACCTGATTAGTGACCTGAAGTTTTTCTGTAATATTTCATCTTCAGCCTATAGGCCAGAGTGTGATTGGCAGACTCCTCAGACCTAGTTCCCCAGGTCACTTCCACCACTGTCTCCACCCCACAATGGGCATGGTCGTGCCACGGATGCGGACAAAGTGAATAACTCACTACAGGCTGATTGTTGTCTCTCCTCAGCATGGCTGGAGAATCCTGAGACTTCAATGTCTACCTATCCTCAATGTGACTGGAGAATAAATGCCTCATACTGAGACTTTGCTCCTGTCTCATATACCTCCCTAATGCTGGGATTAAAGACATGTGATCCAACGTACTGAGATCATCTTTGTGTGAGCTGTTTCTCTTCAGGACTGGATCAATCTTGTATAGACCTGGCTAGCCTTGGACTCACAGAGATCCATCTATCTCTTAATCCTGAGTCCTAAGATTAAAGGTGTGTACTACCACCTCCTAGCTTCTGGCTGTTGGGATTAAAGGTGTGTATCACCACTGCCTGACCGCTATAGCTTGAGGCTGATTTTGCTTTCTGAATCCTCAGGCAAGCTTTAACAAATCATAAATAATATGTCACCACAGGGGGTACCTGTGTTCACATTTACATACCAACCTACACATGTATACATATAATTAAAATTAATTCAAAAACACATTTAAAAAAGACATCTCACACACGTACTCTAATACTCCACAACTGGTTTAGGAGACCTGAACTCTCCAACATATAAACACTGCTTATATTTGGGTTCAGTGTACACCCCATGCTTGCTAAGCATTCCCACTTTCAATATGTTTGGAGTTTTCAGGCTGGGAAGATAGCTATGTTAGCAAAGTATTTGTTGTGCAAGCCTGAGGACTGAATTCAAACCTCAGAATCTATGCAAATTCCAAGTGTGGTGTTAAGCATCTGTAACCCCAGGACTAGGGAGGTGGGGACAGACTCTAATCCATGAGGCCCATATTCCACTGAAAGTCTTTTTCTGAAAAACAAGATGGATATCTCTTGAAGAATGATAATCAAGGTTGATGTCTGACTTCTACAAGCACATATATATGAATTCAAATACATACATACATATATACATACATACATACATACATACATACATACATACATACATACGGGGTACCCCAAACCCACAACCAAACATGTTTGAAATTTTCTTATTATTGATGGCATATTATATCAGCTCTAATCTTTTTACTATTTTTTTGATTTCTTCACATTGTATAACAAAGTGTCTGTGGCTACATGCTCAGAGATGTTTGTCTTAGAATGTTTTCTCCCTGTGGAATACTGGTTTCCTCCTTTCTTGCCCTTACAAGCTGGGATCATTCTGCCTCTGGGTCACCTTTCCAAGATGCTCAGTGTTTAGTGTGGAGCCTTAGTTAATGGATTGTTTATTTTTTTTCCCTGAATAAAGGATGTACTTTTCATGAAATTCCTTATGTTTCCATCTTCAACAAAACTAATTTTCAACCCTGTGCTAGGTGCTTTTCATATGTATATATATAGCCATCATAGTCATATGATAATGTTGATAGTAAATGTTAAAACTTTCCCACACTTCATGTGTAACTCATAAGCTTGTCCTTTAATTAAATGATGAGACAAGCTAAGCAGGAAAAAATATTTGCAGAATGTATTTCTAATGTGGAGCTTAACCAAAAATTACCAACAACTCTTATACGTCCATAGTAAGGAGACAGATATGCTAATTTACGATGGGGTAGATTTGAATGAATATTTTGCCTGTGGAGATAGTAGCGCATGAAAGAGTGTCTGGCATCATTAGCCATTAAGTTGTAGCGCATGAAAGAGTGTCCGGCATCATTAGCCATTAAGAAAATGCAATTGATAACCACAACAAGATAGCCCTTGCTCTCTCAAAGATGGATGCCATGAAATAGATAAAAGATATGTGTTGGCACAAATGTGAAGAGTGTGCATTGATGGGAGAATGGTGAATGTGGAAACACACTTGGCACTTTCTTAAAAATTTAGGTTGATATTTACTATGTACTCAACAGAAATCCAGAAACTCAACAAATTCACTCTTGGTTATTTACCCAAGATAAATTAAAACATGTCAAACCCAAATTGATATATTATTGGGCTAAAAATATTCTAATAGGCTAAACATTCATCAGCTGGTGAGTAAACAAAAAATGATTCAGCCAGCAAAAGGAATGAGTGTATGCTAGCATGTTACAACATGGATGAAGGTTCAAGTTATGATGCTTGGAAAATTATGCCAAATGCCCAGAAAATATAAATCTATGTAATTTTAAAATAAGCTAGTGGTTTCAGGAGTTGATGTTAAGAGTGGAGACTTCCTGAACATGCTCTTGAGGTGGTGCTTTCAAGTGACATCATTGTTTTAAGACTGGATTGAGGTAGTGCCTGCACAACTCTGATTAAAACTAGTTTTACTGAAATAACTGAATGATTATGATGGGCAGATTTTGTGGATTATAGAAATTATATAATGATGCTAAGAAATAATTAATTTGTTGTTTTGGGATGTAGTTTCAGTGTTAGAGTACCCTAGCATGCATGAGATTCTAGGTATGCTCCTCAACACTAAATAAATAAACTACTTATAATGATCAATAATAACTGTCTGAGATGACAAATAGACCAGGGTAGAACAGGGCTCAGTTCTCACTTTGGTACTTTCTTCTTGGCTGTGATGACTAATCTTGGTTGTCAACATGACACCAGGGAAGCAGGATTCTCAACTGAAGAATCACATCCATCAGACTGGCCAATGGGCATGTCTGTGGGGAATTTTTTTGATTGCTGATTGATGGGTGAGGGTCTAAACCACAGTGAGCAGTAGTAATGCTGGGAAGGTGGGGAAGAAGATATAAGTTGGTTATCCATAAATAAGGAAAACTGTTTTCTGAGAAGTGCACTGTTTGGCTTCTTAAGTGATTTATATCCCAGTGTTTTGGTTTTATAAAAGTAAACATTTGGCAGTGCCATTCTGTTTCTCTGACACCAAAAGGGAGAGTTATACTTCATTGGTTAATTCTTTGTCAAATAGGGATGAAAGCAACGGCTGTCCCTCTGCTTCTTCAGACAGGATTTGGAGTTTTCATGGCTTACACCACTATGCTCTCTAAGTGAAAGAGCACACAGGAAAGCCATGCCTGGAGATGATTAACCAAAGAATCGGGGAGGCCAACCTAGCAGAATGGACTTTCTTGTAATAAGGACTCAGGCACTGGTGAAAGAGCAAAAGGTAACTCTGTTTCTTTTGTCTGGTATATGGCAGATATTCAGTAAATATAAATGTAAAACAAGCGACAAGGGCAATTCAATCACGCATCAAAAAGTAATGGTCTTTAGGAAAGAAAGATGGCTGAACATGAGCCTGTGAATAAGCCAGTAAGCAGTGTTCCTCAGTGACTTCTGCTTCAGCTTCAGCCTTGAGTTCATGCCTCAGCATCCCTGGATGATGGGCTGGTATCTGTAAGATTAAATAAACCCTTTCCCCTCCAAGTTGCTCTTGATCATAGCATCATCGCAACAACAGCAAAGCAAACATTTGCTTCATGCACACAGCTTGTCTGGAAGCATTTGGAGAGCCTTTACAGGGAAGGAGAGTGCGTACAGCTGAGATTTCCTGCACTGTGTTCTCATCCAATATGTGGGGTAACAAGTTATTCTCTACCAGAATGGATAGTGGTGGCTGCTATTTCTCCAAATGCTGCTGGGAGTGTTGAGACAGGGGAATAGATAGTTCATCAAAGGCGCCCGCCAGAAGAACAATGTAGTGACAGGGCTGGCTGACAACAAGAGACAAAGAGCTGTGCTGTTCAACACTGCCCAGGGCAACCTGTCTCTTCCTGCACAGCCCAGCAGGCTGCTAAAAGGACCACAAAAGGCTGCTAGGGAGATGACAAGAGCTTAAGAATTTGCTGAATGTGTTACCCTTGATAGCCAGAGTAAACCCGAGTGACCTTCCCAGGACACACAGGAGAGATTATTAAAGAATACTCGACAGACCTGAATCTAGACAAGGAAGTAGAGATGAATATTTGAAAGTCTTGGAATATACTCACAGCTATTTGACCAACTCAATGTAATTAATTACTTGGTTAGAAACTTATGTTAGAACTGTGATTCACAATTTAAAAAGAGGTTATGGAAATTTTTTTAACACTTGAAATGGGGCAGAGGAGACCATTGGATATACTTTCAGTGGCATGCTAAGTATTGTTTAAAGTTTTCTTGACCTTTTACTGATGAACTATTTCACAACCATGAGGGTTGAAGCTAAGTTGTAGAAACTATTAATAATAATACAAATAACTCTTGACTATGGCAAAGCAAAAGCAAGTAGGTTTTATTCAGTGGATAGAGAACAGATTGCTCTAGCCCATCACATTTTATGTCCCTTTGGACACTAATGAGTTTTTCACACTATGGTAACTGAATGTTTTGAATAATGAATTTTAGTGTGGCATTTTATCAGAAAGTTGAAGGACTCTCAGTTTTCCCCTCTCTGTCCTGGCTTTACTTGTAATGCCTAATGGCAGACACATTTACCAAAAAATGGTGAGGGTCTAAGCAAGGGCAGCATGAGGAGAGACTTGAGGAAGCAGTGGGCACAAGAGACTTGGCTGCCAGTTCTGCCCATGGTTAAGTGGCAGGCAATGCATCTCAATGAAGCACAAGGTAAGTTTAACAAACGGGTGGGAGTCATGGTTGGGCTCTAGGGAGCCCACCTACCAGTTTTATTGCCTTTCTAAGTGGCAATGACTCCAAGTCTCCTGGCATAGAGCAGGTTCAAGAACGAGGAAGTGATGGTGGTTTGTGGAGAACAGTAGAGGAAGTGTGGCTAAGCAGCCAAGGAGCTCTTCACACAGCCAGAACTTGTGAATCCAGTACAGATGCCTGCATCAGAGCCAGCTCTGCCTTCCCAGTCCCCACCCCTTTCCTATGAAGCCAAATCTCACAGAGAATGTCTCACATATTTTTACAAATTATAGTTTTCTGTTTTTCATATAAAATTGGTTTAGCACTGACAATGGCTCTATAGCATTTCAGGTGAAATTAGTTTTCCTAGCTATGTCTCTGAAGCTGAGCAAGGACACATGATTTATACATTTGGGGCAGCCATACCTACCTTCAAATAGCAAAGTTTCAATATCTGTAAGACAACACTTAAATTATACAGAAAATATATATGCTCTATATGTACAGCAAACCCAACACACTGAGAAGGATGGTATTAAATTCACAGATGCCCATGATTTTAAAATTCTTACCACAGAGTATGAAGATAGTAATATTTAATTAGAAATAGTATACCTTGCTTATGGAATGTTTTAAATGACACAGATAATAGATATACAAAAAGAGTATTATTGACAATATTAATATTAGACAAAGAAATTTCAAGGGGAAATTGGGTAAATAAAGAACTTAATTCATATAACATTAAAAAATGACATCATATTGTTACTGTTGCAAGTTCTGAGAAGTAATTTTAGACCTGTCTGCTGGGCAAGTGTTGCCATCACAGTGTGATGGCTGAATGTGTGGTAACAAAACAACACCTGGAGTCATTTTCATGACTTCTAAATTCTGAGCATTATCAAAACCTCTAAAAGCTGATAAGAGATATTTGGGAAGAGTAAAATGTTCACTGTAGGGCAACATCAATACATTCAGCTCAGTTGTCAACAATGGGTAACAGGGCCTCAGACCTCAGCACAACTGACTTCATGGTTCAAGTACCACTCAGGATGCAAAATTCAGCATGTAGACAATGCCATCAGACAAAACTAAAACAAAGACCTAATCCATCAAAGCCTATAGTTCTAGGAAATTCTCTAAATGCACTAACCTTGCTTTTTGGTTTCCGTAGTTCTGCTTCTGGCTGACTGTTCTTGTTAACTGAAATATGTCAACCCAGAACATGGTTTTGAAAGCACCCTGAGAAAGACTTGGGGCTTCACTGGGGTCCCGAACACCCAGTGTAGTGACTGGCTTAGCTAATAAAGTCTTTCTATTGGCTTAAACCCATGTCTGAGTAGTCTTCTCTGATGGATACCCCACAGCAAAAACAAGAAGACAAAACTAAATAAGAACACAGAGAATCATATAATATAATTAATAACTTTTGCTTAATAAATCTATTGGAAAAATTTAAGGTTAGGAAAATGTCATATCAAAAGAATGTTTTTAAAAAACATAACACACATCATATACACACACACACTAAACCTCAAAACATTCACATTAAAGAGCAGAAATTACTTGAGTAATGTTTCAAAAGTTAAAAACTAAAAGAAAATTACCAAAATGGCTAAAAAAAATGTTTAAAAAAATCATAGTTGCATATATATTCCCAAATGTTGTATCCATATATATAAACAAATTCATATATTCAGGCAATAACAATTAGTAGAAAAAAAGAGGACATGAATTTGAAGGAGAGATAGAAGGTTTTTGGGGGGGAGAGTAGGAATAAATGTTATAATTAAATATTATAATTAAAATGGCAGTATAAACATTGCCTCAACAAACAAACAAACAAAAATACCCCAAAATCATGTGGGGGATTTCACTACTCTTTTTATGGTTTGCTCCTCCTACAAAAGGATTCTCTCATACCCATGGATCTTACTCATGTGTCTTTAGCCCCCTCATATACAAGCATCTTCATATCCTTGTCCACTAAGGGTCAATGAAGAAATTTATGTGTAAGCAGAAATAATCAATTAGAAAAGTGGAGACATCACAGTAAATCCAAATAATTCTTTGAAAAGGGCCAGTTACACTGGCAAACTCCACAAAGGTAATCACAATAAATTTAAAAGTAAAAACATTCTAGAGAAACTATCAATAATAAGTAGAGGATTTAAGCAATGCAACAAAATTTAAGGAAATATAATGAACATCTGTGGATGCATTTTGATACCTCAACTAAATCAAGAGCATAAAGCAATCAACAAAATTCATGTGGTCAAATTCCATAAAGGAAGTTAAATAGAGAGAACAGGAACAGAAAATGTAGAAAATACAGTCAAAGATATGTTGCTAATATTTAAGAAGTATACACAGAAAATGAGTGCACTACACGAGAATCCAATCACACAGAAACATAAACATAGTTACACAGATACAGAGATACACACACACACACACACAGAGGCACACATATATACAGACACACACACAGACAGGCACGCACACACAGACACACACACATACATACATAAACATATATACACACACACACACACACAGATAGGCACAGTTACAAATATACAGATACATACAGAGACACATACACACGCACACAGACACTCATAGACACACACCCATTTGCACACAGACACACATATACAAGTTAGGGGATATATAACTTTGTTAGTTCTAACATGCAGGAGAATATTAGTTTGCTAATTTACTTTTGTTTTTGTTTTCTTTTTTCAGTTTTTTGAGACAGTATTTGTCTGTGTATTCCTGACTGTCCTGCAAGCCTCCAACTCAGAGATTTGCCTGCTTCTGCCTCCAGAGTGCTGGGATTAAAGCCTATGCCACCACTGCCCAGCTAATTTGGTGTTTTAATCTTCTATGAGAGAAAATAATAAAAAAAAGCCAGAAAGATACACAATAAACTAAGAGAAAGAAGTAAAATCCTTGAAAAATATTAATTCCTATGATATATGAAGGCCTTCCCTAAGTTACTAGATAGTTTCTCTTATTCAGGACCTGTTGAGGACTTTGCCAGGCTGTGCCAAGGTCTTGGAGACTCAAAAGAATATACAGAATTGAATCACTCCCACCATGGAGCAGAGTACCTTGGACAATTTGTTGTAAAAACTGCAAATATGGACAGGAAAAATGGCTCTGTGGGTAGAAGTACCTTCTATGCAAAGCATAAGGACTGGAGTTCAGATCCCCAGAGCCCACATAAAAAGGTAGGTATGGAGTCATGTGCTTATGACCAACACTATGGAGGTGGAGACAAGATGGTCCTGGGACTGTTTGGCCAGGTGGTCTAGCCAGTTGGAGAATTTTATGTTTAGTGAAAGATCTTCTGTCAAAAAGTAAGATGGAAATAAGGAAACAAGATGGAGAGTGAAACAGGATGATATTTGGTGTTGACCTCTCTGCGTGCACTTAGATGCACGTGCACCTGTCTACACACATGTACACACCACACACAGATGCAGGTACTAATTAAAGTAAAAAATGTTGTAATGGCAGGTGTTCAATGTCAACTAACAGATTCTAGGATCACCTTGGAGGTAGGCTTCTGGCGATGCCTGTGGGATTAAATTCACTGCATTATTTGAAGACCCACCTACTGTGGTGGCACTATCCTAGGCTGGGATCTTAGATGGTGAAGGAAGGAGGCTGAGTGCAGCATGAATCACCCCTTTCTGTTTCCCAGTTTGGGTACCATGTGACTAGTTTCTTCAGGCTCCCCTGGCTTTTTTCTCCCTTCCATCATTGACCAAACCTGGAACTGAGAGGTAAAATCTTTCTCCCATCATTTGCTATTCCAAGTATTTTTATCTCAATCATTGGAAAAGGAACCAAGATAAATATTGATCTTCAGTAGCAATCAAATGTTTGCTACTGAAATGTTTGCTGATGAAATGTTTTAAATTTTCATTATTTAAATTAGTAGAGAGTTTTTTAAAACTTGACTATGCTCTTTTTTGTCAAGATAATGGGAAGACATTTGTATGCTTCTGGGAGAAGAACTTTCCAGAAGACTGTTTATATTTAGCCCAGGATAATTCTTCTGTAGTGATTTGTGTCAAGGGAACAAACATCTGATTACAAAAAAAAAAAAAAAAAAAAAACAAAAAAAAAAAACAACTATCCACAAGGATATCTTTCATAGCTGCTTGGAGATACACATACAAATAGTGACACTTAGGAAATTATAGGAGACTGTTTAGCAAACAGAGAAATACCATTAAATGAAAATGCAATTTGCACTTTATACTGATGGATTCACTTTTTTAAAAAATACATATTGTTTACATAAAATTTGAGAAATCGAGATGCTAAAATACCAAAGAAACCTTGGTTTTAGAAATCTTCCTTGTGATTTAGAAAGTGTAGATTTTGTATTTTTTGTAGAGTATTGTTATTAAAGTTAATGTACAACTAGAAGGTGTTTGTGTGCCTTATAGAGTTCATATTTTCTTGAGTTTTGATATATTCCTGAAAATGCTTCTCACAAGTTGTAAGGCTAGCCCTTTTCAACACTGCATTAGATCTCTCAGGCCTTCGAAAAGGCTGTCAGGGTAGGAAGGACCTGAAGGACCTAGATTCGGTGAGGGAAAGAAGATGAGGATAGTATTGGAAAACAGGATCAGAAACTGTCATTATATAAAATTTTGTTCATCCCAGATTTTTCATGAATTTTGCTTTTATAAATGCATTAAAACATATTTTTATGGAGTTCTATGTTTTGTGGTCCTCCTAAAATTTGCACCTATGGTAAGTGCTTCAGCTATCTCCCAACCCAGCTCCCTGACAGTGCTCTAAGGTTTCTATGTGCCAGTGTTATCTCTGGATGCTCTGCTTCTGCCACCTGGTGAGCAGGTGAACCCCTTTCTGACAACAAAGACACAAGCACTGATGCTGTAGATGGAGGCATGGAGGGCAACATCTCAGGCACTCATGGAGCATGTCTTTTGGCTGTCTGGCCCTAGCTAATTTAATGTTCACAGCAGCCAGGCAGGCATGTGGTCTAGCTATGTCCTCAGCCACAGTAGCCAGACAGGCTGAGAGCCAGATCACCCTGTGAGCCCCATAATGCCAACCTTTCCTCACACCATCTTTCCATTAGCATCTGGGGAAATGGCCCTATCTTGACTCCTTTGCAGCTACATGTGGCCATGGATTGAGAATGAAGCAAAAATAAGAAGTGTTTGGCAACTTGGTGATGAGCTTGAGAAGGTGAAAGTTGTTGCTCTTTTCTCCCTTTGCCTGCTTTCTCTGTGAGGACCGTTGTGAGGGTTGGAGCTGATGATGAATCTAAGTTTGACCAGAAAGGAAACAGTGGTAAAGGACAGAAAGCAGCTCTTCCTGATATGAAAATTCTTCTGGATTCTTCTGGATGATGATATGAGAGAAATAATTTTCTGTATTGATAAAAATTAGTTAGTTATGTTATAATTTTAAAGGTTATGGGACCACTTAGTCTTAATTTGCTCTGGTAAGGTTGTATGCCCATTGAGGAACAAATGAGTATCTAGTAACACGACTTGCAGCATCAGTGTCCCGGGTCCTAATGGTGGGCTCAGTAATCCACTGCTCTGACAAGATTTCCGAGTAAGGGCACAGGGTGTGGATCCTTATGTCCTTCTCCATACAGAGCCCTAGATTCTTCTGTGTCAGCAATTGTATCAGGAGCCATCTCCTGGTACAGATGCTTCCTTCAGTTCTTGTCCCCACTTGCTCTGCCTTCTGATTGACTGCAGTGTGACACAGCTCTAGTGATCCGCATCAGTCCTTGAGGGTCATCCATCATCATCTGCTGGGACAGAAGGAATCTGCACTTCTTACAATGAAAGGTGGCATTAAGGGTCGCCAGGGTCTGCTTCTCTTAGACCGTTCAATCAGAAACTTGACTGCATGAAGACAGTCTCATGAAAACCCAGACCCAGCCTAGACCACACTGCAGCCCCTGGAATTCTGACATCATGCACTTCTGAATGTTTAAGTAACTCAGCATGTTGCCATGTTTATCCCCTCCAATCAGGCCAATGCTGAAGGAAGTCCATCACTCTGTGTTTTCAGCAACGTGTGCCTGATGCATCCGCTGAATGCATTTCAGGCTCATAAGCAGTTCCCCTCCGGATCTACTCATCCTTCCCTCCCCCACCCATGACCAGTGTCTCAGCATTAATGCATCTGATGGCACCAAGCCTTGGTGGCCTGAGGGAGGACAGTCGCCAAGCACAGATTGGAATCACATTTTTATTTACATTTTTACTTTTCTGTAGCTTATTTTCTTGAAGACATTTGATACAATAGGCTACACTAGACTGTATTGCATCTTTGAATTACTTCACTGTTTTCTTTCAAGACGTTCAAAGAAGTTGATAAGCTTGTTTTAATGAATGAGCATTTTTGATGATGTTAAGTGTACCAGGACTGAAACTGAAGCACTGCGTAGGCACACAGGCTAGTCAAGCTGCCTGCTGTTAAGTATTGGCTTTGTTTCTGGCTCCTTCATGAAAAATAATCATTGTTATTTTAGGAAGACCCTGAGTTTATCCAGCTCTTGTTAGCAATGGATAAACCCAGATTCTCACAGTAAAGTAGAAGTGTGAAGTCTGTGCTCTCTTGCAAAGTAAACAATACTATCATCTCATGTGTCCAGTTGTGGCATTAATAAAAATAGTTTGTCTTGGCTCAACCCCATGCATAGGCTTTCTGATAAGATGTGAAATGGGATTATAGATAACTGTTCTTCTTTTACTGTGACTACTAGGTTGTATATAGTACTGAACAATTCAGACAATTTCTGGGAGATAAACTGCTAGAGTAATGTGATTATTACTCTAGCAAGTAATATGTCAAGGACAATATGTCACTTGGACTTTGCCACAGTCTTCCTCCACACACTGACAACAGGTGCAGAGATAGGAGGGAAAGAAGTCGGACCAGTGGTGTTCAACTCACTTAGTGTCAGGAAGTTAAAACCTACAATTCTTTGGATGAACAAAGGGTCCAGGCTCTCCCCTAAACATGTAGTTTTAGCTTTGCATTCCTAACTGGACTACTAACTGCTGAGGCCAAGCTGCATGTCCTGGGGTTGAGGAGAGTCTGGGGAGGGCAGGAATAAAAGTTCACATGGCCCTTTTGGGACATGGATGCCATACAGAATTACCAATGATCTATTCCCCTGTGCACATCTGAGGTCAGGTGGACCAAGGAGACTTGGTGCTTTGCTGCTTCAGAAATGTCTCATGTACTGTGCTGGTGCTGGGTTGACTCACCTTGTTGGAGCAGGCCAACACTCATTATGGCAAAGCCTCTAGCTTCCTATCCACCTTCAGCCTCCTTGGGTCTTGTCCAGGGGTGTGAGCAAAGAACACTGTCCTCTGCAGTTCCTCTGTGTCATCAAGATTCTAAGAGATGGACACAGACCTTATTTTTATATTGGGTTTCAAGTTATACTCCATCTCTATTTCTTTGTAGGCATCTTGTTCTGTGCCACCTGTAGACCCACAAAGAAAAATCTAATGTTGTGTTGTCAGCCCTCAGACATGCAGACTGCCTTCTCACTGGACATGGAACAGGCAAACTTGAATGTTTTATCTTCTAATTTACTCATAAAAGAGTAAACATTGAAGAGAGCAGTTTGGCATGTGGCATCCATAGTGTGCCTGATGAACTTTACTCTTCCTTCATCCTTACCAAGATTTGAAAAAAGAGTACATCAGCCCTATTGCTAGTGAAGATGTTTTGGATGGGAAAAATGACTTTAACAAAAACAGGGCTGTGAAACGAAGCCAAAGCAGATCTGAGTAAAACCAGGTGCCTCTTTCTCTTCCTCAAGTCTCCTGTGGGTATCATACTGTAGCAGCCACTGTGTGTGCTCTACTGCCCTCTGCTGTGTGGTCCCCGCCATGCTCCATCCTACTCCCCAGTCAGGACATGAGTCACCCTTTTAATAGACTTTTAAGTGCATAATATTGATGTGTTATCTATAGGCACAGTGTTGTTCAGCATGTGTGCCTCTTATATGACTCCATACTAGTTAAACATAAGCTCCTCAGGGCTCTGTGTCTCCATTCATGACATCTACCATCCTACTATTGGTTGCCACGAATTTGATAATTAGACTGCTCAGATGGGTGTAACAATGCAGCACTTATTATTCTGTAACTATTTTATCCCATTCAACAGAATGACTGACAGATTCATATACATTCAAGAATGTGTCAGTATGTCCTTTTTGAGGTTGAGTAATACTGCTTTTATGCATATTAATTTTCTCAAAACTTTGACAAACCTTGATGAAAAGCTTAAGGCGGAATGGTTTCTTTTAGCTTACAGTTTGAAGATGTAATCCATCATCACAGGGAAGGCATGGGGCAGTGGCATGAGGCAGCTGGTCACATTTTGTGACATTAGTCAGTGTGCTGGTTAGTTTTCTTGACACAAAGTAGAGTCACCTAGGAGACAGAATCCCAACTGGTATTGTCTTCATCAGAATGGCCTGTGGGCATGTCTGTAGAGCATCTCCTTGATCAATACTCAATGTGGGAGAACTCAGCCCACTGTAGATGGCTCCACCCCTGGGCAGGAGATTATGCTTGAATAAGAAAGTAGGCTGAGTAAGCCATGGGGAGCAAGCCAGTAAGCAGCATTTTCCCATGGTTTCTGTTTCAGTTCCTGCCTCCAGATTCCTGCCTTGAGCTCTTGTCCTGGCTTACTTTCATATTGAACAGTAGTGTAAAAATGTAAGCCAAATAAAGCATTATTTACCCAACCTGACTTTGGACAGTATTTTATCACAGTAATAGAAACCAAAGTAATACAGTTGGGATACAGGTAGCTCCCAAGGAATGTTGGTGTTCAACTTGCTTTCTACTTTTTATGCAGTCTGAAATGGTTTTGCTCACCTTTAGGCTGGATCCTCACATCCCAATTAAGTCAATGTAAAAATTCTTAAAGACCTTCCCAGAAGCTGATCAAGGTGATTCTCAGTCACTTTGGTAACCAACATTAACAATCACTGTATTTGTGTAACACTTGCTCTTTTTCGACTTATTTAGCTATTGATGGGAATACAGTGTGTTCCCACACTTTGGTTGTTGTGAATAAATACCACTGCAATGATCTTGGAGCTTTAATTTCATCTACTGTGGCATTTTCTTATGGGATAGCCCCTTAGCTCCCTTTATTTTCTCTATTAAAATCTCAGGCTATGACCAGGCACTCTGTCTATCATCCATCCATAAACACTTACTGTATTGCTGGGAGGGACAAAGACATTACCTCTAACTTTCCCCTATGGCTGAGTCAAGAGGAAGAGGGGTTGATACTAACTTTTACTGATGAAGATTATTGGGGTGGAAGAAGTCAAAGAAAGGCCAAGAAAATCCAATGAAATTAAGGTCTTGTTGATATTTGCTACAAAGAAGAAAGGGGACACTGGGCTAGAGAGATTGCTCCCTGATTAACAGTACATACTGCTCTAGCAGATGACCCAAGTTTGGTTCCCAGTACATACATTACAGGGCATCTCATACCTTCTTCTGGACTTTTTGGGCACCTGCACACACATGTGCATATGCCCTCCACATAAATATACCATATATACATATACATGCATACATACATACAACATACATACATACATACTTACATATATACACACACACATATGAAAAAGATCTATCTCTACAGAGGGGTATTTTGAATATAACATTGTAAAGGTCTTTTTTCCACTGAGGCACAGGGATGGGGTGTGTGTACTCTGCTATCTCCTTTCTGCACCATGGTTGGCCATCCATGAATCAGAACTAATCTTGGGGTGCTTTGAGAATAGAAGGGAATCAGGTGTATGAATAGATAATGCTAATCCAAGGCACCTGTCAGTGAGTCCTCAGGACTCGGAAGAGGAGACAGTTCTTCCAGCAGGGAGGTAGAAGAAGCATCCTGGGGAGACTGGGATTTCGGTGGGAACTTAAAGACAAGTGTAAGACTAAATGGAAAAGGTGAACATTGAATCTGATCATTTCTTAAAATGTAATTTTTAATGTAGAGGATGGCAGGCCTGGGAATAGCAAGAGACCTGGCCTTCTGAAATTGATTTCTTTTTTTTAAATTGAAAATAGTTTTTTTTCATTTATATCCTGATTATGGTTTCTCTTCCCCCTTTCCTCCAAGTTTCATTCCAACTCCCCTCCTATCCTGATCCATCTTCTCTCTAATTAGAAGACAACCAAGCTTCTAAGTGACAATAATAAAACAAAATAAAATATAATACGATAAAACAAAATCAAACACAGCAGAATAAAACAAAATAAACAGAAGGAAAAGAGCCCAAAGAAAAGGCACAAGAAACAGACATAGATACAGAGACCTACTAGTTTACACTCAGAAATCCCATAAAAACCCTTAACTGGAAGCCATAATAAATATGAAAAGGACATATAGGGTAAACAAAGAGAAGGAAAATAATAATAAAACAACTCTTAAAAGGTAAGAAGAAAAAGCCCTGTCATGGTATTATGAACAAGAAACCTTCAAAGATTCTGTTCAGTTCATTTTCTTTTGTCCACCTTCTGTTGGGCATCCATTATACCCTTAAGAGCAGTTTGTTTCCCCAGCAAGATGATCTTGAAGAGAACTAAATCATCATCTGCAAGTGGTCACCAACTGGAGATAGCTTCTGGGTTAGAGATAAGGCATCTGTCCACTTCTCCTTTTAGTTCTAGGACCCTGTCTGAGGTAGACCCATGCATGCTGCCTCAGTTTATATGAGTTCATGTATGCATTGATCCTGGATTGTTTGGGGGGTTCTCACTGAACCCCTTTGCCCAACAACTCAATTAGATGTGGCCAGTGCTGACACAGGAAACTTCATTTGGTAACAAGAGATATCCAATTGGGGCTCTGTTTTGTTTGTTATTTGGTGATTTCATTTAGATCAACTTCATATGTGTACATATTTTAGGAAGCTTCTACTGAATTAAGTTTCCATACTACTGCTCAAATGGCCCTCAATTTTAGTTGCCTGTCCTCTTATTCCCTCCCTTACCTCCATCTTCCCTCCCCTGTCCTGCTTGATCCTCCTATTCCAGTTCCCTTTCCTAGGATAACTATCTGACCTCCCCCAAGTCACTTAGGAGTTGTAGCTTGCTTATAATTGACTTACAAGCTGATATCCACATGAATACATACCATATTTAATGACTTTATGGATCTGGGCCACCTCACCTAGGATTTTTTTTCTAGTTCCATCCATTTACCTGTACATTTTATTTTTTTAACAGCTGATTAATATTCCATTGTGTAAATGTTCCACATTTTCTTCATTCACTCATCTGTTGAAAACATCTAGGTTGTTTCCAGTATCTAGCAATGAACGTGTCTCTGTGGTAGAAGGAAGCATCCTTTGGGTACAAGAGTATATAACTGGATCTTGAGGTAGACAGTTCTCCTTGTCGGAATTCCTGAAACTGGTCAAAGCCAGGGCGACCCTGTGGCGTGTCAGTGTTCCTGGAAAAAGCCTGTGCTAACTCCAGACTGCTGCAAACTACCCTGCTGGCCCAGCTTAGCGTCGACAATCTTTCCTGTTCACGACATCCCTCTCCCACACTTGTCACCTCCATGGCGTCTCTAGTTTTGCCTCTCTCCACTGCTCTTTGCTCTTCCATCTTTCCCACTCTTTCTTCTTCGCGTGTTTGTTCATTGAAGAGACATTGCAAACTGCAGCGTGTCACACAGTGTATGTGTATGCATGCCATGGCATTTGTCTGAAGTGGCCCCTCATCGCCACATCTATCGTTTCTTCATTCTCTCCTGTGCACTCAGCCCTGTTCCACAATCTTTCCTTCCATTTCCTGAATCCACTCTTTTAAAAAGCATCTTCCTATAGAACTTAATCTTCTCCAGTTGTGTGGGGACACCTTGGGCTCTGCTGGCCTCTGCCACTGCCTCCTCGGAACTTCCGTGGGTCTGTCAGGCTCCTCAGAGCTGCTCCCTGGGTACCACAACCATGCTTCAGGTTTTCATCTTTGATGGCTCCAGGATCTGATTCTGCGGGACCCGCTACCCCATGCTCTCTAGCAGTTCGTAGATGGGGTAGAAGTTGCGGTGGATCTACTCGATGCATGGATCTGGGTTGTGATGGCAGCCCAGTAGATCAGCCCCATGTGGGCCTTTCCGGTGGAATCTGCCTGCAGGTTCTGGCTTCTTTTTCTTCTTCCTTTTTTAAAATCAGGTGTCCAGAGGTGTCTGGACTTATGTCTGTGTGTTCAGTGTAATCAATATGTTGATTACATATTGTTCATCAACATGTCTGCTTTTCTGTCAATACCATGCCATTTTTATTACTAAAGCTCTGTTAGAACAATTTGAGATCCTGATGGTGAGACCTCCAGCAGTTCCTTTATTATTCAGAATTACTTCAGTTATCTTGTTGTTTTTGTTTGTTTGTTTGTTTTTGTTGTTGTTATTTTGTGTGTGTGTTTCCATAGGACGCTAAAAACTGTCCTTTTAAGGTCTGTGAAGAATTGTGTTGGAATTTTGATGAGGATTGTCTTTGGTAGTATACCCATTTTACTGTATTATACCTATCCATGATCATGGAAGCTCTTTCCGTCTTCTAATTTCTTCTTCAATTTCTTAATTTTTTTCATACAAGTTGCTTGTTTAGAGTTGCCCAAGATACACTATTTTTGAGGCTATTGTGAAGGTGTTGTTTCCCTGATTTCTTTCTCAGTCTGTCATTTGTACATAAAAGGGATACTGATTTTTGTGAGTTAATTTGTATCCAGTTATTTTGCTGAAAGTGTTTTATCACATGTAGGAGCTTCCCAGTGGAATTTTAAAGTCACTAATGTATACTACCATATCATCTGCAAATGACTTTTTTCCTTCCAATTTATGTCCCCTTGGTCTCCTTCAGTTGTCTTATTGCTCTAGTTAAGACTTCAAGTACTGTATTGAATAGGCATGGAGAGAGTGAAAAGCCTTGCTCCCTTCCTGGTTTTAGTGAACTGCTTTGAGTTTTTTGGCATTTCCTGAGAACTTGCTGTAAACTACTCTTATTATGTTGACTTTGCTGGAATTTTTATCATGAAGGGGGCGTTAGTTTTGTCAAAGGTCTGTTCTTCATCTAATAAGATGATCAGTGGGGGTTTTTATGGTATAGATATGAATGGTTTGTTTTGGAATGGATTTTCATTTATTGATACAATTTAAGGTTGTTTTTGTGATATGTATTTTTCTCCTCTTGTTTAGGTATTATGTTTATATAGCTCATTGGAAAATGTAATGTATAATTTAGTACAGATTAGAGAGTTACCTATGATAGTCAAAACTTGGAGTTAAGTTAGTTAGGATTTCTAGATATGCAGAGATGTATTTGAAATGAATAGGCATTTTTCAAACCCTTCAGAGACCTACAGAATAGGGCATTTAAAATGGTTTAGGGTTTTTCTTGACAGTGAGGCACAACTGCTCCTGGTAACACCACCTGCATCAGACAGGAAGAAGGACATTGAAGAAATGTGCTATGGAGTTTGCTTTGAATATGGCAAGACTAGCCGTTTGAACAAGATACTTCTCTTGTCTAGACTATTTGACTTTATGCTGTAGAAACTGGACATGCAGGACCCACAAAAAGTGACTGCTGAAACAAGATGGACAGTACTACAGGGTTCCTGCTTCATGAAAGAGTCTGCCAGACACACTATGGCCTATGGGCCGAACATGGAACATTACAGAAGAACTTCGGGTGACTGACCAGGCAGTGAGTTGTCTCTGTCATTTCTTCTGTGATCTTTGAAGGAGTTGATGACAGATAGTTATAGTTATAGTTTTCCTTACTTAGGATTAAAGATAAGTTACATATAGGACTTTAGACTCACAAAGATAGGATAGATGATATTTTCTTTAAGTCTTACTAAATGTTAATGGACTAAATATTGTTAACTGTGATTCTTATTTGATAACTGTTGTGTGATATATTTTGCTATGTTAAGGTTAAAACCCTTCTCTTTATTTTAGACAGAAAAGAGGAGATGATGGGAGATGTTATTCTGTAAATATGTTTCTCACACTGGTTAATGAATAAAGCACTGTTGGGCCAATGGGAAAGCAAGATAGGTAGGGCTAGGAGACTAGGAGGAAGAGGAAGTAGTTAGGAGGGTCAAGATGGAGAGCCTGGAGAGGTAGCACCACCAGTGCCACTCTGGCCAGTAAGATGAGCCACATATTTAGAATAATAGAAATGGGTTAATCATTAAGACAGAGCTATCCGATAAACAATAATAGTACCTGGCCAACAGAATTGTATCAAATACAGAGTCTCAGCATGTTATTTGGGGCTGGCATGGCGGCCGGCAGGGAGGAACAAAGAGTGGGACCAGGCAGCCGGCAGGGGGGGGGCGAGGGGGGGAAACGTGCTCGTAACAGGTTTTGTCTTTCAGCTTGTTTATATGGTGGATTTTGTTTATCAATTTATATATGTTGAATCATCCCTGCATCTCTGGAATGAAGCCTACTTGATCACGGTGGATGATCTTTTTTATGTGTTCTAGGATTCAGTTTGCATATATTTTATTGAGTGTTTTTGCATCTATGTTCACAAGGGAAATTGGTCTGTACTTCTCTTTCTTTGTTGGGTCCTTATGTGGTTTGGTTATCAGGGGAATTGTGTCCTCATAAAATGAATTGGACTTTGTGGAATAATTTGAGGAGTATTGGCATAATTCTTATTTGAGAATCTGGCAAAATTCTGTGCTAAACCTTTATGGCCCTGGGCCTTTTTCAGTTGGGAGACTTATAGATCTATTCTCATTGCTTATCTAATTTTTGACTTAACTTTAGTATGTCGTATGCACTGAGAAAACTATCCATTTCTTTTATAATTTCCAATTTGGTGGAGAACAGATTTTCAAAGTATGTCAGTCTCTGGATTTCCTTGGTGACTGTTGCTATGTCCCCCCTTTCAACATTAATTTTATTAATTTGCATCTTTTCTCTATGCCTTTTAGTTAATTTGGCTAAAGGTTTGTCAATCTTATTGATTTTCTGAGAACCAAAACTTTGCCTAATTGATTTGTGTGTGTGTGTGTGTGTGTGTGTGTGTGTGTGTGTGTGTGTGTTTTCCCCATTTGTTTCTATTTTATTGATTTCAGCCTTGAGTTTGATTATTTCTTGCCCTCTACTTCTTTTGCGTGTCATTTCTTCTTTGTGTTCTAGAGCTTTCATGTATGCAGTTAAGTTCATGTATGCTCATTAAGTTAGAATGAGCTCTCTTCAGGTTTTTAATAGGTACTTAGTTCTGTGAACTTGCCTCTTAGAACTGACTTCATTGTGTCCTCTAAATTTAGGTACACTGTGTTTTCATTTTCATTCAATACTAGACAGTCTTTAATTGCTTTCCTAATTTCTGTCTTGACCCATCTGTCATTCAGTATCCAGGTGTTCAGTTCCCTTAAATCTATAAACTTCCTGTTGTTTATATCTAGCTTTAATGTGTTCTAGTCAGATAGGTTGTAGGGTACTATTTCAATTTTCTTATATCTGTTGAGATTTGCTTTTTTTCTGATTATGTGATCAGTTTTGGAGCAAATTTCATGAAGTGCTGTAAAAGAAGGTATATTCTGTTATGTTTGAAATGTCCTGTAAATATATGTTAGGTTCATTTGGCTTATGACATCAGCTATCTCTAGAACCTCTCTGTTTAGTTTTTGTTTGGATGGCCTGTCTATTGGTGAGAGTGGAATATTGAAGTCACCCACTATCAGTGTGTGAGAACTGACATAAAAATTTAGCTCTATTAGCGTTTCTTTTATGAACTTGGGCACCATTGTGTTTTGTGCACAGACATTAAGAATTGCAATATCTTCTTGGCAGATTTTTTCCTTTGATGAGTATGTAATGTCCTTTCCTATCTCTTCTGATTAGTTTGAAGTTTATTTAGCTTGAAGTTTATTTAGTCAGATATTTAAATGACTATACTGGCTTCTTCTTGGGTTCATTTTCTGGGAATATATTTTCCATCCTTTTATCCCAGGGTGATGTCTACCCTTGATGTTAAGGTATGTTTCTTGTATGCTGCAAAAGGATAGGTCCTATTTTCAAGTACAATCTGTTAATTGTTGTGAGATATTTGTACAATGTGTGAACATATGTTGCTGTGGTTGATGTAATGAAAAACTGAACGTCCAAAAGCTAGGCAGGAAAAGACAGGTGGGATTTTCTTGGAGAGAAAGGAAGAGGAGAAGGAATCTAGGTATGCAGGAAATGCCAGGGGAAATTTTCTGGTCTAGTGTATTTGTTGTTCTTTGTGCTTCTTGCACCATAGACATCTCTTTCTTTAGGTTAGGAACATTTTCTCCTATGATTTTGTTGAAAATGTTTTCTGTGCCTTTGACCTGGGTTTCTTCTCCTTCCTTTATTCCTGTTATTCATAGATTTAGTCTTTTAATAGTGTTCAGCTTTTCTGGATGTTTTGTTTCTAGATTTTTTTTAGAGCCAAGATTTTCTGTGGTTGGGGAATCCATTTTTTTCTATCTTATCTTCAATGCTTGAGATTTTCTCTTCCATCTCTTTCATTCTGTTGGTAAGGCTTCACTCTGAGCTTCCTGCTCAAGTTCCTTAAGTTTTCATTTTCAGATTTTTCTCAGTTTGGGTTTTCTTTATTGATTCTATTTTCTCTTTCAGGTCTGAAACTGTTTTATTAATTTCTTTCCCTGCTTGTTTATGTTTTCATGGATTTCTTTAAGAGATTGATTCATTTTCTCTTTAAGACCTCTATCATATTCATAAAAGCTATTTAAGTTCCTTGTCTTGTGCTTCAGCTATATTGCAAATCTCAGGGTCTGCTGTGGTAGTGATACTGGGCTTTAGTGGAGATATATTTCCCTGAATGTTATTAATTGTGCTTTATGCTGGCATCTAGGCATCTGGGGTAGGGATGATTGTCATTCTAGGTGCTACTATCTAGTCTTGTCTTTGTTGGGTGGATATTTTGTTCCTTGGTTTCTGTTGGCCTCTCCAGTTCTTAGGAGGGTGTGGTAGCTATGTGTTGCCTGGTAAGGAATTCTTCTGAGACCCTCCCAGGTCTGGCCATTGGGGATTCTAGGTATAATGTGTTTGTAGGTATTGGGACCTGACACTCAGGAATGGATATGGGCTAAAAGATGGAGGGCCTAGGGGGTCCACTAGGAAGGAAAACAGAATGTTCCACCAGGCTTTGCTTTGTCTCCTGGGAATGAGGCCAGAGCTGCAACAGGTTGTCTGCTATACAGCTGGGGATGAAACTAGGGTGAAGAAGAGGCAGTGAAGACCTGAGCATTGCCTACCTGCTTCGCTGGCCCACTTGCTTCTCTGACAAGCTTCCAGAATCTGG
Source organism: Cricetiscus sungorus (assembly GCA_030556225.1). NCBI lineage: Eukaryota > Metazoa > Chordata > Mammalia > Rodentia > Cricetidae > Cricetiscus > Cricetiscus sungorus. Next base: position 51,295,287 of record JANBXA010000740.1, read on the forward strand.
GATGGCAGATTCCCAGGGAATGCCTGCTAGAGTAGGCATTGGGACAATAGATAAATGGGGAGGAAGTTTGGAAGAGAAGCTCTATGTGGTCTTCTGGAGATGGGGGCTGGGAGGGAGGGGAGACCACAGTAGGTGGCCTGCTACAGAGCTAGGAATGGATGTGACACTGGGGACTGGCCTTGGAAGAGAATGGTGAGGTGGAGATCTACAGTCGCCTATCTGCTTACCCCACTGCACTGTTCCCCACACTGTCACACTAGCCTAGGCTGACATGGAAGTCATTATGTAGCCCAGGCTTAGTTGAACTCATAGCAATCCTCCTGCTTCAGCATGTGGAATGCTGAGATTACAGGTATGTGTTACTATGTCAGGTTTAGAATTCTTGTCCGATAGCAAATAAATTCTTCTGTTATTAAGATTTATGACAAATGAAATAGAAATATGATAGCTTTTAAAGCTGGCTTCTCAAAAGTACCATGAGATTTAAACAATTTAAGTGAACCCAGGGATAGGAGGCTGAATTGTATGTCCCCTCTTTTATATTTTTAAGACCTATTCCCTTGGTACTTCAGAATATAACTGTATCTGATAATATCTTTAAAGGCATTATTATGGTAGGAGGAAGTCTCACAAAATAAGATGAGAGCCAGGAGAAGGAGTGGGTAGCCACAAGAACTTTATTGATAAAGGCCCAAATACTGAAATTGTTTTTTTTTTCTTTTATGATTTTTGGGAACAGGAGAACTGGAGTGGTTGGAGAGATTCCAGTAAAGTACAGAATGGCCAGATACACTCTCCTGATTTGTCCATTACTTTCTGTTGCTATAATTAAATATTTGACAAAAGTAATGGCAGAGGGAATTATTTCTAGTTAGGGGATCCACACAGCTGGTGGCTGGATGTATGTGTGCAGAACATGGTAAGAGGATTTCTTCATGGTGGACGGAGGCAATGCTGAGTCCTTGCTGGTACAGAGCTGGCTTTCTGCTTTATGTTCCCCTCCCTACCCCTTTTTTCTGTGTAAAACCTCAGTCCAGGGGATGGTGCAACCCATATGTAGCGCTCTTTTCCTCACTTAATTTTTCCTGGGAACACACTCATCGGCTTCCCAAATCAAATCTAGTCAAACTAACAATGAGAATTCACCATTGCATGACAGTGTGATAAAAGAGGTTTTTCAGAGTCCGTTAATCCAAACATGCTTCTTTCTGTTTTAACAAACATTTCTGAAGCACCCCTGTCTGCCAGTAGATGAGCTAATCCTTGAGTTCAAGACCACAGCAAAGAAGCTAGCAAAGCATGCAATTTAGAGAATCTGGTACAGAAAAGAAGAAGTTTGTTCAACCACACACTAAATGTTGAGGACATAATAAAGAAAAGTTCACGGTACTCTTCCCTTATTGAATATAAAGCATAACTACAACACAGGAATGTATTAATTAGTCTTTCCTCCTTAACAAGTACTACCTACCCAGCAGGAATCTTGATGTTCAGTTCATCTGTCATTTTGGTAGGAGACTCTTGAACTTGACTTTGTAAAGCAGCAAAACTTCAGCTCCTATCTAGAGACTGTGACATAGAAGATTTCACATGAATACCAAGGGGTTATGTATGGTTTCTTCCATTTTTATACAGAATAGATTTTTAATGAAATTGTTTCTTAGCTCAGTCTTTTCCTCATAGGTGTCTAACCACTTGGGACCCTTGTCACACAACAGAGCCTGTAATGATTTTAAATCTATGCCCATTGTTTCTGCTGCTTTCATCTACCTTTCTTGGAGCCAGAATCACAGTAATTGTTGAGTAGCGTTTATTTACTTTCCTGCCCTGCATTGTACATTCTTTTCTATCTTTGGCCCTGTAAAATTCTAGATCACTCTAGAATAAATGCAGGCATACTGAAATACACAAAATAAAATCAAGGATTTGAGACAACAACAGAGATGGGAAGAACGGGTTTTGTTTAGTTATGTCTAATGTTAGGCGTGGGTTGGGCAGTGACAGATTGACTCCCAGCTCTATCACTTCCTGGTTTGAGAGAAGAGCAAACATACAATCTCTCTGGGCTTTTGTGGGTTGTCTGTCATGCTGGGATCATGAACAGAACATTCCTCTCAGTGTCTTTGAGGAGCAGATAGCAATGTGTATAAAGGACCAAACACATGCATGTCTCCTGGTGTCCAACATATGGTGGATTTTCAGAAAAGAGTAGACATTGTTATGTGGGTAACACAATGAAAAGTGAGGAGACTGGGAGTTGATTGGGCCCTAGGCTGCTCCTTGCCTCTATCTTCCTAATACAGAATCAACACTTTTGGCCCAAAACTCAATGCATCTTTACTTTTCATCCCCCACTACCATCCCTCTCTTTTTTTCTTATTGCCATACTTCAAATGTTTACTTCTGCCTCCCACTCCCATTTAAGCATATTTGGTAAGAAAATGACCCTGGCCTGATTTGAAATCCCAAGCTACTCATTTGTCATGAAATTTACAAAGCTGGTAGGCTGGTCTCATTCAATCAGAAGCCCAGTTTCACTGCATCCTGTAGCATGGGGGCAGGGGTAGAATCAGGGTGGTGGGGAGCTCATCTCCACTATGTGCACTTACTCCTAAAATAGCCATCTTTGCTTTCATGTTTCTTGTTAACTGGAAGCTTATTCTGAAATTAGACCAAGTGGAAAAACAGAAAGGCCTTTTTAGGTTTGTTCAGCTTTGTACCATTAAATTTGAGTGGCAAGTGTGATGGAGGAGGGGTGGCTTCATTATATAGTCAGGGGGCCTTTTAGCTTCAGTAAGTGAGTCTGACTCAGGAATGTAGGCGATTGTATCTCAGGGAAAAAAATCAATATTAAGATGCACAATTGCTCCCCTGGTATCGAAAGAATTAGTTGATCTACATGCTAAATGACAAGGCTCTTGATAACAGGGATTATGTGACCTGCCTTTCCAGCCAAGGCTTCTGGGGACTGTCCTTTAGGTCCCCAAGGCAGAGATAATCTAATTAGAACAACAAAGACCAGGTCCATTTGAGAAAAAGTGACATGGGGTAGTGGGGGTGGGGTGTGTGTGACCACTGAACATGTGAGGTTGTGTTTGGTCTTGAGAGCAGGGGCTGGCCCACTCAGGGCAGAAGCACGTAGGTGGGATCTGCTGGGGAGGGAGGTATGGAGGGGAGGGGTGGGCAGAGGTCACCTCTAAAACATGACTTAATCTGCACTTTGGCTCCACAAACACTGCTGCACTGGCTCCCAGACTCCAGCCAGACTTGACAGGACCAGCGAGCAAGGCTCCAGACATCTAGACACTCAGGGGTCCTCCAGGAAGGAGGCAAGTGGCCTGAGAAACATTTGGAACCCTCTGATCAGATTCCTTCCTCTGGGAATTCTCTGCCATTAAAAGGCCAGAGCCTGGAGGATGTTTTACCTGCCCAGGATAAATTGAGAATAAGGTCATGTTCTGTGGATCCCTCTGTCATCTTTTCCGATCTCACACCTGCCTCAGTCATTTGACAGTAAATACTTCCTCTTTTCCTCTTTTAAAAATGGGTGGAAGTAGCTCTCTCTCTCTCTCTCTCTCTCTCTCTCTCTCTCTCTCTCTCTCTCTCTCTGTGTGTGTGTGTGTGTGTGTGTGTGTGTGTGTGTGTGTGTGTGTGTATGTATGTATGTATGTATGTATGTATGTATGTGAGAGTCAGGGTTACTCTGCCTTACAGGTTTGGAATGCTTTTATTAATCCAAAAATGCTTCTGAAATGTTGTCAAACTTGGAAAAACAAAGGTCAATGAAGCTGTGTTGCTAAGCATAAAAGTGAGCCCTGTGAAGTCTGTTCTTAGTTTCCACTTCCTCCATGTCTCTTGGAGAAAGCCATGTGGTACCTTGGGGTTAGTTCCACCAGCAGCTCTGCTGCTGTTCTTGGGAGTATAGCAAGAAGCCCTTGCCAGCCGGGAGAAAAGCACAGGTCAGGAGAGCTCACTGGGGCATGGAATAAGACCCTCTATTGTAGAGGTGGACTGCTGGGGCGGGCTGCAGCTTGGCTGCTCTCTGTGGGGACAACCAGAGTCAGGAAGGTTATGCAGAGTGTGTGACATGATCCGATGGATGGAGAGAATCCTGGAGGGCACTCCAGGCAGAACTCAGAGGTAAAAACTTGGTCAGAAAAGAAAGCTACCCTCAAGGGTCATTGGAAGTTACTGGCTGTAGCAGAGGACTCTCATCTGGGGTATGGGAAAGGAGGATGAGTTCAGGAAGGTCAGGTGGCAGTAGCCTTCATGTCCAATCCTAGAATGGCCACAGTCACTTCTTCATTCCTTTGTCTAAGACCATCAGTACTATGAACTGGGACAGTCTGTGTTCTTCTCTGCAGCTTTGTGGGAAGCCACTGCCTACTGGTCAGGTTCGACTTTCTTTCAAAGTGACTCTTTTCTTTTTATATCCAACATGTTTAGGTTTCATATGTAAGGATTGAGGAGATTCTGAAGGGTGAAGACATGAATGGAGGGAACACAACCTCCCCCCAAACTGCCAGCTGCCATTGGTTTCAACTATTCCTATCATAACTATGCTTTAAGCAGCGGCTCAGCATCATGGGCAAAGCAGAACAGTGATCCTAGGGCTTGCACCTGAGGCCCATTCAGCCAAGAACTTCCCCTATTTGTGTCTGATTTCCCTCCTCTGTCAAAGAAAAGGCTTGAAATGGATGCAGGTTATGGTCTATCGTGACACTGAGGGCCTTAGACTCTTACAGATAGATGCCAACATAAAAGCAGCCAGGCTCCTCTGAAGGGAGGGTAGGAAAAGAGATGGGCTGGGAGATTCCCTGAGCATTTCTGAGCTTCTGGGTTAGAAACTGACTGATGGGGAATTGGTAGCTTTAGATGCTGTTTGTGTTGGATGGTCTGGTCTGTACCGAGCACGTGGCCAGGGCGCCTTGTGGTCTCCCAGTAGGAAGTTGATGAAAGGCCACATCTGGAAACAGCTTTCTCTAAGGATCAAGAATACTGGAAAAAGTTTTTCATATCATTATTTGTTTCCCTCCACATCTCACTCTGGCTTTGTCCTCATCTTCACATGATCAATTTGGCAGATGTTCCCACCCAAAAGGACTTCTCAACAAAGCCTCTTTTCTCACTAGTGACGTCTCCTGCTTCCTGGTCTGCCTTCTTTGGCCTCAGAAGGATACATTTTTGGAGACATGAGTTGAGGATGGATGAGGTCATGGCTTCATGCAACAGGATAGGGAAATGGTATCTTCGTTTGTGCTGGAACTGCATGTCTTCCATCCAGAGTGTGGACCCAAAGTTGTCACTGTTTTCCATGTCGCTATCAAGAGTTTGGCCCCTGGGAGACAGCTTGCTAGTGGTTTTGTGAAACTTCAAGAATGCAGATAAAGTTGAGCACTTGGATGGTATGTGAATGTCTAGAGAGCTATTTTGAAGTCTTGGTTTGACTTAATTTATTAATTTATTTATGTTTCTGCAGGGACTTGATAAGACTAGACTTCCCTTTTGAAATGTGTTTTCTCAGGCTTCTACATGTCCATTCAGGGATTGAATATGCAAGGGCCCAGGCGAAGAATTTCACATGACTCTTTCAACATTTGCTATGGGTTAGGAAGCTTTATAACTAGATGTTAAATAAAACAAACTCATTCTGTCTACTATCACTTTAAAATGCACCCAGGAAGTACTTAGCCAGACTAAATATGGGAAAATTAAATTTTTGCTGACTTTTTTTTTTGTCTCATAGAATTAGTACCATAAGAAGCTGAAGGTAGTTTTGCTTAAGTTGGGTTTTGTTGCATCCATTTAACTCTTTATCTATCCATTCTTTCTCCATTCCACTTGTTCATCCAGTTGCTTATCTATACATACAGCCATCATCTATATTCTAGCTAATTGAAGCCTCTTCTGTGCTGTGCTCTGAGGTTAACCATGGTGAACTAGGCAGATCTGATCTCCATCTTTGCAAGCCCACAGCTGGAAGGGGTTGGAGAATAGTGTATGTGGTCATCTGTATGGGTGGATGCTCATAAGCAGGCTGCATTGTAGCCAGAATATACTGAACACGCATAGACCCTGCTTACTCTTTGTGACTAGATGGACAGAGATAGACAGAGATGGACAAATGGACATAAGAAAGAATAGAAAGACCACAAGAATAAATGGATATAACAAAGCCCAATTCAGAGACTCTTCTCTTATTTAAAAGCTGAGGGAATTATTCTTATAGCCTAGAACTTTTAAACTTGATTTTTAAGACTCATATACTAAGTTGTAGGGGAAAACTAGGATAGTGTATTAGCTTGAATCATCTTGGCCCATCTGTCCTCCTCTGCATTAACTCAGAGCTGTTAGGCTGGGCCCCTCCTCTGGCTTCTGAAGCCCTTGCTTCTCTTTACTGCATTGCAAATGATAGTACAGTCAGCACCCTGGACCACTGTGTTCTTTATCCAGGGATTCAGTTAACCTCTGATTTAACAAGAGACATTTTACTTAAAAAATTATTGTGTCTAATCTAAGCATGCGCAAAATTTATTTCTGTTCATGTTGCCCTAAAGAATGTGCATCATAACTACTCATCTAGCACTCATGTTTTAGGTATTGCAAATAATCTAGAAAAAAATTTAAAATGTATGGAAAGATATATGTAAGTTATATGTAAACATTACATCATTTTATAATAAGGGGCTGTAGACTTGAATATTCCCAGTGTGTCCTGGAATCCAGGTCCCTCAGAGCCTGGGAGTCAACTGTATTCATTCTCTCTGTTGCTATTGTGAGACTTGCCCCAGTGCTTAGTCTTGTCACATTGTAAGCCTCTAGCTTATTCCTATTAAACCTAAGTGGGCTGGGACAGTACCTTCTTGCTTTTCCAATAATAAGTAGCAATCATGGTGGGTTTAAAGCGAAGTAATTACACCCTTCATATAACTTACTGATAGGACCTCAACTACTCTAGTGGATCATTAACATTCTCTCTCTCTCTCTCTCTCTCTCTCTCTCTCTCTCTCTCTCTCTCTCTCTCTCTGTGTGTGTGTGTGTGTGTGTGTGTGTGTGATGAAGATAGGGCTAGCTTGGCTCATCTGTCTTTCTCAGTGTGCTGTTGGGTGGGGAGGGGGTCTTACTTGGGGACATAAGAGTTTGGCAGGGGCATTTCCGGTCCTACTGCCAAAAGGCAATACATGGTACTGGAGTGGGATTCCCTCCCTGGCAGATACTTCCTCACTCACAGAGAAGCTGATTCAGACAGAAAGGAAGCATAAGAGTGATCAACCCGGAGTCTGTAATAGAGTTTTCTGCCCCACTGCAGATCATCGAGAATGATGCTTCTTTTAGCAACCATGTCCTTTTATCCCATTAACTTGAATTCCCCTTAGCATGAATAGCACTAAATTGTATTTTAAGTGGTTTGAAAAGTATTTGTCTTAGTACAAGGAAGGCTAGGGAAGAAAAGAATAGACAGGTTTTCTTCCCAAGTGGATATAGGAACCACCTTGTTTTAGGAGAGACTGTGGCAGCTTGTGGTACCAAAAACAGAACCCATAACTCGTGCCTGGTAAAAACAGTCACAAGTGAGCATCTCTGTAGGCCGAGCTACTTCTGAAGCCTGTAGCCCTGACTGTGGAGCTTTATTCCTCATTGCAGGACAATGCTGGCTCATGTAGTCCCCTTGCCAGTTGCTTGATTTTTAGGAAGATGAAGCACATCCCATGAAAAGGCCTTAGGAGCCAGGAAGGAAATGGCTAGAAAGAGAGCAACCATGTGGGTCCCTTTTAGCCCAGGAAAAGGCAATGCACAGAGCTGTCCTCCACTGTCACTTCAGCAAGGACCTTCTGCACCCCCCCACCCCGCCCCATCTCTTCTTAATATGAAAAACCTAGTTGTATTTTTCATGTGAGAATATCTACCAATGCCCCAGTGCTGCTGTAACAAATGCCATAAGCTTAACGACTTACAGAAGCACACCATTGACACTTAGCATAATCTTTTTGCTTCTAATTTAAAATAGTTTTCAATTAATTTATTGGAAAGCTGGGTAACCTCATGGGTCATATTTCACTACCTTCTTATTAATGGCACCTGATGCATATGACTATTCAATAACATGCTAGATTAGATTTTGTTATTCAGTAATGGGAAAGCTTTAACTGGAAGTCCATTGTAATGTGGTCAGTATTTGTTGTATTCATACATTTTTGCACACAGCCCTAAAAGTACAACCTTGAATCTATCACTTTTAAATTTTGTGTGAATATCACTAAAAGCTGCATGTAATTCTCAAATTAGTGGGATGGAAAATGAGAGGAGCAATTTGCCTAATGCTGCTTGGAGTCACAGCTTGTTGTGAGCTGACCAGTGGATGGTGACGTTGATCAAATTGTCTCTACTGCATTACCCTGGGAAAGCCTATTCCTCTGTGGCTTGTTCAGACAAGAGCACCACTGAGCTGCTGATTGAGGGGTGTGGAAAGGACTGATAGAGAGAACAGAAAATATTTGACTCCAAACACATTTTTAAAACGTGATGGTGTTGATAGTTCGTTCAGTTAAGTTCTGGCCCGGCATCCTTCCTTCATTTATGTAATTATTTGGGGACAGGGATGGCCAAGTGATGATGACTCTTCATCTGAAACTCAGATTTGCTGGCATCACACACACAGACGCGTGGTGGGCACTTCCATCTGATGGTAAATGGCATACATTAAGAGATTTGTTGTCAGGCTTCCAAAGGGAGAGAGGGCAGGAAGCTTGTTGATTTTAATGTGATTGATTAGTGACCTATATTCTAAATGGTGCACCTGGAAAAGTGTGCAAAAATGGTCCTTTCTCAGGTTGGAGATTACCATTGCAGCCATGCCAGCTAATCCTAACTGAGCCCTTAAGATACAGATCCTGGGGCCCTCACATCCTTGCTCTGGGGAAGGCTTCTTTCTAGTGTCTGTTCTCGAGAGCTGTGGGCCCTGGTCCTGGCAGTTTCAAGTTGAACTTTGTGCATAGGACCAGTTGAAGTGAGTTTCCAGTGACTCAGGTACAAATGGAACACAACAAGACTCCTTTGTAGCTCCCTTTTATTCTCTTAAAAAAAACCTGAGTTTTGCTATTTCCAGAGCAGGTGTGGCTGGAAGGGCCGCATGGCCACAGAACCAAGGCCATGCCAGCAAGCACAGAGCTTGAGCCAGAGCATGCCAAGGAAGCTACTGGTTGGAAAATGTTCCTTTTTCTCTTAGAAAGCCTAAAGCCTTGCCCCAAGGACTGAAGCAGACCCATAGGCTGCAGCTGTGCACAGCACTGACTTATGCTTGACCATTTAGGGCACCCAGGAGCTCTTGCTCACTCCTGAGACGAAGAATTGTGAATGGAGGGAGGGTCCGAAAGAAGGGACTCTTGAATAAAGTTATCAGGTTAGGAAGAGTTACAATCCAGTAACATCCTCCAGCTAAACATTGAACTGCATGTTGTCCAGCTCAGGCTCTTTTCCTTCAGGATACAAGTCATGGTCTATGTTCTGCTTCTATGGCAGAATACCTATAAGTAACAGAAATTTATTATCCTGTGGATCTCACAGCTGTGAAGTCCAAGATCAAGGACCTAAAATCTGGTGAGAGTTTTACAATACATCCTACAGGGAAAAGCAAGGACAACAAGAGATATACATATATGTGTATATGTATGTATGCACACACAAATATATATGTATGTTATGCATGTATGATATATGTACATGTTTATGTATGTGTGTGTATGTGTTGTAATATATGTATGTGTGTGTATGTATGTGTGTATGTATGAATGTATGTATGTATTGTGATATATGCATGTGTGTATGTATGTATTGTAATATATGTATGTGGATATGTATGTGTGTTATATATGCAGGTATGTATGTGTGATATATGTATGTATTATTGTGATATATGAATGTGTGTGTATTATGATATATGCCTGTAAATATGTGTGTTATATATGCATGTATGTGTGGTAGATTGTATGTATACCTTGTGATATATGAATGTATGCATTGTGAAATATGTATGAATTGTGATATATGTATGTATGCATTGTGATATATGCATGTGTATATGTATGTATATGTGTGCTATGTATGTATGTAAGTATATACCTCCCTCCCCTTTCCTGTCTCCTCTGCTTTTCAGGACTTTGGATTCTGTTGTCCAACTTAACTAAGGAAAAAAGTCACTGACAGGGTTGATGCAGCCCCTCCTGTGGGTGCCTCCCACTGCTCGCTGCGGCTCTCATTCACTTTGGCACTGTCTGGATGAGTGGAAATGCCTGGTAATCCACTCCCTTGCCCTTACTCCACCGGTGTCAGTGGCAGAGCAAGCGGCTGGCTTTACAGTGGTCTCACAGACAGGCAATAGGGTACAGATCTACACAAGCAGGAGCTACAGTGACTTCTCCTGGGGAGTACACAGGCCAGAGAGTGGAAACACATCCTCACACATTCTTCCTGTTTTCACACCCTGAGCCCCTGCAGATTAGTAGAACGTTTCAAAGCCTAGCACCCTTCACCCTGTGTGTTCGTTTGCTGTTGAGCACAGGGTTGCGGCTTTTCTCACCGGGGGAAGGCCTTTGCTTCTTCATGGTCCCAGTGTGCTCACACCAGTTGGCATATAAACAAGTGCATTTCTGGCTGGTGTGACTGGAGGCTGTAAGTCCATGATCAGGATCAATAAGGTTCTGGTGAGGGCTGCTTCTATCCTGCAGCTCTGGGTTCTGTTTTGTGTCTTTTTGTGTTGGAGTAAGAGCAGGAGAGCCCTCTACAGTCCCTTTTACACAATCGTGGTCCACCAATGGGACTCCGGCTCTAGACCCACACCCCAAAGGTCCCATTCTCCACCCCCATCTGACTGCGATTGCCACATAAAGAATTTTGGTGGTGGGGTAGAGGTAGGAATAGGGGTAGGTTGTGGGTAGGGTAGCAATGGGGGTAGGTGGTAGGTAGACAGGTGCCACAAACACCCTGTATTTGGGCTGCTGTGTTAGAGCCTCTTGTAGATGTTTTCCCCACACTGACTCAGTTTTTCACATTTATATGGCTATTATAATACCAGTGAGATTTAGAGAAAGTACATTTTTATTAAAATTCTGAACTAAATTTCCTGCGTAGCTTTTAGCCAGCATCTACTTGCTCTGACTGGTATTCTAATTACTTGAGAAATTTTCCCAGTGCTAGGTATGGTAACACCGGCCTGTAGTGTGAGCACATGGAAGCTGAGAGAGGAGGATTGCAAACTCAAGGCCAACTGGGGCTACATAAAGAGTTGGAGGCCAGCCTGGACTATTACAGTGAGACTCTGTCTTAAACAAACAAAATGTATTTCTGTTCAACTTCATTTTTCTGTCTGTATTTTGCCTGTCTGCAGCTTATGTTGGTCCACAGAGGTCAGAAGAGGGCAGAGCCTCTGTAACTGGAGGTACAGGTGGTTATGAACTACCATGTGGATGGTGGAAATTAAACTCATGTTTTCCAGAAGAGCAGCCAGTGCTCTTAGCCTCTGAGCCATCTTTCAACTCCACAGTGTATTTTGTGGCTTCAACTTTTCCACCTGTCAAATGGGCACATTGAACAAAATTAGTGGATTTCTAATTTTCTTCTGTGATATGACAGAGAAAGGGAGCAGTGAAGAGGTCCATGAAGTTTTTGAGTGTTTTGTCCCAAATTTGTTTTCCCCATGACCCTGTTTTTATTGTGTTTTCCTGCATAACGTGGTGAATTTTAGAAGTATGTGTGTCATGCACCAGCAGAACTGAGTGCATGAAATAGCATGAAATAGTCAAGAAAATCTTAATATTTATGAGCAGCATAAGATATAAGTGCATAAATCAATTCCCAATCCAGTTACAACAGAGGCACTGTTATGCTCTGGCATGGCCTCCAACTTAGCCTGTCTTATTTTAGACCAGACTGGACTGCTAGACTAAAGTGTGTGCTGGAGTTCACAAGAAGGAAAACTGTATGACAGTTGCATGCAGAGGCCTGGTGGAGATGTCTGTTGGAGCTGTTTATATGAAGGCTTGTGGAGTCTCACAAGGAAGAAGCTGTCAATGAGACTGACCATAGTGCAGGCACCTTAATTTGCATTTCTTGCAGACAATAAAATGAGGTCTACACCAAAATCTATAAGACATATATCAAGGATGGAACAACACTAACCTGAGCTACAAAGATCTTCCAGTGAAGGTGTTCCAGGAAAGGGGACTCAATGTGTAAAGGTAAGACAGAGGCAATAGTAAGGGGCTGCCCGGGCTGGAAAATGGTCTAGGGTCCTCAGACCTACTGTGATACTTGGAAGGAAGGGCAGAGCTCACAGAGTGAACTGGAAGCAAAGGAAGGAGTCGGTGCTTAGGAGAAATGGATTTCCCTTTCCCCATGAAAGAAGTCAGCTAAGCAGAGCTTGAAGCACAGCAGAGATAGGGGTGGAGGGATGTGTAGAAAAAGGAACCGGAGAGGTTGTGCTCTAATCCAGTTGCTGAACATGGAGGGCAGGGACCACCTCCTGAATCAAGGGGCCCACCCTAGCCTGGTCCTGTGTGAAATGCACCGCAGCCAGCCCAGTTCTAAAATTCGCTACAGAGACTAAACACACAGATGCTGCAGGCGACACTTGCAAGAAGAGATTTTCCTCAACATTCAGAATCTAAGAAAACCATAACTCTGTATTCAAAGTATTTTATAGAGAAGCCAGGCAATTCAGTTTTTACCATGTGAAGGTTGCTTAGCAACAGCCTATGGGTTTGTAACTTTGTATTGAGCGGCAAGTTAGCCACTGTGCTAAACAGTCTGTGCTAGACTCTCCGATCTGTCATCGCTGAACATCAGAGGGATCTCTGAAGACTTGCCAATCCCCCTAGCAGGCTGGTAGGCTGTGGCTCATGGGACGAACCTGCAAGCTCAGGACCACAGAGAGTTAAGCCGTACTTCAGGGAGTCAACCATTGCTGCCTTCCCCAGGCCATCATTCTTCCTGGGGAAGGAAGCACAGGTGAAGTTTGTTGGGTTTCTAATTTCTCAACACAGTTTCATCACAGTGGAGTTTCTCTCAGAGGGGAGGAATCAAGTCTATCGGGGTACTCCCTCGTCTTTACTGACCTCGAATCACCCAAGGATCTAACGGAAGTGAGTTCCCTGTCCTCAGAACAGACACAAAGGGAAGACATTGTAAGGGTCAACTGGGAACACTGAATTCATTTGTAAGTTGTAAATTGATGTCTGCATTAAGGAAAACATGTGCAAATATCTTCCTGAGTATCTGTTCATAAGTCAGCTCTAACCAGAACAATCTGGGCAGATCAGAGCTCTCCTCAGAACACTCAGATGTGTCCTCTCCCCTCTCCTGCCCTCCTTCTCCCCCCCTGCCCCCCAGTCTTCCTCTCTTTCATGTATCTTCCTCTTTGGGCTTTTGAGTTGACTGATCTTTCCTTTTTAGACTCATCCCAATGCTGCTTTAGTCTGATCTTTGTCCTCATATATAAAAGAAGTGCTATGAATAAAGATGAAACAGCAAAGGAACAGAAGGGGAAGGGGCAGTGTGCAGGTCCCTGTAAGGCCACCCGGAAAGGCCTTTCTGAAAAGAGGCTGTCTGGGCTAAGACCCCATGAAGTAACAGAGCATCCCTGCTGCTTTCTGGGATGTGTCAGGTAGAGGACAAAGCAAGCAAGTTCTGGTACCCTGAGAATTAGGTAAAGTTGTACCCACAACAACTTAATACGTGGCAAGCTCTTGCTAACAAAGATTGTACTCAACTGCAAACCCAAGCCAACATAGACCAATGACTTGAACCCTGTGTGGGCCCATTAAGATGTGGTGGGATAAAGATCAGACATCCTCACTGGGGTGTGCTTCTGGATGGCTTGGTCTTTAGGCTGACCCACTGTCACAGGTTGTCTCCAAGATTCTGGTAAACTTACCTCTTCCCAGAGCATATACCTACCATTTGGGGGTACAGCCAGAGCATCACTGAAGCATATGGGGCCACCTTACATTCTGGCTTTCCACACTTGGCTATGAAAGCAATTTTGTTGACAAAAGTTGATCCACACATTTACTTCCTAACTTGCCTGTCCATTGGTTCTGTGTGGCCATTCTATTGAGAGTCTCAAATTGAATTTGTATGGATTGCTCATGCAAAAAGCTTTTTAGAGAGAGTGGTGGTCTGACTCCTGTGATGGGTCTGACTCGAATGTATTCTCCTTCCTTCCCCTCTTGATACCTCATTCCACGAAGCCAGAGGTGAAATGAAAGTGGATTCTCTCTGTGTAGAAGGTTTTGAGCAGCAAGGGCTTGCTTAATAAAGTGCTCAGATTTGGGAGTCACTTTGCTTTGGGTCATGGAAGGCAGTGGGCAGTAGAAGAGTTCCCATCTGTGCTCTGATCTCTTTCCCCTCCTGCACATACTCAGAAGCCACCCTGCTCCCTTTCCTCAGATGTCATTGGCCTCATTTCCTGTGACTTCTGGAGATTTAGGTGGGTGCTGGGGAAAAGTAGCCAGCAAGCCTGAGCCCAGTATGCCCCCCCCCAGTATGGAGGGGATGATGTGCAAGGGGAGAGGCCCAACCCAGGAAAGAGAGTCTCATTGGCTCCAGAACAGGAGTCCTGGGAACTGGGGCATGACTGAATTTGCTTTTCAAATTCTCACAGCCTTCCTGGGTCCCTTCTGTGCCTTCTGACATCAGGGTACCCTTGCCCATGATTAAGGTGTCATTGCTGGAAGTTGAGAAGTAGCATGGAAGTAGCTCAGTCCTGATCAGAAAACACAAGTTCTGTGTTTATGGAGCATGATGGGAAGTGCATAGCCAGTGTCAGCATGAGGGTCACAGCCCAGCTCCCCATCTCTATTTGCTTTGGTCTCAGTTTCATGGTCTGTGAAATGGGGAAAGGCACAGTTAGCCTGTCAGTATTGTCATGAACACAGAGGGAGCATTTGTGTTGAACATAAAGCCTAAGCCAGAGTATACTCATGGTGGCTGTCAGCCTTATGATATCCCAGTTTCTCTCCTGATTCAGGTACCTGTCTGTGGCATCCAGATCAAAACACCCATCCAACCTGAGGCTATGTGCAAGAAGGCCACTTTTAAGACCACCATCTTTCTTAAACAGCTTCTTGTGATGTTCCAAAGGAGGTATGGTGACTTGCAGTAGATCTTAGGAAAGGTTGTCAAGTTAAAACTAATGCATAAAAAAGAAGGGGATAAAGGACAATTTTAGACATATCTGTAAGTCAGTTTTAAGTGGGCATCCTGACGTAACTGTCTTTTATTTGGTGATAGGACTCTCAAGGTATATCGTCACGGTTTATGTGCAGTCTGCGTGTTACTGCTCTTATACTCAGTTCCATCATATGTGACACCAGTAAAACTCCAGGGTCTGCAAGCACTGTCCAGCCCCTACAAACCTCCCTTTCTGTGTCTAAAACTTGAGACCTGCCTTGTTAATAGTCTCCAGACAAGCCAATGAGATGTAAGGCATGGTTCTTTCATCTGGCACAGGGCTGTAGTTATTATACACAAATACACTTCAGGAGCGAGTGAACACATTATTTCTTCATTTGTTGGGGGCTATATTTGAGACAAACTAGAAAACTTTCAAGATAGGCAGATTGCAGAGACAAATTTAGCTCAAATCACAAGCCAGGTGAAATTTCAGAAGGCTAGCCCTACAAAGTTTATTTCATGACACTCTCAATTGCCACTGTGTTTAGAACAGTGTCATCTTTAAGGTATTGCTTGCATTAAATACTTGTTGAATGAATGAGTAAATACTATGCCATTTCTGGATTCTTTGAAGCTCTTTTTACAAAACAATTCAGCAATGGTCTTTGCTTTGGTGGGAGATTTCTGGCATAGAGACTACATTTTACAAAATTTCTCTCCATAACCCACTGAGGTTTGCTGTGTTCTCCACCTAGCAGTCTCTGGGCTATCATGGTGGCCTGGATGGCCCACCCTCAGACTGTGCACATCACAGCCTGTGGCAGGAGCAGGGGGATTCAACCTCCCAGTGCTGTCTTTCCTGCTGCACTGACTGCTCACATCTTTCTGATGGCCTATGAGGAAACTTGAATACGTTGACATCAAAGTACTTAGCAAAGGGTACAATGGTTTTCGAGAGACGCTCATTTTGACTCCTTGTGAGTCAGAATTCCATTTCCACACTAAATGAGCCTCCCAGAGCCTGCGCTTTATTTCCTATGCACCCCCCCCTTCACCTAGTAAAGAGACAGCCTCTCCCTTTACTCCTCTCTTGTGCCTCTTCAAAAGTTCCACCCTCTCCTGCTTCAGACTTCCTGACTCTCTTAGGAGGTGTTTCTTCCTGAATTTTTGTGTCATCTTCCCTGGGAATGAATTTGGTAATTCCTAATTGCTTGACCACACTGGCATGGGTCTCTGGGGGTTCCCGGTGTTCCAGCATTTGCTTGCTGGCCTTTTGTCATCCATGTTTAACAATAAGGAGTTTAGGGAGGTTTTTCCACAAGAGCACTCCATTTGTTCTGTTGTTCGACTATGCTCTTTTCCTGTGAAGGCTTTCCAATGAATCCCTCAAACCCGTTAAAATCATTCTTGAAAGCAATTTACTTGGTGCAAACAACCTTCCCTCCTTCCTGTACCTCTACCCTGACCAGTAGAGGATGCCGTTCATGTCCTTCAGCTCTATTTCTTCTCATCCAAGCTCTTATTGCCTGTGTGAAAGTGGAATGAGAAGAAACATGCCGGGTGTTAAACACAGGCTTAACAGTGGCCCCCATCTTTCAAGCATTTCATGTACGGTTTCATTTCCCAAATGAGTTGTCTTCATTCATAAATGCCACATGTAGCCCAAGAAATGTTATTCCTGTGTTTCAGAGGTTTGGGTTTTGATAAAGGAGACACACAGCAAACAGATCAGCTTCTTCCTTGACCTGAAATAGGTGATCAGAGTGGCATGGGAAACAGCAAGCTTCTGAGTAGCTTCTTTGACCCAAATCACAAACCCTCCGAGTAGGCACATCAGACTCTAGTTAGGATGTCTGTCTTACCTATGAACCCTATTTATCTCCATGTCAAATTCTCACATACACATACCACCAGTTTTCATAAGAGACTGTGAAATGCCACTGGCTGAAGGTCACCCCAAAATGCATCTTATACTTGGCATCCTCGAATGTGCTCGAATGTGGATTCAGGGCACTAAATAAACAAAAGTCTCATTCTGAAAACTGTTCAAATTTCTTGCATAACTGTTCTTATAAAGTTCACAAGGAACCGGGAGGTGGTAGCACACTCCTTTATTTCCAGCACTCCGGGAGACAAAGGCAGACAGATCTCTGTGAGTTCAAGGCCAGTCTGGTCTACAGAGTGAGTTCCAGGGCAGCCAGTACTAGGACTATGCAGAGAAAGTCTAAAGAACCAGAAAAAAAGTTCACAGGGCACTAGTTCTCTCTAGAATCTGTTAATCATAAAGTGGGAAACAGAGCTCCAAATTGAGATTCAAATTCTATCTGTACTTGCATAATATTTCATCACATTTGAGACCTGACAGCTGATTACCACATTATCAAGTGTGAGACAAATGACCTAGCTGAAATTGTTGCCCCAATACTTGTCACCAGTTCTTTTAGTATAGTTTCTTTTGTTATAACAAAATACCCAAAGGCTTGATACTTTATAAAGAAAACATTTTAAGTTACCTCATAATTTTGGAGACAGAAGTTCAAAGTAGAGTCATTCCCTTTGTTCCATCTCTGCTGAGGGACCTCTAGATGCATGAGAAAGGGGCTGAATTGAGGAGTTGCCTGGATTTATAATAACACTCATACAAGAACTATCTCATTAAACAGACGAGAATTGATTCCTTCTGAGGATAGCAAGTTTGCATGATCTCAACACTGCTACACCTAAGACCACCCCTCTGGGACATGCACCTTTGGGGAACACATTCAAAGCACATCCAAACCATAGCAAATACTAGGAACATCCCAATGACTACAGCTGAGGGAGATTTTTCTATTTCTCGTTGGGTACAAATCATATTGGGATTTGAGGAGGCTGTGAGAACATGTTAAATTTTCCTCAAAGTGTTTGGAAATGAAATCATGGTCTCTCCTTTCTTATTTATTGGTTGGCTAAGGGGACTCATGAATATGTTGAAAGAATCCCTTCCTTACCATGTCAGCCCCTCTCCTCATGTCTCCTTCCCTCACATTCTTCTACTCAACAGATCATTTTAGCTACTTCATGGCTCATGGCCACTCCTGGGACTCAGTAGTATGACTGTCATTGGTCCCCAGCACCAGCTCTAACGACAGTGTGCTAATGCCTCTTACTCTGTGAGGATGTGTGGTGCAGTCCCTCCCTGCCTCTGAGTCAGTACTTTTTTCTTTGATTACAGCTCATTCTTCCTATATACCACAAAGTAGCAGCTAGTGATCAGTTATCTCTTCTGATTCTCCTAGTTAGGAAATGGTATACAAGAGGGTTCATACTTGAAATCACATATGAAATCAGCAGCACAAACTATCCACAGGGATCAATGTATATTTGTTGTGACACAAAGCTGGAATATGAAGTGGCTGCCCCTTATCTTTTGTCACATTCCCTCTCCTGAGTGTAGAGTTACATGCAAGAACCTTGAGCTCTTGACTGGAAATGAAAGGCCTGGCTTCAAAACTGACTTGGCCCTACTGAGCAAAAAGGCATCAGGCAAAATCTTTTATGCTCTTTGTCTACAGTGTCTTCTTTAAAATTAGAGATGAGGGCAATGACTAACAAAGCTTTTCTTCTGCTTGATCAATCACTTTTCTATGATTGACATGTGACAGCCATGGGTTGACACATAGGTTCTGACAGGGGTGGCAGAGCATCCCTGTCACTTTTTACCCCAGAATTCTTGTCAGAAACCTCCTTTCACTTTAATGTCCCAATTCAGGAGATAGTTACATTTTACTCCAAAAATGCAACAATTGGACCCCCAACTTCCTCCTAGTTTAACAGCATAGGAAGATGGAAGCCACAATGTGGTAGTGGACTTGGTACAGAGTCATGTTCTAATTGTCCCACTTATGAACAGTACAAATGCCATCAAGACTGCGGACATCTGAAATGTCAATCCTGCATCCAAGGGAGAATGTATGCATTTCACTCAATTGTGTTCAAGGGCTGTGAGTGCACCTGAGCTTCCAGGGGGAGGGCATGTTTGCACTACTTGCTGTTAGTAGTAAGCAGGACTTTGAGGGTGGGAGTCTTCACTTTTGTTTCAGGAAGCAGGGAAT
Organism: Cricetiscus sungorus; assembly: GCA_030556225.1. Lineage (NCBI taxonomy): Eukaryota > Metazoa > Chordata > Mammalia > Rodentia > Cricetidae > Cricetiscus > Cricetiscus sungorus. Next base: position 51,314,549 of record JANBXA010000740.1, read on the forward strand.
TGATTTTGTTAGCAACAACAAGCAGACAAGATGACTAACATGGAAAAGGCTTTTCCTTCATCTCTTGGGGTAGATAAGAGGCCTACTTACCACAGCTTCTGACTACTCTCCCGCTCCCCCTGGGGACTAGCTCTCTTCCCTGACTGAAGGCTTTTCCTGGATGACAAGGTGGGTGGCCTGTGAGTGAGGTGGTAATCTTCCTGTGTCATTATCTGAGGCTTGCAGGGTTTGGAAGTTACAAATCCAATCTTAGGTGGGAGGCTTTTGCTTCCTTTTAATATACAAACCAGACTGTAAGAAGTGGCCTGTAACCACCACATCTCTTTGCTGTGCCTTACCATGCTCTTCAGCAAGCGTGTGGAACTAATAGTTCATACTGTCAATGTTGAGGCTCCAAAGCCTGAGAAAGTCACCTTGTAAAACCTGTAGCCCGAACAGAACCAGCCCATATTTTCCCAGGACGCCATGAGGAGCTCATGACACACTTGAGCCCCTTGTCTTCACGTGGTCATGGCAGGTGGGGTTTTTCTCTTGTAAGTGGACACAACATCCCTGTTCTCAAAAGAATGGGCCTTTTCATGTGCCATTTGTCTGAAGACATCTTTGAGATAAACTGCCATCACTTGCGGGTGACATTCTCACATGCTGCAGTGGGACTGGCTCCCCTTGGCTCCCAGGACACCGCACCTATGTTGGGACCTAAGGTCTCAGGCTGCAAAGCCCTTCATGTAATGCTTAACTGTGTCTGAGACTGCAACCCACAAGTTACAAGCAATCCAGAAACCCTTAGCTAAGGAGAAAGACTGCCCGAAGGAAGTCTCTGTGGGGCAGGCTGAAGGAAGAAGGAACACTGTGCTGAACCACAGAATGCCTGAAAGCCATTAACAAGAGGAGGTGACAGACACATGGTTAAAAGGTGAAAAGAGAGCCATGGGGAAATGAGCCATTAACATCAGAGAGAGGAGAAAAAGGCAGCCTGTGAAGTGCTACGCTGAACAGGGTTCAGTGGTTCTGACCATGGTGAAAATTCTCTTGTGGAGCACCTGGGGCAGGGCAGTTGGGGCCAGCAGGAGCAGGATGGGTAATGAGATAGAAGGGCCTAGAGGTGCCTTAATCTGGTCATGATTTGCCAGTGGTTCCAGAACTTCATAGACTTTAAAATCTGAACTTCAAGAACTATTATCCATCTCAAAATCTGTGGCTGAGTCACCATGGAAAACCAGTTTGGGTCCTTCTGGAGTCTTCTGGGGTATCCCACAGGCCCTTTGTGTACAACTGCTGGACACCATTAGTTTCTGGAACAGTCAGTGTTCCTCATGCTCACCCCAATGCTGTTTTAGTCTGGTTTATTTTGTTAGAGAAACCAATTGCTGAGAGATGATGGAAAGAAACATCAATGTGGATAGACATGAATTCCTGGCTTTGACCTTAATTTGAAGCAAAATAGTAACCTCTCCATTTTCTCACCTGTTACGGGAGGTTTCCCCGCCCCCCCGTCCGGCTTCCTCGCCGCCGGGCCCGCCGCCCCAAATAAAAGTTTTTTATATCTGCTGCCTTTTGCAGGTAGACTTCTTTATAATCATTATTATTTCCGGGGGGGGTTTTGGGGAGGCTTCTCCCCCGCCCTTCCTCCCTTTCCCCTCCTCCCCCCCCCTTCTTCGGCCCTTTTTTTGTAAGACTTAAAGAAAATATCATCTATCCTATCTTTGTCAGTCTAAAGACCTATATGTAACTTATTTTTAATCCTAACTAAGAAAAACTATAAGCATAACTATCTGTCTTCAACTCCTTCAAAGACCACAGAAGGATAATATATAAACTCTAGAAATGACAGAGACAACTCATTGCCTGGTCAGTCACTCGAAGTTCTTCTGTAATGTTCCATCTTCAGCCCATAGGCCATAGTGTGTGTCCAGACTCCTCAACAAGGCAGGAAACTTTTCTCTGTGTCCTGTAGACTGTCTGGCTGTCTGGCAGCCTCTTCCATGAAGCAGGAATCCTGTAGCAATGTCCATCTTGCATCAGCAGTCACCTCTTTGTGGGTCCTGCATGTCCAGTTTCTACAACATAAAGTCAAACAGTCCAGAAGAGCAGTATCTTGCCCAAATGGCTAGTCTTGCCATATTAGAAGCAAACTTCGTAACGAGTTTCTTCAATGTCCATCTTCCCTTTTGATGCAGGTGGTGTTACCAGGAGCAGTTGTGCCTCACTGTCAAGAAAAACCCTAAACCATTTTAAATGCCATATTCTGTAGGTCTTTGAAAGGTTTGAAGAATGCCTATCCATCTCAAATACATCTCTGCATATCTAGAAATCCTAACTAACTTAACTCCCATAGGTAACTCTCTATAATTTGTACTAAATTATACATTACATTTTCCAATGAGCTATATAAACATAAAACCTAAACAAGAGGAGAAATATACATATCACAAAATTGACCTTAAATTGTACCAATAAAAGAAAATCCATTTCAAAGCAAAGTATTCATATCTATACCATAATTCCCTTTTTACCTTTAAAAAGATTGTTTGTGGTTATAGCCATTTATAACCAAGCCCATTTAAATGAAAACAAACATTTATAAACAATATTTGGGAATTTGGGCGTCGTTCTTTCCAAACTACTTCCTGCTGGTAGAGGGGCGCTGTCATGGGGGTCCAAAGAAGACGCAGAAATCTTGGCAGTAGTCTGCAAGGCTTTGTCTCAACTGCTTTGAATGTTGGATCACCTGGGGAGTTGTTTCAGGGGGTCTGGCTTGATCAAACCACATAAGTCTGGAAAGAATCCATAGCTTTTCATTTTCTGTGGAAATAAAAATAGAAATCCTTTTCCCCTGTAACTTGTCCTTAGGCATAAATTTTGGAGTCAAAGCATTTTTTAAAATATATAAATTGAATTAATCTAGCAACATTTCTTTTATTAGTAGTTGTTATTTTCTCAGCAAGCAAATAATTTAAAGACAACAGAAGTGTGTATAGTATCCAAAATCTCTCTGTGTTTTCCATCTTTACGTGGCTTTCTTATTACTCTATTTATTCTACTTCTATTTTTACATATTTTGAGACAGGGTTTCTCTGTGTAACTTTTATCTGTCCTGGAATTCACTCCATACCAGGTTTATTTTGAAATCACAGAGATCTGCTTGCCTCTGTCTGCCGAGTACTAGGATTAATTCTACTTCCTTTTTTCTTTTTTAAACCATTGTATCCTGTTTCTTTTTCTCTCCCAAGCCAGCGTATTTTTTAAAACACAGTGTAAACCTTCATTGCAGCTCTCGTACACACCAATGAATTGTTAGCAGAGCTCTTTAAAAGCAAGGCGGTTTTTGCCGCTTATGCTAATTTTGGAAACCTCTCTTAAAGGAGCCGCGCAAATCTCTGTCTACAACAAAACAAATCCAACGGAGAAAATGCTGCTACTAAGAAGTCTTGCTAGTCTCTGTTCCTTTGTTTCTAAAACATTTCTTAAGCTCTTATTAGTTTTAAGTGAAAGTTCTTATAGCCATGTTGGGCGCCATTTGTAGCATGTAAGTTTCCGCCAGCCACGCCGCTGGGCCGCTGCGTCCTGGCCCCCTAATAACACGCAGGAGACTCTATATTTTATATAATCCTGTTGGCCAATTACCATTATTGTTTAAGGACTAGCTCTGCCTTAATTATTAACCCATTTCTACTTATCTAAGTATTTCCACGTGGTCGTCTTATCGGGGAGCCGCGCGGCAGGCTTCCTGCTTCTTCCAGGGCTACATCTCGACTCCACCTACTACTTCCTCTTCCTCCTCCTAGTCTCCTAGCCCCACCTATCTAGTTTTCTATTGGCCACAGGGCTTTATTAACAGTATGAGAAACATATATACAGAATCACATCTCCCATCACTCACCCGTCGAACACACATAGTGGTCATCACTTGGGGATGTCAGGAGAATTAAAGGTAAATTCAAATGCAGGCTGTGGTGTCTGCTAGGGCAAACATCAAGTGAGCAACTAGCTATAATCTCTCTCTGACTCTTCTATGTGAATATGTACTAAATTATATGTGAGATGTGCTGATGGGCGGGAGATGATTGTGGTAGGCAGGCGGGTGAAAGCTATGGTGCCTGCTGGAATGTTCTCGAAGTACCTGTTAAAATATCGAGGTTCTTCTCTTTCAAAAAATTATCTTTATTTTTTGAGACTAGGTCTCACTATGGAGTCCATAGCTGGCCTGAAACTCACCATGTACACAAGGCTGTCCTCAAAATCACAGACGTCCCCCTAATTAGCGTCCTGAGTGCTGGAGGAGCCACTATGTCAGGCCTTGAAAATGATTTTAAGTTTTTGTGTCCATGGGCAATGAAGTAGACTAGGGACTTAAGGGTAGAAAAAGAAATAGGGACCATTTATTAAGGGAGTGAAAACATTCACAAGAATGAGTGAGGTAGTAAGTGAGGTAGTAAATGTCATGTGACATGTGACCCTACAGGGAGGGCATTTACATAGCATTGGCCTCAATTGTGTGTGTATAGTGTGAGCTTTTATCATGCTCCGTTAGATGATGCTCAGATGAAGAAAGGGGCTTCTATCTTTCCTCTTGCCTGTTTGATGGGAGATGTTATTCTGTATATATGTTTCTCATACTGGTTAATAAAGCCCTGTGGCCAATAGGAAACAAGATAGGTGGGGCTAGGAGACCAGGAGGAGGAAAGAGGAAGTAGTAGGGAGGAGTCGAGATGTAGCCCCTGGAGGAAGGAGGACGCCCGCTACGGCTCCCCGATAAGACGACCACGTGGAAATACTTAGATAAGTAGAAATGGGTTAATAATTAAGACAGAGCTAGCCCATAAATAATAATGGTAACTGGCCAACAGGATTGTATCAAATACAGAGTCTCTGAGTGTTATTTGGGGCTGGTGTGGCTGTGGGCCCAGACTGGCGGGCTGGCGGGCTGGCGGAAACATATACGCTACACCTGTTGGCTTCCTTTTTGTGTTAATATTGATGTAACTCTCTCCATTGCCTATTCTCCTGCTATTATCTGACAACGATGATGGGAGGGGCTGAAAGCACACTGCCTTTACCTTTAAATATGTTCTCACTTCCCCACATCTCACAAAGATCCCATGCACCAGGGCCCCTCCTGTCTCCCTGGCTGTGTTTGTTCCGCTGAGTATTGTTGCCCAAGGCCCTCAGAGGAGAAAGTGCTTGGGTGCCCCTGGCTACCCTTGTGTTTTTAGCCCTGTGGCTTTTAGACATACTCTGAATTGGGAAATGACTCATGGGATCAGTACTTGGGCGTCAAGTCTATGGAAACAAAACCTGATAATTTGGTTAGATCAGAACCAAATCCTTGACCAGAAGCAGTAGGTTTTCCACACTGTACTCTATACAGAGGCAAGCAATCTCTCTCCTGTTTTTTTTCCTAGGTCTGCCTCCACTCTGTTGTGTGCATTATAGAGTTACACACTGTTGTTCATGAAGCTTTCTCAAGTACCTCAGTGAGTAATCCTTTATTGTTTTCACCACCGATCAATTCTTTGAAAAAAAAATCCTGGAAATTTCACCTGGTGTATTACTTCCATGGCACATGAAAAACTGACTTTGAAAGTGACCTTCCTGTGAAACATTACTGCATGACAATAAAAGCTGGAGGGTAAAGTAGGGAACCCACTCCTGTAAGGTGTTGCTAGTAACGGAGCAAAGGTGGCAAGCAACTGATCTCCAAGCATCCCACTGGAAACTGGTGTTGGTCAGTCTGAAGGTTCCCACTGGAAGCATTACCATCTCATAAATGTTTATATTTTTACAGCCATTTCTTTTTTCCTGAAGCAGCTGGGACTCTAATAATGCCATTTATATTTGCACAGGATATTATATCATGTCCTGCCATGATACCATGTATCTTCAAGCACATGAAGTCATACTTCAGAATCATTATTTCTTAATGGGGGGTTCAACAGCTCTTACAGGACAATGGCTTGAAGATGCTTGGCAAAGGAATTAGGAAGGAGTCTGACCACATGCCACATGGCACTTGGCAAAAACAGTACCTACAGTCCCCTTTTTTCACAGATTTCCTGATCATCTGTTTGTGAAATGATGGGTGGAAATCATGAATTTGGGTTTGGGGGCGGGGTTTATTGTTTTATTTGTTTGTATTTTAGATTTCTGTGAAGTTTAAGAGGGCAAATACATTTAGACAAAGGCTCAACCCCTCCAGAACAGCATGGAAGCAACCAGTGTTCTGAAGTCAGCAAAGGAACAAAGGCTGTGTCAAACAAAACACTTTGTGGACACTGAAAGGGGGATTTCATATAATTCTTCATATATTTGTTGTGAAACACCATTGGTGTTTGCAACCATATCACATGGGAATGTAAATGCATAGCTCACTCATGGACCATCTGCAGCTTCCTAATCTTTGCTCTGAAGAAAGTCTTATGTAGCCCCCCCCAAAAAAAATTAAATAAAATATTCGTAAGCTGTTTGTTTTATTTCAGTCTAAGTCTTGCATGGAATGTTTCATTAAAACTTTGATTTCTCTTTCCTGTTGTCACTGATGACCCAATGAGGAATCAGAAAACTGGGGTGGGACCTTATCATTAGAGGCACAGGTCCCCAAAGATGGAAGTAGATTGTGAATGTATGCACAAACCCTGGTCAGCAAATGAGCTCTGTCCATGCATGGCAGAGCACACAGTAGAAAGTAGGGGTGACATGGAGGGGGGATTTTTAAATTATTTGGAGCCTCAGAGTCACCAACCCTCTGTTTAATAACCAGAAAGCTGGACTTAGAACTCTTATCATGTCTTGTGGTGGGGTCTGCATCATTTCACCAATTTCAACAAACTATCCCAGCACTGAGGGAGATTAGACTGTGTGTTTATTTTCTGTGGTGTTGGCGCTGTGTTCTCTTCAAGAGAATGAGATACGGAAGTGGAGGTTTACTCAGTCACATCTCCCATGGGTCCTGTGACATGAGGGAGTCCAGCAATGTTGCTCCTGTGCCCATCTGACTACAAGTGGAACTGCAGGGTGTTTTCTTCCCAGATGTAAATTCTTACACAGGAGGAGGGGTCCTGTGTGCTCTGCTTTGACATAGCAGGGGCTGGAAGCTGGCAGGGATGGGAGGTGCTGTGTCCAGAGAACCCTCCAGCTACCAGCTGCAAAGAAACATTAATTACCACAGAAAGTTGATGATCTAGATGGTGGTCTGTGTTTGTCCAGGGCTTCAGACAAGGGGGAGCCAGGGTCGGGAAATGGATTAGCTAAACAAGGTGGATCCCTGCAGGACTCCTCTACCCCATTGCACTGTGGAGGGAGACTGACATGGCACCTGTGCAGGACACGTTTAGGTCAACTTACACAAGCTATAGTCACCAAAGAGGACTCAGCTGAGATAATGCCTCCCTAAAACCAGGCTTAGGCAAAGCTATAGGACATTTTCTTAGTTAGTGATTGATGAGGGAGGGCCTAGACCATTGTGGGTGGTGCTATCCTTGGGCTGGTGATTCTGGGTTCTACAGGAAACAGACTGAACAAGCTATGTGGAATAAGCCAGTTTGCAGCATCCTCCATGGCCTCTGCATCAGCTTCTGGCTCCGGGTTCCTGAGGGTTTTTTTTGTTGTTGTTGCTTTGAGACAGGATTTTTCCTGTGTAGCTTTTTAGACCTGGATGGCCTCAAACTTACAGAGATCTGCCTGCCTCTGCCTCCTGAGTGCTGGGATCAAAGGCATGAGCCACCACCTCCCAGCTCCTGTTTGAGTTCTTATCCTGACTTTTGCTGATGATGAACTGTGATGTAGAAGCATAAGCCAAATAAACCTTCTCATCCCAAACTTGCTTTTTGGTCACGATTTTTCATCACAACAATAGAAACCCTAAGAAAATGCCCTTTGGCCACCAAAGGAGGTGATTCTTAGGTTTTCACCTAGCAACCACTGAGCATTCTTGTGGAATAAGTGTGACATGTTTGTTGGGCCTGTTCAACAACCAGAACCATCAGCTCTAAGTCAGATGATGTGATACCTAGTCGAGACCTGCATCTTTCCACATAGAGGTCTTCTAGTGGAAATCTCTAGCAGAGCCCAGTCTTTATGGGGAAGTTTTCTGAAGTCTCAGGAGGGTCAGTGTGAGTCAGTACTGTGAGGCCTGGGAAGGGTTACAGGAGGAACTTGCCTTCATGGTCTTCTTGGTTTAGAGCTGAGAGTGGGCCCATGTTCTTTCTCCTCCCAGTCTCACGCACAGGGTGCTTCCATCGCAAATGGCAAGCAGCTAGGTTTTAGGTCAAGACCTCTGACATCCAGCTCCATCCTCACTTCCCCTCCTGAGGTCCCTGGCTTCTCTCTGAAGAAAGCAGAACTGGGTAGATGACCCTGAGTCTTGCCTCCCCAACAGATTTTGAAAACATTGGATTTGGCTTTGCATTTCAGAGAGCTCTGATAAAATTCACAGCCTTTAATATGTGACAAAAATTAGTGTCAACCAATAAGAAAACAGGGGATATCTAGATACACAATCCAAGGTACAGACTCCAAAACCCTCATGCCTATAGACCAAAATATAGACAAAATAAAGTTTGCATGTATAAAGGGTTTACTCCAGGCCTCATTATGCTCAAGACACAGATAACACAGATGAAGTTTTTATGTAATTAAAACAAAACATGTTTGTGTTCCTTCTATTATGTGTCCTTCCCTTAATCTCAGGGGCTATGGGTCAACTCCATAGCAAAGTCTCCTCAGCAGTCACATGGAGCCAGTGGCAGCAGGCATTAGTGGCTGTGAATCTCCCTGCAATCAGCTCTGCTCTGTTTCTCCATGCTTTTGCCAGAGCTGACCATGATGTACAGGGAATCTTGACTGCTTCTTGGATTCATAGGCCACCTCCAAGTGCTGTCAGTGAAATATGCTATCACGAGAAGCTTGTTGCCAGTAAAAACCAGATGGACATTTTCAATGTTGCTGTAAAATTATGTGTGTATTTGAGGGGGAGCTGCAGAGGAAGAGAGGGAGAAATGGTCCCATCCTTGGGGTTCATGTGTACACATCCATTGACAACAAATGCCTGGTGCCTCCAATCTACTTCCCGCTGTCACAGGGAGCTGGTGAGGAGCTACAGCTGCACTGGCATCAGCATCAGTGAGGCCCACAGAGGAGCCTCACTGCTAGAAGGAAGCACACCATGGACAGGAAGGCGGAGCCAGGGAGAATGTGGCTGTAGGGATCCTGTGGGAATGCGTCTGTCCCCATATTTCAATTTATCTTGGGTAGAAAAGTTCCCTTCCAAGAGCCTAGCCAAGAATGTTGATGTCACAGGGAAAGGGAATAGAGTGTGACTTGTGTGTCACATTGAACTGGGAACAGGGCTATTCAGAGGGACAGCCTTATCAATTAGGTAATGTCTGCTAATGATTGATGGAGTGTGTTGTGCAGTGTTCCAGCTGTTGATGTGTTAGCAAACATCTACAAAGAACACAGTACCTTTTGAGAAAAGCTTTTCTTAGATTGGACCCTAGTGGTTGGAGCCCTAAATGGCTGGTTGACCCAAAAGTACCAGAAACAGAACCAAAAGGCAGAAATGTGGACAGGACAGGGCAGCAACTGTGGTCAGGAATTTGGTTTCTCATCCTAGGCTGGGGCAGAAATGATGACTCTTAAGTGTTTGCCCTCTTCCCTGTTGCCTGTATTTCCCCCTAGCCTTTCTTCCTTTCCCCCTTTTCTTTATCCCAATTTCTTTTCTCTCCCTTCCCTCCATCATCATTTCTTCCCTGCTGCTCTTCTCTTTTCTCCCTCCTTTCCCTTTCCACATGCCTTTCTCCTTCCCTTCCACTTTCTTCTGTCTATTCCTTGCTTCCCTTTCCTCCTTGAAATGCCCACCACATGCCATGGTGTTCACAATGTAAAAAAGCATTGGACGAAGGGTTAAGTGATCAACAGTGTCTTGTCCTAAAAGCAATCAAAACTAGAGAGGCAAAAGTGAATGTGTAACCAGAAGAGATTGAATATTATATAGATATAATATTCAGACATGTGCATACACTTTTTAAAAAATGTTGTCTTAGGTTTTATTTAACTTCTCCTTTTGAAAATAACACATCAAATTGAAGAATGGAAATCTAGAATATCAACAAAGTAAATTATCCAATTACCACCAACTAGTAAGAAAAATACCTACAGAAAAATGCACATGTATGTATGTGAAAGTATGCAAACATCCACACATGTATGTGTTTAATGACAGGTTCACTAGTAACTACTTGTGTCGTTGATGTCACAAAGTAGCTGACAGAAGCAGCTACTCAATGGCTCGTGTTGGCTCATAGGTTGAGGGGTTCACTCCATTGTGGTGAGAAAGCATTTCACCAAGGGCCTGAAGAGACTGGACACCTGAGTCTGCAATCAGGAGGCAGAGAGGGATAGAGAGAGGGGGAGAAGAGAGCGAAGGAAAGGGACAGAGAATAAGAGGGATAAAAAGAGAGAGGGAGAGAGGCAGGAGGAAGGGAAGGGGTACTCAGTTTGCTTTGTTTTAATTCAGTTTGGGACTTTAGCCTACAGAGATGGTGCTACACTCTCAGGATGGGTCTTCTCCCCTCAGTTAATCCTCTCTGGAAATGCTCTCACAGGTGTGGCCTGAGTGTGCCTTGTAGGTGAATCTAAATCCACTCAAGTTGACATGAAGATGAACCATCACACTGTTTATGATATCTATTCATTTTGATAACCACATTGCTGGCATCCTTATGAATACTGAGCAGTGGTGTCCCTCATCTTTCATGGGTTACACAGCAGCTTATTAAACAGATGCTGCCAGGCTGGTATTCCCAATTTGAGAATGTGAACTTTTCCAGGGGCAGAAGCAAAGATTGGCTGCACTACTCTTAAAGAAGAAGAGGTAGCAGCAAAGACCCTGTTAGCTACAGCCTACTTCTGAGGGAAAGAAGACCTGCAGCCATGGGTGTAGACCCATTTCCTAAGTGGGAAACTTCCATGACTTCAGAAGGCACCATGGAGCCTATCTGGCCACTGATGTAAGAGAGTGGTGTGGATTTACCCCAAAGAAGCTCCTCAACTTCACCATCATCTTTGTGAAGAAGGTTTTGACTCTCCTATCTTCTGTAGTAGCTACTTGCCTGGTTGCTGTGACAAACACAAAAGCAGTCTACTGTGCCAGGGAAGGCAGGAAGGCCGAGCTTGAAGAAGAATTACACTTGCAGTAGAGACTCAGGAGGATAGTGATGGTGCCGAGTCAGGAAGCAGAAAGGGATGGTCTGGTGCTCTGCAGAATCTCCCTATAGAGTCCAGGTTGCATGGTGTATCCACATTTCCAGGGGGGTTTCATGTGTCAGTTAACCTAATGTAGAAACTCTCTTACAGACATAGTCAGACAGGAGTTCTCTGAGCCAAACGATCAATATCCTTTACCAAGAGGCACACTTGCCTGTGCATAAATGTAGACATTTAATTGGTAAAGAGAAAGACTCTCAATTCTCCCACCCTTTCCCACCTAACTTGGTAGTTACTTCCTTCTTTCCAATCAAGTCCAGCCTGTGTTGTTCATCTAGTCTTGGAACTGAAGCCCTTTCTGGGGTATGATCAGTCTACAGGGCTCACATCACAAAAACAACAGCAACAAAAACCAAACAACAAAAAACAACTAGCTCTTCTCCCCCAGCAGCAATCCAGTGTAAGACCTCCTAAACTAGGACAGGATTGCAGGTTGACCTTGCCACCCTCTGTGCTGGGATTTTGTCCAGTGGGAGTTTGTGTCTGTCTTGTGTAACCTGTCACAATCATTGTGGGTTCCGATTCAGGCTGTGTTTGGGAAACACTGTTTTCTTGAAGTCAACTACCACTTCTGGCTCTTAAAATCTTCCCACCCCCACCTTCCATGAAAACCCCTGAACCTTGAGACAATATAAATGTTCAATTTGGAGTTGAGTACTCTCCAGTCTTTTGTGCTTGGCACATTGACTACTTGGGAAGGGGGTCTCTGTCTTACCCACAGGAGAAGTTTGAGCTTCCCTAAACTCCCCACCCCTCACCCCCACCCCCATCCCCCTGCTGCTTCACCTGGCCACATTTCCACCACGAAGCACTCATTCGCTGGTCTTTTGTCTGGATTAGCCCCTTCTCTGCCATTGCTTTTGTCCTTATTCTGAGTCTCTTTGGCAGGCTTCTCTTTCCCTCTGGTCTAGGAATGCACAGGTTTAGATCAAATGCCCCGCTGACCTTCCCTCCTGTGCCTCATTCTTGATAGCATGAAGGAAGTGATCCACCATGTGCTGGAAGAGTCCAGCTCCCCCCTCTAGTCCTTGGCTTAGTCTTTTTCTGTAGTGTTTGTCAAGAGAGCAAATGGCTCTTTGGAAGGTTGTTCTCATGTCCTCTGGATCTGCCTCATAGCTGGTGGCAATGGTCACAGTTTGACAGGCCTGGGAACCTGAGGTTCTAGATCTCCTGGAAGGTAGGAAAGGAGAACAGCTTTTCCCTGGGTCAACCAGGGGCTGAGGACAAGATTTTTAAAAGCATGGCACTAACTGTTATATGAAAAATTTATGCACTTGTCAGATGGTTTCCTTAGAATAACTTTACAGAATTATAGTAGAATCATAAGTTCATTTTAACAAAATACTTTATACCTAACCCAACCTACTACACAAAAAACACATAGCATAGTCCTCACTCATCTGGAATATAGTGTTTTAAATATGTTTGGTTTTTCCTTTTTTAGACATATCCTTAAAGTTGTTACTTCAGAAACTTTATCTCAGGTATGGTATTGTTACTTTTTTACTGCTATAAGCACTTTTAAGAATTCTTTCTTTCTCTATTTGTTGTTAAATCACACTAATATTAGAAGATACAGCCATAAAGTTTCACCAACATGACAGTCTAAATCTGAGCTGAACAAGCAAGGTAATGAAATGCTAATAGCAGACATGCCCAAATGGATGGGGAAAGCCAATGAGGCTCAGCCCCACACAGAGAAGAGCAGGCAACTAAGGAATGCTGAGAGTGGAGAGTCTCCAGTTCAGTAAGTTAGAAGTGTGCCATTATTAAATGGGCACTGCAACTCCATCTAAAGAGCTCCAAATTCTTTAGATTCTGTTCATTTGGCTTTTGCCATAGCTGTTTTATTAATTTTGCTTCTATTGATACAATAATACATTTTATATGTAAGACTCAAGAACATTTTGTCACACTACTTCCTAATTTATCATTTACCATCTTAGACTTTCCCTCCCTTACATAAGAGCTTTTATTTTTGAACATGATACATTTGATCATCTATATAATGAATGTGCCTCTTTGTTGTAAGTTAATCTATATTTTATATTTGAACTTGAGTAAAATTAACATGGTGTTTGGAGTGAATGTGGGTGATTTAACAAGGAGCAACATTGTGAGCTAGTCTACACTTAAACATAATGCTTCCTAGTTTTAGTATTATTGATTCCACTTTTGTTAAAATGTAGTTGTTAGGTATTTGTCCATGTTCATCTTTTCGGGAAAACAGACTATTTCTTAATGCTATTCTTCTGCAAATCTTCAATCTGTGTTCCTGCTGCTTTATTAATTTTCCTTTCTTATTTTACATTTTAGTTCTTTATCATTTTATGATTTGAGTTTACTGTTATTGTAATCCTCTAATTATTTGTAATAGGGAAGTAACTTGCTCTGTTTTAGCATTGAACAAATTCTAAACATCTTGAATGATATGTTTTTACAAACACTACTTTGTAAATTGATTATATTGTCATTTTCTTCAGGTTCATAGAGGGGGGTCTCAGAAAAAGATAAATTACCATTTATCATTAGCTTTAACTCTGTGTTGCTACATTTTAGCCGAGTATGACCTGTAAGTCCTGCTGACTTACTTTTGAGAAACTTTAAATGTGAGAAGTCTGATTTCTAATTTGTAATTCACTTGAAAGAAAGTGTGTGCATGTGTGTGTACGTCTGTGCATGCATGCATGTGTGTATGTGTCTGTCTGTCTATCTGAAGTTTAGGATCACAGTGTAAGAGACTTTGTGGCATCTGCTATAGTGAGGACTCTCCTTATCTAACAGCTCAGACATCATGTCTTTCTCCTCTTGTCTTGGTGCCTCTTCTCTACCCTCCTTTTCTGTTGTAAAAAACATATAATGTTAAATTACTATGTCAGTCATTTTTAAGAGTGTATTTCACTAGTGTTAGAGGTATTTACATTTCTGTCCAATACATCTCGGTGTTTCTTTTCATCTTGCAATGCCATTATTTTTTATTGAAACACTACTCTAAGTCCTTGGTAAGCACATTTCTAATTTTACTCTTATGATTTAATATGAAGAGAACAATATAGTATTTCTTCTTTTGTGACAAGGTTATTTCTCTAGACATAATGTTCTCCCATTATGCCAAGTTTAGCCATGTTCCAACATGTGCCAGGATGTCTTTGCTTTTCAGTGCTGTGTAGTAGTCCAATACATATAATATAAGCATTATATAATATGTATTATATACATATGTGTGTGTCATATTTCTCTAACATTTCCTCTTCTCTCCACATATAACATTGCTGACATACCAGCTTTTGCTGTGTCCTGTCCAACATGGAATAGAGTGCTTTAAATCTGAGGTGGCCAGTCCATGTCTGGTCCTACTTGAGACCCACGAGAGGGAGTCCATGAATGACACTGCCTGGATGGCCAAGAACCAGAGGCTGGATATCCCAGAGACCTAGGATAGAATCAAACATGATTGGTTAAAAAAAGAAAAGAAAAGAAAAAGAAAGAAGGAAGGAAGGAAGGAAGGAAGGAAGGAAGGAGGAGGAAAAGTCAGTGAAATGATCTCTAATGACATTCTGCTATTGTCATAGATTGGTGCCTAGTCAAGTTGAATCAACTAAGCAGGACTCTGTTCACAGAGACTGAAGTGGCAACCATGGAGCCTGCGTGGGTCTGATATAGGTCCTCTGCACGGTGATGGTTGTGTAGCTTTTATTGTTTTTATGGGACTCCTAACAGTGTGTGTGTGGGTGTGTGTATGGTGTCTCTGACTTGTTCCCTTGCTCTTAGGACTCTTTCCTACCTACTGGGTTGCCTTGTCCAGCACTGACAGGAGGGTTTGTGCCTAGTCTTATTATAACTTGTACTGTGTTTGGTTTGATATCTCTGGGAGGCCTGCTGTTTTCTGAAGGGAAGCAAAGGAAGAATGGATGGGGTTGGGGCTGAGGAGACACCAGGAAGAGTGAAGGGAGGAGAAACCAGTTTGGATATAATATATGAAAAAAAGAATAAATAAATCAATACAATTTGTTTTTTCCCTCTTGCTTAAATATGTTCTTAAAATTTTTGTTCATCTTTAGAAAATGATGAAGGGGAAGAAAGAGAGTGTATACAAGAATGAAGACTGTATGAGTTCATCTGCTGGGACTTTTACACTGTACATCTTACAGCCCTGATTGCCTCTCTCTGTGCTGGTCACACTCCAT